>JAYESA010000004.1:238136045-238721045 GCA_036927795.1 Iris macrosiphon
AACACACCTTCAGCCTCCTCCTACAAACATCCCGAGTGTGTCCTGCCTTCCTGCAGTAGGCACAAGTGGGCACTCTCTGATCCTGACCCTGCTGCACTGTCCTCTGCCCATAGGGACGCTTAGCAGGTCCCGCACTACCACTTGCACTGCCTAAATCATCTCTGCGTCTCTTAGACTTGAGCTCTAAGTCATCCTTTGCCCTTTGAGCGTCCCCTATTATCTGCTCGAAAGTTGCCTCGCGGTCGCTCCTGGTCAAAGACTTGACCGCAATGACCAAGCCCTTGTAAAACTTCCTCGCCTTTGCTGCCTCACTCAAGCCATCCACGAATCTGCCCAGGCGGCCGAACTCCGCTGCATACTCGTCCACTAGCATGCTCCCCAGGACGAGTACCTCGAACTAGCTCTCCAAAGCACTGACGCCACATCTGGGAAAATTTCTCCTTAAAAAGCCTCTTAAAAGCCTCCCAAGTAAGCCCTGGTGCCGCGATCCTCATATCTGTGTGATACCATGTCAAAGCGAGGTCGAACATCTGACTGCCCGCTGCCTCTATCTGCATGCTACCTGGAATCTGTGCCATCCTGAAGATCCCCTCAATCTGCTCTATCCAGTCATCCGCATACAGGATACCTTCTGTACCCCAAAACTCCTTGGGCTGCATCATCTGGAAGTCAATGATGCTGCCCGACCTCGGGCTCTGAATTTGATCTGCCTATGGCTGAATCTGTGCCACCCTATCTACTGCCGTCATGGCCACCTGGTGGGCGTTCTCAATGCCCAGCCTTATCACATCCACCTGACGGTACTGCGCGTCCATCATCTCCCTGAAGAACACAAACAACTGTGTGGCATCTACTGGTGCAGGAAGTGGTAGAGGAACCACCGGAACGACTGGAGTAGTCCTCGGATCGACAAGTGGAGGAGGATCCCCGAGAGAAATAGATGCTCCCTTAACTGCAGGAGTGGTGAGTAGAGCGGTAGCAGCTGCCTGAATATGAGCTGGACGAGAGATAGCAGACCTCTCGGTGGCAACTGCTGGAACGGTACGATGGGATCGTGTCTTCGGAGGCATCCTAAACACAGATCAAAAGAAGTCAATATGGTGCAAGATACGATATCTTCAAAGAAGGACAGTAATATTTCAAAAGAAACAATTTCAGAATAATTAGATTATAATTGTTCCTAGTCGTGATTGAGTACACTCTCATCCTAGATCCTAGATCCTATAGCAGGCTCGTAGCAGTACAACTAAATTATTGTATTACCACGACATCGCACTAATTGCGAATTGAGACCTGCATGGGCCACCACCAAAAATGTGTCACGATCCGTGCCCGAAAAAATTGGGCATGAGTCATGGGTACGTCCAGCCTACGCCGCAGCATCGGCGGTAGAACGCTGTCTAGGTCAACTATCTAGCTAACAATCTCACACAATCAATATATAAACCTGTCAAGATCTCAACTCCAAACGGAGGATCAATATCATAACGATAATCAAAATGTACTCAATCATGAATCTAGGCATGATAAGATAACACAGAAAACTAACAGCTACCAAGTCTAAACAACTGCTACTAAAACAACCATAACAATAATAATAATACAACAATATCCAAAATCATATACATTACAAGTCTTAATCCAAAACCGGAGACAAATCCAGTACCAAAATCTAATAAAAGTAATAACTGAGGTCTTAGTGATCCCATCTACCAACCCAGAAATTACTCCTAAACTAGAGGGTCCCTGTCTGCACCATCGACAGGCTGAGGTCCATAAAACATTGGACACCAATCCTCCGGATACTCTGGAAAAAATACGTCCAGTCAGGACTGGAGCAAGTACACATCTAACAACAGTTCCAGTTAAATGATAAAAACTATAAAACAGTTGTAGCAAGTAGCAAGAAGAATAAAATAAAGTATGGAACAAGAAATATACATATCACTGGTGCATAAAGGTAAAGATGCATGAATATCAGAAGCAAGATAGTAATGACTGCAAGATACAAAAAATTTAAACTAAGAGTAAGTCTGTGCACAAGAACGTGTAGTGAGTCCAGCATGAAATACATGTATTGAGTCAAGTCCAGAAACTATAAGTGAGACCAACAAGAAATACAAGAGAGTCCAGACTATAAAGAATGAACTCGTGTCTTTGAAATACCTGTTTCGACATGTAAATGGCTAGGGGTAAGTACGGCTAACCGCGCACTGGGTGCGCGGCTGCTATCATTCCAGATAGACCAGAAGGGGTGATTCCAGATGATTCCAGATAGGAATATTTACATGTCTACTCGAGTATTTCTCCACCCTGACTAGTACAAGTGAATCCAAGACCCGGCACGTAAATCAAGTATGAGTCCAGCCAAAAATATGAGTGATGCCTGTAGTGATGTCTGTAGGTGATGCCAGTAGGTGATTCCAGAATAGAGGCCAGAAATATGAAAAATACGTGTCGTAAGTAAATGAATCCAGAAATACCAGTCCGTGTCATACCAGAAAATCAGATAATACTATACTAGAAACTGAATCATAGTAATCATCAGATAATGAAAACTATCAGAGAATGTACTCGCCTGACGTCCTGAGCAACTAGCGATCTGAACTGGTGTTACAAGGACCTATCATAAAAAATAAGGTTTCTAATGAGTAAACAGATATAAAATAATTAAAAATAGGCTTCTAGGGTCGTTCTAGGTCAAACGGGTCAAACCAGTAAAATCTGGGTCAAAAAATCAACTATGGGTCCAAAAAGTCAACTCTGGGTCAAATCTAGGTCAAAAGTTGACTTTGGCGGTCAACCGTGTCAACTACGGTCAACTCTAGGTCAAACTAGGGTGCCCCTAAAATTCTAGGTCAAAACTAGGTCATTAAGCTAATAAACCCTCAAACTCGCCTCCTTGAGATACCGGGATACCCTCGGTATCCGATATCTCGACCTAGGCTACATACCCCGTCTATACCCGCTAAAACCTATGCTAGCACGCGTAAATATATACACATATACATAAAAATCTATCTCTAAATCTATTCCTAGGCAATTGCTCAAAAACCCCGCTCGAAACTCAATACCTTAGGTATCTCAAGGTATTGAGATACCTTGATAACTCAAGGTATTAAGATACCTCTCTAAACCCTCACTAGCTACCCCTCTAGCTAACTATTTATGAATATAGATATATACCTAGTTAATAATCTAGGCTAAAATATATATCTAACATATATATATACCTACATATCTATATATATATATATATATATATATATATATATATATATATATATATATATATATATATATATATTTATATCCACATAAACATATATATATATCCCTTACCTCATACCTATACATATATATTTATCTAGCTATATCTATGCATATATCTAGCTATATGTATATATATATCTATACATATAGATATATCTATCTATCTATCCATCTATCTATCTATCTATCTATCTATCTATCTATCTATCTATCAATCTATCTATCTATATAGCTCCCTCTCCCTTTGCTACTAGCTGCTACTGCCACTGCTATACGCTGCTACATGCTGCTATGCGACGCTGCGCTGCGCAAATGCCAAGCTACTGCTGCTGCTGCTGCAGCACTGCGCTGCAGCGAGCTGCTGCCGCGGCCCTGCGGCGCCTGCAGCTGCTGCTGCTGCTCGCTGCTCTGCTCCGCTGTGCGCTACAGCGTGCTCCCCCTCGCTGTACGCTGCACACACGACCACACACACACAAGCACGCACATATATATATATATATATATATATATATATATATATATATATATATATATATATATATATATACACACACCAACACACACACACATATATATATATATATATATATATATATATATATATATATATATATATATATATATATATATATATATATATATATATATATATATACACACACACAACTATATATAAATATACACACACACACACACTAATACATATAGGTACACACACATATACACACACACATATCTATATATATATATATATATATATATATATATATATATATAAACACACATATCCATATATATATATACACACACAAACCCACACACACACACACACACACACACACACACATATATATATATATATATATATATATATATATATATATATATATATATATATATATATATATATATATATATATATATATATATACACAAACATTCATACATATATATATATACACACACTCACCACATAACACATATCTATATATATATAAACACACAAACCCATATATATATATGTATACACACACAAACACATATATATGTATAGGTACACACACACACAAACATGTATAAATATATACAAACACACTCACATATATATACCTACACATATATATATATACACACATACTCATACATATACATATATATATATATATATATATATATATATATATATATATATATATATATATATAACCACACACTCACACACACATGCTCACAAACACATGCTCACTCTCACACACCCTCACACACACACTCTCACACACACTAACACACACACAACTACACACACATAAACATATATATATAACATACACACATATATATATAGAATCACACACACATTTATATATATACTCATATATATACATGCATAAATACGACACGCACAACACACAACACAATACCCCACCAACGCACGCCCAACGACCCCTACACGCACAAACACACACATATATATATATAATATAACCCGAGAACTCTAGCACACACTCTCCAAAGCTAACCCAACGCGCGTACAAGCCCAAAACTAAGAAACCAAGTCAAAATGGCCGTTCGGTCATTTCGACGAACACGTGGTGTGCGATTCACAAAATCTCCTGAAACGCACACCAAACCTACTCGGAATCGGCCAAAAATTTACCCATGGGTTCTAATCGATGTCTAGATCCTAGAAAAAATGCTAACTCGTCGATTCTAGGTCCATGGCAAAAATGCGCACGCACATAGAATCAGGGATGACGAAAACCCCCAAAATGCCCGAAACGCCCATTTCTCCGCGACACGATTTCACGTGTCCGAACGGAGCATGTACTAACCCTCAAGACACCCGAGCACATCTACCTAGGTCCGTCTAACCTAGGGCATCATCCAAAATTGGGCCAATCTCGAATTTCACCCGAAATTGACACAAAACCTAGTGTTAAAGTCTCCAAACACAACCAAACTAGTTCCAACTTTCTCCCACGGGTAGCCTTAGGGTCTAGAAAGATTCTAAACCACTAATTACACTATATAGGAGTAATTACAAGAGGAAAAAAAATTAGGTTTTATCTCTTGGGAGTTGGAATCCCAAGCCAAAGTCTCCAAAAGCTCCAAATCTACCACACCAAGCTTCCAAGCTTCCAATCCAAGCTCCAACACCAAATCTAAGCTCTACCCACCTAGGTTAGTAAAAAGCCAAGGGTTAGGGTTCACATAAAAGAAGGAAATCGAAGAAGGAAGAAAGGAAAATGAGAAAACGTACTTGTTTGGAAGTGGGAAGGAGAAAGGAAGAAGAAGGAAAGAGTGGAGAAGAAGAAGTAAAGAATGGGGGAAGGGGGCTGTTGTGTTCGGTCCAGAACTGGATGGGGAGGTCGGCCAAGCATGTATAAAGGGGTTACAACTATGGAAAAAGACTAAAACACCCTCATAATTAGTCATGCTAATTGGATTTTGGGTTTGGGGTTCCAAAAGCACTTAAACTAACTCCCAATCACTCCAACTAACCTATTAAAAATATAATAATAATTCTAAACCCAAAAATAGGTCTCACAATGGTGTTGGTTGGGTCAGACATGGGTCCACTAGGGTCTGACATGGGTCCAGGCTAGCCAAATCTCTAAAACAATCAATATAAAAATAATACAACCACTAATTAAATATAAATACAAATATTTATAATAAATACATAATTAACTAAATTAAAATAAAAAAAATACCCGGCTCTGGAAATGGGGTAGTGGCACTACCTTCGACTTTGTCGACTTCAAGAAGGTCAACAATACGTCTTTCAAAGGAACTAAAGATCCGGTAGTGGCTCTAGATTGGCTGGCCGAGCTTGAGGATTACTTCAAATTGCTAGAGGTGCCTGAGGAGAAGCGAGTTTCGTGTGCCCGACTATAGCTCCACTTGATCGCGTACGATTGGTGGGACGTGCATCGAAGATCTCTCTCCATAGACGAAGAAGAAGAGACGATCGCATGGGCTACGTTTCGTAGCGCATTTGAGGAGGTGTTCATACCCCCTCCCATACGTCGACAAAAAGAGAACGAGTTCGTGCAGCTTCGACAAGGCAATATGACCGTAAAGCAGTACTCCGCTGAATTCAATCATCTCGCCAAATTTATTATTTCCTACCTACCTGATGCGGCAAGTCGTGTAAGAAGATTCAAAGGCAGCCTATGACCTGCCATCCATAAGTACGTGGTTATTCCCCAATACATGACTATGTGGAAAGTTCTCAATCATGCCCTTCCCTCGAACCATAGTATCCTTCGGTTGCTGTTGGCGTTTTGCATACTTTCAATCACAAGTGCCCTAGCAATATAGGAGGAAACAACGCTTCCAAGTGCCCAAACGACGACGATCACTAGGGTCCCAATCCAGGGCAACGTTTTACTCATTTTAGAAGGACCGGGCATACTGCAATGACTGCCGCCGAAAGCACGAATTGTACCTCATTTGTGGTGATCCTAACCATAGAATTTGTGACTATCCCTGCCTCTCTGATCATTGACCTCAATATCTAAATTATGCCACAGCACCTCAAGCAAATCGAGTCGTGATGCAGCAAGAGCGTCGTTAAGCTCAAGGATGGGTGTACACTTTGACACGGAAGGAGGTCCTAGCATCGAACACCGTTGTGTCAGGTATATTTCTTTTCAATAATATTTCTGCTCGCGTGCTATTTGATTCTGGCGCTACGCATGCTTTATATCTATGAATTTTGCCATAGAAAACAAGATAGAAATGATACCATTATATCTAGACCTTAACGTTAGCACCCCTTCGAGCACGAAGATACCTATTCGTTCAGTATTTCATAATAATCACATCTATATTGGAGGAAGAAAACTCTCACTAGATGTGTTAGTCCTAGATGTTCAGGATTATGATATCAACTTTGGGATGGATTGGCTCGACTCTTGCTCGACAACTATCAAATGTGCAGAGAAATGTGTCATCTTTCGTCTACCTGGAGAGGCCGAATTCTACTACACGAGTGGTCCAGCAACAGATGTGTCAAGGATTTATATGATAATTTCTGCGATGTCAGCTCAGCGGATGCTACACTCTGGATGTGAGGGATACTTAGTGTCGGTTCGGGATATGTAGCTAGATTGCCCAAATATTGAGTCTTCTTCCTTTGTGGCAGAGTTCCCTGATGTATTTTTGAGCGAACTACCTGGCATGCCACCCAACCGAGAAATCGAGTTCACCATCGATACCTTCCTAAATACCCAACCGATTTCTAAAGTTCCGTACCGAATGGCACCTGCTGAACTAAAGAAGTAAAAGTGCCAACTGCAAGAACTACTTGACCGTGGATATATTCGTCTGAGCGTGTGTCCTTGGGGTGCGCCTGTACTCTTTGTAAAGAAAAAAGATAGGACGTTGTGACTCAGCATAGACTATCAAAAGCTAAATAAGGTCACTATCCGAAACAAGTATCCCCTGCCTAGGATCGAGGACCACTTTTATCAGCTGCAAGGAACGTCAATTTTTTCGAAGATAGACCTTGGCTCTGGCTACCACTAATTAAAGATCATGCTAGAGGACATGCCGAAGTCAATATTTTGGACCTGCTATGGCCATTATAAGTTTTCTGTCATGCCGTTCGGACTGATGAAAGCTCCTGCCACATTTATGGATTTGATGAACCGTGTGTTCGGACCATTCCTCGATAATTTTGTGGTAGTATTCATAGATGATATCTTAGTGTACTCAAAAAATAAGGATGAACACGCAGGATACCTGCGGATGGTGCTTCAAACTCTTCGAGATAATAAGTTATTCGCGAAGCTGAGCAAGCGTGAGTTCTGGTTTGACAATATATCTTTTATTGGGCACATTATTTTCACAGAGGACATCTCAGTCGACCCAAAGAAAGTTGAAGCCATCATGAAGTGGTAGAGACCTGAGTCGGCCAACGACTTTCGGAGCTTCCTTGGTCTAGCAGGCTACTATAGGAGATTCATAAAAGTTTTTTCAAGGATCGCTTTGCCTCTGATTGATCTTACTCCGAAGGGAGTAACGTTCGCATGGTTGGACGACTGTAAAGCTTTATTTGTGGAATTAAAGCAATGACTCATCCCAACATAAATTTTTACTCTTTCGGACAGACCCGATGATTTTAAGATCTATAGCGACGCTTTAGGAAAGGGTTTAGGATGTGTCATTATACAAAGAGATAAGGTGGTAGCCTTTGCATTGAGGCAGTTGAAGCCTCACGAATGGAACTATCCAACGCATGATCTGGAACTTGCAGCGGTGATGTTCACGTTGAAGTTATGGCGGTATTACCTCTATGGCGTACCGTATAAAATCTTCACGGATAATAAAAGCCTCAAGTACCTCTATACTCAAAAGGATTTGAATTTATGGCAATGACGTTGGATTGAACTCCTTAGTGACTTTGACTTGATAATCATATATACACCGGGCAAGGGCAACGTTGTAGCTGATGCATTGAGTTGAGTGTTTGTAGCTATCGATGATAGGCTGTGAAGGGATCTCAAAATTTTGGGTATTAACTCTGAATCAGATACAAAAAGGGGGCACAGGTGGCTCAGTTGTGCCTCGAACCAGAATTTTTGGAGAAAATTAAGTCCACTCAGAAGAATGACCCGTTTCTAGAGAAGATGCATAATCTTATCTTAATAGAAAGGGCGACTAACTTTGCGATAGACACAGATGGAATAATGTGAGTGAAAGAAAGATTGTGTGTTCCTAATGATGCAAACCTCAGAAATGAGATACTCACTAAAGTCCACTATGCGAGTTATACTTCACATCCAGGAAGCATGAAGATGTATCGAGACCTCCGCACAATATTTTAATGGTATAACATGAAAAGGGATATGGCACTATTAGTGTCGCAATGTATGGCTTGTCAGAGAGTAAAGGTCGAGCACCAAAATCTGGGCGAAGAGATGCAGAACCTTGCTATACCGGAGTAGAAATGGGAACACATAACGATGGATTTCATTGTTGGTTTGCCAAAGACAAAACGGAAGAATTATGCCGTCTGGGTCATCGTCGATCGACTCACCAAGTCAGCTCACTCTCTGCCTATCAAAGTTACTTCGAGTGCTGACCGTCTAGCACAAATCTACCTCAATGAGATTGTTTGACTCAACGGTGTGCCCATATCCATTATCTTCGATCGATATGGACAATTTTTATCACACTTCTGGGAGAGCATTCAGTCAGCAATGGGGACGAAGTTGAAGTTTAGCTCCGCCTACCATCCTTAGACAGACGACCAGACAGAGCGGGTAAACCAAATCCTCGAAGACATGCTTCGGCTCTATGCCTTGTACTTGAAGTCAAGTTTGGACATATATCTACCGTTATCCGAATTTGTATACAATAATTGCTATCAATCCAGCATTCAAATGGCGATGTATGAGGAATTGTATGGGCAAAAATGTAGATCCCCTATCTATTGGGATAAAGTTGGCGAACGATAAATTCTTGGCCCGAAGCTCGTAGAACAAATCGTCCAAAAGATCCGTTTGATCTACGAACGGCTGAAGGTAGCACAAAGTCGTCAGAAAAGTTACTCAGATGCGCACCGTCGACCTCTTGAGTTCTTAGAACGTAATCGTGTATTTCTCAAAGTCTCGTCCAAGCGATGATTTGCCAGATTTGGAGCAAAAGGAAAGCTAAGCCCAAGATTCGTTTGCCCGTTCAAAATACTTAAGCGAGTTACCCCAGTCACATATCAGATTGCCCAGCCACCATCACTCTCTGAAGTGTACAATATCTTTCATATTTCACAGTTTAGGAAGTACGTGTATGAACCAAGTTATGTGGTGGATCTTGATCAACATGACTTGAAGGCGGACTTGACGTATGTTGAATACCCTGTGCGGATCTTGGATCACAAAGAAAAGCTGCTTCAAAGTCGTTCTGGTCCTCTCGTGCATATTCTTTGGAGAAATTATTCGGTCGAAGAATTGATCTGGGAGCTTGAGTCTAAGATAAAGAAAAAATTTTCTTTATTATTTCATAGTGGTAGGTTCTATTCCTAAGTTTCATGGATGAAACTTCCTATTAGATGGTTAGGATGTGGTGCCTCTTTCCCCCTTTTCGGGGAGCGACTAAGAAATACTTTCGGTATCATTCGATTGGGATATATTGAATCAAGATCTTTTTCTTGTTATAGATTTGCTTCTTCGAAATTGATTTCCATATTCAGTGGACCGTGCCCCAAGGATGAACTTAGCGGCAAAGTAAAGAGGGACCACTCCGCTGCATATTTTCTTGCCTAGTTTTTGCTCGCTTTGTTGCTTTCGTGGCTTTGAGTTAGTTTTTGGATTTGTATTTTCTTGAACGGTTTCGATGGATTTTATTGCTTTCGTTCATTGAACCATATTTTTATTCTAAGCCTGGAAGGAGTAGAAGAGGTATTGATCATCTGTTTGTGGAAATATAGGTGATCGTGCAGTAGACGTCGCGCGAGCGGAGTCTTAAAAAACCTCTTTCCTTCCCTCTCTCCAACCATCTTGTGAGTGGCTATAATTAGATTTAGTTGACCCTTCTTCCAAGTCTTCATATCTAAATCTTGCCTTCTTAATTGTTTCGATCAAACGATACCATAATAACTAAAAGATATCAAGATAAAATAGAATATACTTGGATTACCTTATGCTTGTCAATCAACTTATGAATGGCTACCTTGTTGCATGCTAATTCCTTTAGAATGTTCTTTCATTATATTTTAATTCTAGTTAGAATATATATACTTCTTATATTATTGAGCTATGTATAGAACACACCTTGCTATGCAATAAACTGATCAGAGAGACTATGTAAAACAGATCATGCCATGTTACTTGTCTCGTGCTTGTGTTGCCTTAAACTGCTTCGGTTGATAACTTAGTAGACTTTGCTTGGTCACGATAACTTGTGCACAAGGTCTTGGTTCCTGCGGATGGTCGCTGGGCACTGGCACCGATCCAATTCGGATATAATATCATGTTTAGTCGCTTGCTTCGAGGAGAAATGGGTACATCATCCCACGTCCCTTGTATTGCATACCATTCCTGTCCAGGGCAAGATGACATCATGCCAGCGACCCCTCCCTCGTATATTTAAACTGTGCAAGCTAAATATTGTCTTCGTGGCAGGGAAAGTCATGGTAAGTATTGTATAGGTGGTACAGACGGGAAGGTAAAAGTTACTGAACGGTGACATATTTATTTCAGTAAACTTCTATATCTAATACTTGCTTCTAAAATAAACTAAGGTATGATAGGAAGACCACATAACAACTTGCTTGTTTTATATAAACAACGTGTTGATTAGTATGGTTGGGTTAGCTTTCCTTCACCAGTGCATTTGGATGTACTGACCCTTGTTGCAACAGGTTCCCCGCGCCAAGGTGATCCTGCAAGGAGCCTAGCGACTTCCCAATCCAGTCCACCTACTAGCACCCTGATCGTGCCTTCGAAGAGATGTTTTGAAGTTCTAGGAGCTTATGCACATACCTTATGCAGCTCCGAGGAAAGGTGATAGCTTCGCCAGAAGGTGTCTATCGCTTTGAAGTTTTAGTAAAAGGATGTAATATACATGACGATTATCTCATTTTTTGTCCCCTTTTGTAAGTCCGTGCGACAACTATCTGACTCGTTCAAGAGTTTGTAAAAGATATTCATTATCAATAAAGAGAACTTTTCTATGTTTCAATATTGTGTTCAATTATCTGTGTACTCTGAATATGAGCTCGTTATATAAAAATATCTTGGCCTTGTGCGTTGGCAACCTAGGCCCGCACAACATCATGAACGGGGAAGGATTATCGATTCTAGGAAATCGAGGCATGACATCGAAGACTTGATCCCAGTGCTCTGGCGCAGTCTTAGCGAGGTTGGTTATTTTACCACCTCCGAGACGAGCAGCAGCAGCAGCTACCGCTCTACCGTCTCCAGCTCAGGGGGTCGCCTCACCGGTCCAGTAGGAATTTCATCAGAAGCTTTTGGGGGTGCTCCACTTTCAGTTCAGAGGATAGTGCCCGCAGTTTCAGAGGAGCTTCCACCACCCCCAACTACCAGTCGACGCCGCACAAATGTTTGCACACTTTCGGGAGATGATGGAGTTCCAGAGGGCCCAGGCGGAGGCTCAGTACCACCAGTCAGACTTGATGAGGAAAGGAATAGAGAACGCCTATCAGTTAGTGCTTGCAGCTGCGGAGAAAGGAGCGCTTAATCAACCACAGATTATTCTATCTCAGCCAAATTCGCAGTAGCCGAGGCTCTGCACTATTATTGATTTCAAGAGAATGAGGTCCAAGGACTTCAAGGAAACATAAGGAATCTTATATACCGATGATTATATCGAGGACGTAGAGAGGAACCTGTGACTGGCGCAAATTTCAGAGAGACTATGAGTAGAGGCATCAGGAAGCCAGATGTTCGATATAGCATTTACTTGGTTTCTTACAAACCCGAGAATGACGGCGACATAATTGAATTGTGAGACTTTAAAGAGCTTTTCAAGAAAAAGTTCTTTTCGGACGTGGTTCTAAGTGCCATAGAGGGCTAGTTTCTAGACCTCGTCCAGGGGAGCATGACAGTGGATGAGTGCGTCATGGAGTTCTGCAGATTGAGCAGGTTTGTGGAGGGGCAGAATCTCCAAAGGAAGGCCAGGAAGTTTCAGAAGGGTTTGATCAGGGAGATCAAATCTCTCACTAGGGAATACCGCACAACTTTATTAGAGGAGATCCTAATAGAGGCTCAGAGGATTGAGGATGATTTGGATCTCAAGTAAAAAAAAGGTAGGGATATTTTGAGTGGTGCTGGTAGCGGTGTAGGACCAGCTAAGCGTCCCCATATCCATCAGCAGCAGCAGGTTTAGGTACCGGTTCGTGGTCTAGTTCAGCATCAGCCTTAGAGGGAGGTTCAACCATTGCCCACTTATTTCTATTGTAGGAAGTCAGGACACACTTGGAATATTTGTAGGAGGAGGGTGAAGGTATGTCTGTTTTGTGGATCCGTTATATACTAGATACGAGATTGCCCTACCGCACATCCATTTGGTGGAGCACGATGTCAACGAGATGGAGCTAGACCACCTGAGGCACAATATTATGCCCCATACCAGCAGAGGGAGATACCCAAGCAGGGGAGGGCATTTGTGATGATGGTCGAGGAGGCTGATTCCACAGGTTATGGGTTAGCAGGTTTCATTGTGTTCTGTCCTGTTCTGTTCCATTATTTTTATATATTGTTGTGTGCTTCATTTGTATCTTCTAGATTGCGCTTGTTCTATATTGAAGTCAGTGTAGTTAGTATACCCCGATTGAGACTACAAATCATAACACTTAAGATCATAACCATATATGATATTTTTTTTCATAAAATTGTATATGGTATGAATTTATATAAGGACTTTTTTGGACCGTGATTGCTGGGGGTTTGACCTAGAAGGAGTACGATCACCTTTAAATTTTGAGGACAACATTTTTCTAAGGAGGGTAGGATTGTTACCCCCACATTTCTAGATGAGGGTATTTTAGTCATTTAGCATATATTTATTTTTGGTAAATTAATATTTAATTATATTGGGCTATTAATTAATATTGTGCTTTGTGCTATTTATTTATTAGTTAGTAGACTAGCTTAATTATTTGGACTTGACACTAGTGGACCTAATTAGAACTTATCATGACCCATAAGGCTCAACATTGGATTAGGCCCATTAGACTCATTCCCTTAGTTAATTAAGCAGATTAGATATATTTATATTAGTTTAAAGACTTTCCAATATAGCCCTCCCTAATTTTTTTATATTTAATAAGTAAGGGTATATGTGATATTGTGTGTTGCTTGGGGGAAAAATAAAGGAGGCCGGCCATAATTTAGAGAGAAAATTCTCTCTCTACTTTATTTCTTTATTCATTCTAGATCCCCAATTTAGTTCACCCCCAATTCATTTTATTCCTCCACCAATTTCAACCCAATTCACTCTCATTCCCTTTAATTTTCACCAATTAAGAGGTATTAGAGCTTAAAATTGCAATGAGCACTTGGAGAAGGAGAAATTAGCAAGAAGCTTCTGTCCGGATTGTATCCATTTGAGCAATTCATTGGGAATCCATCTTCCAATAGGTAAATTCTGAATCTACCCCTTAATTTAGACTCTAATTCATGCATTTAACCATTAGGAATTATCCCTTGGCTTAGGGCTACCCATAGGCTCAAGAACTAGGTTCATATGACTTGTATGATAGAATCTACATGATAATTTATGTCCAATTAAGGAGAATTACGAGATTAACACATCAAGTGTGTGTCATGAGACTAATTTAGTCTATTTGGACTTAGATTGGTGATGTGAGACTAGATACGTGTCCATAAATGGATACGAGTAGGCCGTATCATGGTATTTTGGAATACGATATGATAGAAGACTCATTTTGAGTTATTTGTGTGAATTCTCTTCAATACCTATTATGACAAGTTGTATTGGTCATATAAAGGTGTATTTAATATGTGTGGTTGGTATTAATGAAGAATTTAGGGTTTTGGCTTCTCAATAGAGAGTGTATCATGAGTAACTTAGCTTTGCACCCTAGGTGTTTGCTTAATTGTTATTAGTATATATGTATATAATTATATTGATATATGTGTGCCTTTGTGTGTGTATAAGTGGAGTGAGGGTGCTCCATTATGACATTATAGTGTTGATGATGGGGTATTTCAGTTGAGAGTGTGTGAGTGTGTGCTATGTGCACTGTCTTATGGATACCTGAACACAGTAGCAGCAGGGGTACTCGAGGTCTGTGCAGCTAGGCAGTTAGGACCAAGAAGTGTGTAGTGTACTGTAGAGCACATCCGGGGATTACTTCTAGATCTGGGTACAGGTTTGAGGGTGTGCTTACATAGTTTTATTATACTAACTATAGGTAGTATAGAGTGGAGGGTGACTAATACATAGAGGGGGAAGCTTAAGAATTAAACGCAAGTGTGTTCAATGTGACTTTGTGTGTAGGGGGGATGCCTGTGACCCGAGTGTGTAATTTGAGAGGAATAAACTAATAAGGAATGTTTGTCTTGTATACCATTGGGTGAGATAACATTTAGTATGTATAGATATTTTAGTGTGTGTGTGTGGTTAGAATGTTACCTGAGTTCAAGAGTGTGTCTATTTATATTAGAGTGTTGTGAAGTGTGCTTGTATCAGATATCTAGATAAGTGGGTGAGGTATCATGTGAGAGACAAGTGTGCGAGGCTTGGTATCAATCGTAGGACTATGTATAGGTGTGTGTGTTCAGACTGAAAGGAGAGAGCAGTGCTCGAGGGGGGTTCAGGTAGAGAGCACTGCTTGCATTGGTTGACTGTTGCAGCAGCATGTTAGTATCATGTACATTGTGCATTTGGTGCTAAGTTTTATTGTAGTAATGAGGTTTGTAGATAATAGAGATAGGGGAAGCAGTGAGGATTCTTATGTGCCTGTGAGAGGGGGTGTTAACTGTGGGGGAAAGAGTGTTTCAAGGTGGCATAAGACCCCAAAGGGTTGATGAGCAGTGGAACTGCTATATTTTGTAATTTAGTTCAGTTTTTGGGAACTATTTGGCACCAGCAATGATAGGAATGGGAAAGAACTGAAGAAGGGTGCAGGTAGTAAAAGAAGAGAGTGCCTGCATTGCTCTGGCACTGAGCAGTGGTACTCGAGTTACCGGAGTATGAGGATGGTATCCTCAGGTATGAACCTGTGAGGATGTTCAGTTGGTTAATTAAGGGATTGCCAGTGCCCAATGTGCACTGGGTTGGACTGAGTTTGCATGATAGGGGAAGAAATCTTGGGGTTGTAGTGTTGAGAATGGATGCAAATAATCATTGTATCAGATTTGAGAAGTGTGTACAACAAGTATTGGCAAGATAAGGTGGCTTATAGAGTGTAAGGTAGCATACCCAGTTGGTGAATGACAAGCATAGTAGGGAAGTGTGTTAGAATATCTTAAGTAATAGAGATCATGAGGTACTTGGGGTTTGGTATAAATAGATATCAGGGGTATCTTTGAATATCCAATATACTAGGTATCCTAGGATGGGTATCTTAATATCAATATATTTGAATTAAGTGTCGGTACTAGAGTCTTGATACTAAGGTATTTTGTATGGTTATATTAAGGTATTGTTGAGATGCCAAGGTACTTGGCCTAGGTATTGAGTTTATAATATTGGATTGAGTTAAGGTAATAGGGTAAGGGTTGCCATTTGGGTTTTATTGGTAAGTATTAGTATAATTGGATAGATAATAAAAAATAATGATTATATAGAGTCTATATAGTATATATGGTATTTTAAGTATCTACCTTAGCTAGTGTAGCCTAGTATTAGCTAATATAATTGGTATTAGCTAGCATAACCTAGTGAAGACATAGAAATGGCCTAAAAACTTAGGTATGGATTAATACTACATAGAATTGACTAGTTTGACCAAGTTGGATTAGTTTGACCTAGAGTTGACCTAGTTTGACTAGTATGGCCTAGATTGGACCTAGAAATCATATTTTAATTTTTTTTTAAAGCATGTTTATCATTCCAATACACCAAATGATATTGATACTTTATATTAGGTTACTTTGACTCCAGTCCAGACACAGATTGGTATTGTCAGCTCAGGATCTCAAGCCAGTACATTCTCTGATAGTTTACATTATTTGATATCTACTATGATTCTAGTTTATATCATTGTTCTACTTGATTCCTCGACACTATGGATACACGAATTAGTATTATCTGGATTCACTCTCTTGCGATATATCCATCATACTTGTCTGGCCTCTACTTCATGACCTTTACTGGCATCACATCAGGACTCACTGGCATCACTTACTTTCATCTAGCTGGCCTCGTACTTGATTTACATGTCATGATTTGGATTCATTCGTACTATTCGGACGAGAAAATATCTTAGTAGATATGTAAACATTCCCAAAAGCTGGAATTACCCCTACTAGTCTAATCTGGAAAAATAGCATTCGTACAACTCACGTGCGATGAGCCGTATTATCCCTAGCCGTTTACATATCGAAAGTGGTATTTCAAACTGCCACCCTAACTTTTTTAGCTAAGGATAATTTGTTAATTTGACATGGGTATTTAATTTTAGGAATAAAATATTGAATATTAATGTAATACTTGTATTAATTTAGTTGAGATATAATTATTTGTGACTCGTATTAATTATTTATTAGAAACTTGTGTTATTTATTTTTGTTAGAGAGAGACTAGCTAATATTTAGACTTGTCATGACAAATAGTGAATCCAACTTGGACCCAAGTCTATTAGACCTTCTCATTAATTAATTAAGGAGAATTAATTTAATTACAATTAGTTAGAGACTTCCAAAAATACCCACCCTTAATTATTGCTCATAGTTTACCATGTAGGGGTAACTTAGGCATTTTATTTTTCTTGGGGAAGGGGAGAAGAGGTCGGCCACTATTAGAGGGGGGGTTCTCCTCTCTCTCTCTCCGCATTTGCATTCATTTTTGATCCAAAATTCTAGATCCCAAATTTTCCTTTTTTCTCTATTAATTTTTTTACTTAATTCACCTCCATTTCTTTCTCAAATTTATCACTCTTGGAGCTTGGGAGCTTGGAGAAGCAAAGAGCACAAGGAGGAGGAGCTTTGGAGCTAGAGATCGTGTCATGATCGTATCTAATTGTATTTTTATTAGGAATCCATCTCCCAATTGCTAATTCCTGAATTTCTCTCTCATTATAGATTCTTAATCATGAATTTAACCATTAGGAATAATCCCATGGCATAGGACTACCTATAGGAACAAGTTCTAGGCTAGTTGGCCATGTATTATGAGTTCTATGTGGTATTTTGTGTGCATGTTGAAAGAATTATGGATATACTAATCCGTATAACCATCATGTCAAGAAATCAAGGATATCTACACTAGATACAAGAGACATAGAGGATATCATAAATGAGAAACAATCAGAGAATGTACTCGCTTGAAATCCGATAAACAATATCACATATGTCCGGTATGGTACCTCGAAGACCTAAATAGGAAATATAATATCAATACAAGGTTTCAGAATGAAAATAAGTTAAACTAGTCAACATCTAGGTCAAAAAGCTATTTCTAAGTCAAAACAGTCAAACTAGGTAAACTCTAAGTTAAACTGGTTAAACTACATATTGTTAGGTTATATGAGTCTAACTCTAGGATATTGGATCTATACACTATGCAACTAGGCTATACTAGCTAAACTAGGATACTAGAAAACCAATAGGATACCGTATCATAAGATACGCAACTCAATTATATATGAAATATCATAATATACAATCAATAATATCTAATATTCCTAATTGGACTAATGCTAGGTGGATATCTTGACTTTGAACCAATGCGGTATCGTACCACTACACACCCATCTTGATACTCGAACCCAATACCTTTAGTATCCCTCAATACCTTAATATTTACCTTGGTATCTCAAGGTAACGTGATTCCTAGTATATATTACTACCCAAAACTAAACTATATACTAATATGTATTAATTAATACCAACTACCATGCTATACTAACTACCCATACAAACTAATACATATATACATACATATACATACCTACATATATATAACTTATTAGTAGAGATACAAGTATTTATGTAACTACTAAGGATACATATACATATATATCACTAATAGTAATACAAGCTATTAGATATCAAAATGTACATATGTATACATAACTACTAATGAACTAGCTAGCAACTACTAAACGATCAAACTAACTAGTTAAAATAACTAAACTACTAACTACCTAGCATTGATACACTGCTGATACTTTGTTGCTCAAATCTGCTGCTGCTTGATGGAGTTAAACAACATGTTATTGTTGCTGTTGTGCCTGCATATGCTGCCTCGAGATGCTGCTGCACTGCTGCCTTGCTGCCTCACTGCTGGTGTAGCTGCTGCTGCAGCAGCTTACAATTTCTCTATTGCTCGTTGTTGCTACCACTGATGCTAGCCACTGCACAGTTGCTGATATACACTGCTGATGCTACAACCTATTATTGCTGGATGCTTCCCTACAGTCATTGATAATATATGTTGTTGTGCAATGAAGCTGCACTTGCAGTGCATTTCTGCGCTGATGAGGTTGCTGATGCACTGCCAGAGCCCTCTCCAACTCACACACAAACACACACACACACAACTATCTATATACCCAAATACTACTATATATATATATATATACTTATCATTAGATATATACATACTTATAAAGATAACACTTATATGTATATACATACATATACATATAAGTGTTATGTTTATATGTATGTATATATCTAATGATAAGTATATATATATATATATATATATATATATATATATATATATATATATATATATAATCATGAATTTATATATCACTAATAGCTATAAAGAATGCAAATTGAATCTAGGAATGCAATGCAACAAACACGTGGAGTACATCGCACCCGTATCATACTAGATCTATGATACACTTGCGATATGAGTCCACAACACAATCAAACATATCCTGAAGGACCAAGCAAGTCTAAAATAGTATTTATGAATAATACAAAGAGTCAATTACATATCTACGTGTACGTGTCAAAATGTGACATACACAAAGCCCCGTGTCGGAGAAAAAACCCCAAATTAATCCGTATCTCCAAATTGCTGGGACACAGCCTACATATATCCAATTCTGGATAAGACACTAGCTACACACAATCAAACGCATGTTAATTTGGTCTAATTGACCAATTGACAAATACAACATGTGTCAATATTGGAATTCTTCAAAAATTGACAAAAAATATACCATAACTTTCTCCATAGGCCTCCTATGAACCTAATTTCAATTTTTATGGATAGTCTTAGCATATGGGGTAGTTTCTAATAATTAAAACACAGATTTAAAGTCTTATCAAAGAGGAAAATCTGAATATTACCTATTGGGAGATGGATTCCCAATAAAATTTCTAAATTGGGTGAAATAAGCCTTCAACTTGTAGATCCTTGCTCCTCCTTATAGATCCTTGTTTCTTTCTTGTAGATACTTGTTTCAAAAGCCTCCAATGATGATTTGGTAAGAAATTAGGAAGAAATTTGGTATGAAAATGAAGAAATTGGGAAGAGGAAATTCTAGATCTAGAATTGTAATAAAAATAAGGAGAGATAAATTTCTCTCCTATACTAATACAAGGCCGGCCCCCTTAGCCCCCTCCCCAAGATACTATATAATATCTAAAATATCCCTTGGGGCCTGTCATGAAAAAATAATTAAGGAGAAAATGTTCTAGTCTAATAGGTTTAACTTAATTAATTATCCTCCTAATGAATGGGCTTATAAATTTGGCTCAATTCTAACTAAATATAAATGTTGGTCCATGGATCTAATCTAAAATAGTTAGGTCTACTAACACAAGTCCAAAATAATAAACTAACATCTAAAAATAATTAAATAACATAATTAAATAATTATTTAATATGCACAAAATTTAATTAATTATGAAATGACCAAAATATTCTTTCATAAAAAATGTGGTAGTGACAAGTCTACCCCCCTTAAAATAATTTTGTCCTCAAAATTCAAAGAAGAAATTATCCCAAAAATAAAATATAACAGAACAGAACTGAACTGAACATAATAGAATAGAACAGAACATAACATAATAGAACATATCTCAAGGCACATACAAATATAGGTAACGCTCTCGCATTTCATCCTCTCTCTCCCAAGTAGACTCCCCCAGAATATGATGCCTTCATGCAACGCGTACCAAGGGAATAGTATGGTTTCTCAGCACCTTCTCTCTCCGATCCAGAATCTCAACTGTCTGCTCTGGATAGCTAAGAGTAGGGCCCATCTCTATCTTTGAGTGATCCAATACGTGACTAGGATCCGCCACGTACCTTCTCAACTATGACATATTAATCATGTTATGCACTTCCTCCAATGTAGGTGACAAGTCTAGTCTGTAAGCAACTGTACCGACCCTTTCTAGAATAGTGAAAGGTCTGATGAATCGCGGACTAAGCTTCCTGCCTCTACCGAAGCGAATCGTGCCATGTGTCAGAGAAATTCTCAGAAACACCAAATCATCCACCTAGAACAAAACAAAATTTTAAGAACTTAATCTATAACGAATAACCAATATCAAGCATAAAACAAAAATCTAAAACTATACCTCAAACTCCAAAGGTCTCAGGTGGCTATCGGCCTAATGCCGTTGTCTGTCCTGCACCACTCGAAGTCTGTCTCTAATCAGCTTGACCTTCTTCGCTGCATCCACAACCATCTCTGGCCCTATCCAAACTCTCTCTTAAACATCGTCCTATGACAAGAAAGTATGATATCTTCGACCGTACAGAGCCTCAAATGGTGACATCTCTATACTAGCCTAGTAGCTGTTGTTGTAAGCAAACTCTACCAAATGGAGATGGTCCTCCCAAGATCCCCCAAAATCTAGTACACAAGTACGCAGCATATTATTGAGAGTCTGAATAGTTCTCTCTGACTGTCCATCTGTCTGTGGATGATATCTAGTACTGAAATTGAGCTGGGTGTCCAAACTCTCCTACAAACTCCTCCAGAAATGAGAAGTAAAGCGACTATTCCGATTCGAGACTATGCTGACAGAAACCCCATGTATCCTGATGATCTGCCTCACATACATTTCTGCCAGCTTCTTCATAGATAAACCCACCTTAAAAGGCAAAAAGTGTGCTGAATTGTTCAACCTATCCATGATGACCCAAATCGCATCTTTCCCTCCTAGAGATCGTGAAAGTCCGGACACAAAATCCATAGTAATGTGCTCCCATTTCCACTCTGGAATGGGTAATGGCTAAAGTAAACCACCTAGCCTCTGCCTCTCGGCTTTCACCTGCTGGCACACTAAGCATTTGGATACAAACTGTACCACTTTCCTCTTCATGCCATACCACCACACACTCTCTTGTATATCCGGATACTCTTGTTGGCACATGGATGTATAAAATACTGAGAGCGATGTGCTTCTTGCAATACCTCCTCATATAGCTTTACACTTGGCACACATAATCTAACACCATGCCGCAAAGAACTATCCTCAGCAATGGTGAAATCATCCTTCAATCATCTTCAAAAAATTTATCTTGTTCGCCTTCCTCGTCCTCCTCTTCCTCATCCTCCTCCCCATCAATTTTATCTACTTCGTCTTCCTCTTCGGATAGTTCTACCTCTTCTACATTATTAGTCGTATAATGAGTAACTTTAGTTGAGTCCACATCTACAATATTTGTTATAAGAGGTAGCTCGTCCTCCGGATAAGCTATTTCGTCAACGTCAAAGATATTTCTAGCTTTAGTCTTGCATACTACCCACTAATCCGACCTCGCTGCCCCCTGTCTAGGATAAGTTATAAAGTATATGAGCTGAGCCTGACTTGATAGGACAAATGGTTCATAGCCTTGATATCTACGCTTGTAGTTTATATCCATAAGACCATGCTTGTCAATTTTCCAACCTTGATCTTGAATTGGATTCAACCATTCACACTTGAATAGCATAATCTTAGTAGGTTTTGTGTCATAATTATATGTCAACTCTATAATCTCTAGTAAGATGCCAAAGAAATCTTTGCCTGCGACGTCTTTGTAGTTCAAAGATTTGATACACAAACAACTATTTTTCGTGGAATCAAGATCTAGAAAGCTATCTCTAATCAAAATATTTGTTGACTTGAACCCAAACCCATTCACACAGTAACTTGGCCATATTTTAACGATAATAATTGGTCCTTTAGATAGAGTTCTAATAGATTCAGTCTCGGGTGTTATTAGACGATCGACCTAAATATCAAAGCAGCGATAGTAAGTTATTTATTGTGCAAGTGCATACAAAAAAAGTAATTACCGAGCTCCTTACATATGCACTCAAACAAGAAGGAAAATGATGTCTTATTTCTTGTTCTACTTTTTCGTCTATTATGTAGGGTCTAACCGACCTCAGCTCATTATTATATGTGCTAAAAAATAATGAAGCAACCGTTGATTAGTAGTATAATATTAGCTAAAATAGATCCATTTGGACTTGTGATATGTATTATATTTTGTCTGTAGAATGTACTATCAATTTATACTTGTGACACTACTAGTTATTTACTGTAAAATTCTATTAATGCTGTAAGATATGCATAATATTTTGACTGTAGAATGTACTATATATGTAATGACCCACTCCGCATCTATGAGGATAGCCGATTCAAACGGCACAAGTGCGATGACCCGACCCATTTTGCTTAGCGAGAAGACTTGCTTGAGGCAAAAGATTTTAGACTTGGTCCTTCAGCAGTTCAGGCTTAGACTTTCAGATGATCTCTCGGAGTATCGCTCGACTGAGGAAAATCATCGCTAAGGTGGGTGGCTACGATGAACTTGTCTTTTGCTTAGCCAGCACACTTAAAATATGGTTGATGTATGCTAGTCGCTAGAAGAATCATCCCTTGCATGCTAATAAAGAATATAACACATCTAGCTAAGGGAATTATCCCATCTGATGTATCTTTGTATAGAATATGAAAGTAGATCAGTTGAACGGAATGGTAGGCTTGCTTTACAGTTCTTATAACTTTACCTCAAAATGTTACTTTTGTTCCTTATATGTTTTTTGAAGTTCATTGCTCCATAAGTCTTGAAATGCTCATCACATAGATATGGTCTTGGTACAGAGGCACAACATAGATTTTGGTTAACTTACCTGTAATAGAAGACTATCAAAATAGTCATTCCAAGCTATACAATAGAAACATGGAAAGTCTTCGGGACCGTTGGGTCGCCAAGGCAACTCCCAAAATGGGAATTGCAATAAGTAGTAAGACTACATCATAAACAATGCATGGAATGGAACACAACAGATCTTGATATCTCTGAACGAGTAAAAGGTATAAACACTGTGTCAAGTAGCTATGTTCATTCAAGGTCTTAAGGTGTTGCACATAATAAAAGTTTAGTGTTGATCGTCAATGGTCATGGACAACCTGTGCACATGCTTCAGTTTCCTGCGGACGGTACGCCTGTCACACCATGGTCGATCCGAACCGGTCAAAAATATTTCAGATAGTAGTTGCTTCCGACGGGAAGACGTGTAGCGAGGCTTGCTATCTGCATTATATCCCATTCCCGTGCTGATACTATACCTTGTCCATGGCAGCTCGTCAGGCCATAAAACCAAGTTTGTCTTTAGTATATTATATACGTGGCGGCAACCCGCATATGGGCTCGTTAGAAACTGGTGGAAGTAATAGATATAAAGTAACCTGAAGTTTGAAACACATTTGAGTAGTTTGAGTAAAACATATCTATACAAGTATAGCATGCCGATGTAAAATGAGTATAAGACATCTGAGTAATCTGCACAACCTGAGTCACAAAATGATAAGAATATTGTAAACTGTGTATATCATGCACTTGGTTTAGAAATACGCTCATAGCATACATGTGTTCATTATGCGATCTTGGGATTTCTGTATATATCTATATTTGTGCTGGGTTTAACTTGGTTTTATACTTGGACAGGAAAGGACAAATGGTAAGTTGGTAAGTATCGCCGTGTTTCTTGTATATCGTACGACACACACGAGATAAGCTTTGTATCTTATGCATAAAATTGATCCTAAGGCAAGAATAGCATGATCACTTAATAGTTGGTGTACGAAACTAATATAACGTGTTGGATTTATCGAGCGGATGGAAAGCCTCCCCACCAGTGCATTCATGTACTGATAACCCACCAAATTATTTGTAGGGTATGGGAGAACCTTATTCGGTATGGATGCCTCCTTCGTGCGTGCTAAGGCGTGGAGTTCACTCTGGAGCCTTGGAGTGTTACGTCCGGAGCTGAAGCACATATACAGGACATAATATTAGAACATCGCCTATGTATCATCCCAAGTTGTAAGCCGTTTATCACGTCTTTATTCTTGAGAGAGAGAGAGAGAGCTTGAGCGACTTGTAATCTTGGCCTAGCGTCGCATGTAATCTTTTTCATTATCAATAAAGAGCTGTTTTGTATTCATACTTGTGTTTATTCTATGTTTCTACTATATCGACTTGGTGAACTAGTTATCAACAGCCGTTCCGGTATTTTCCTTGCGTGGGCACAACTCCTAGCTCGCGCGGTATCACGTTCCAATGGAAACGATCATCCCGCGGGAGCGCTGGAGCGGTGATTCACCCCTAGCGGGGATGGCCTATTCCAGCGGAAGATCGAGGCATGAAAATATATTTTTTTATTTGTTCTATCATCATATATTGTTACCAGGTATAACAGGATGACACGGAGCATTCGGCAGGTCCCGAGGTAGACGGAGTGCTCCTCCGGTACTGCCTACTATTAGTTTTGGATCCTCGGTGCCAAGTACTCCAATATATCATCTAATCACATCTATAACTATAACGATATTACGTGGCAGCACTCCTGGGATGAGTAGTTCCAGGCTTGAGATTACTCCCTCGTCCAGCGTTCCTTCTGTTGACGGAACCATGAAGACAGATGAGTATATGGCGGAGGTTTAGCCGATGTCATCCCAACATCAGCGAGATCCTCCATGGGCACCTCCGGACGAGACGAGGAAGGAGATTTGGGACGACAGTACAAAGTAAGTCAATTAGTTGGTTTAGCATTATATATATCGTGTATTTCTTTATTCATCATATATTTACTTTTTTGATAAAAATAATTATCTCTATATAGATATCGTCCCTCGTTGGTACAGAGACACCTGGGCCACTTTCTGAGGTACAACTATGGTGGCCCTTGGATCAACTACTCTGATGCTCCGGATGAGAGGAAGGCATTCTGGTTTGCACACTTCCAGGTAAAAGTATATTATATCATTTATCTAATTTATGTATATTATATAACTTACTAAATTACTTCTTCTAGCAAATATATTTCCATCCACCGTACTGGGCCGAGTTAATCGAGAAAATATTTCCTGCCGTTGCCGCCAAGCTGGTCCGTGATGCTCTGGATGACCAGAAGCCTCGTAATCGCGAAGAAAAACTGATCCAAAGTTGGATTATGCCTGAGCAGTGGACTAAGATGAGGGCTAGGTTCGACGATCTGAGGTACAAGAGAAGGTCTGAGAAGGGCAAGGCGGCTAGGTAGAAGGCAGCAAAGTGGTGTGGTGGCTCGATTTCGATGACGAAATATTTTCGTCGTTTGGTATATTTTTTATTTTAGATATATTATTTTAATACAAGTACGATAAAATGGTTGTAGGATAAAATAATTAATTTTAGTACTAAATAATATATTTTTAACATATACAAAGGGGTGAGGATGCCAATATGGTGACCGTTTTCCTGGCCACCCATCGAAAGGGCGAGAATCTCATTGATGAGACGGCCTCATAGAACTATGTAAGTATTACTTTACTTTATGTTAATTTTAAATATAACTTAGGAAATATGCAAATAAATATCCATGTAGTTAGTAATAAGTACATTAGATACATTAGCAACTATCTAGTATCCAAATTTTTCTAGGCCGAGTATCTTAGGCTGCGTGAGCGGGCGACTGCTAGTGCACCTACAGCGGAAGAGACTGGTACTTCCTCGTAGCCCTCTCCAATTCCGTCGGCAGATGAGCTGTGGGTGACTGTCGCTGGTGGTCTCTAGAGGGGTACGTACTACGGTATGGGATCCTATGGCATCCTTGTTGCGATGCAGTCCTCTAGGGCCTCCACTGCAAGTGCGCATTCCCTACAGCCCTCACAGGCGTCGGCCCGAGTCCAGGAGACCGTTGACCGTCAGATTACATCTCTCCGTGACGAGTTACTGCGAAGGATGAAGGAGCAACCCTTGTCCTAGCCGCAGACAGACGATGCGACGGTCATCGCAAGTTTTGATTCGCTCGAGCGCATCATCATGGAGCTCAGGGATATGACAGCTGATCTTAAAGCGTCGACAAAGAGCAATGTGACAGAGACGTAGGCATCACTGCTGTCCATGGGCGAGAGGCTGATGATGATACATGATTCAATGGTTTATAGCAGTACGAGGCTGTTATCTACCATGGATTTATACAACCATTGACTAGCAGAGTTGGAGCAGATACATCCTCCTGGTGCGTCTTCATCGACATAGACTCCACCGACGTTACTACCTTCTCCATCGACGTCGGTGTCGATTTTAGGAAAGAAGTATGATTTGTTCTTATTTCTGATACGCGCCAGTGGTCATCCTCCTACATATCCGCAGTAGTCCTAGTTAGGATAGTTTTCTGGTTGTTTCTGTTTTGACCTATGATATTTGGTTATTTATGAATATTCTTTATTTTTGAGGCTTTCATACTTTATTTCTTGCACTCAATTGTTTTAGATATTTATTGTATTCTTTACTACAAGATTTTCTCCGGACTCGGTTTGTAATCCCAATGTTTCGTTTTCTTTAAATTTTACTATATTATTCATATTAAATATATATTAATTTACCGGTGTTGAGTGTTCAACCGAAGGGGTCGGCGAACCAAGGAATTCAACAGAGGGTTGCTTCGAGTCTATTTATATAAATTGTGAATTCATAAACTGCAGGAAGATTGGTTTGGAAACCATTCTATATTATTTTTTACCTTTTTACTGAAACTTTAGCAATGTTTAGCAACGTTTATATACGTCGCTAAATACGTCACTGATTGTCGCTAAATACCTCGCTAAGTACGTCGCTGAATGTCGCTAAATATATCGCTAAATAAGTCGCAGAATGTCACTAAATTGTTGATATGGCAATATTTGCCAAGTCAATATAATGTCGCTAAATATTTTAAAAAATATCGCTAAATACAAAAAATTAGCGACGAATAGCGACAAAAAATATGTCATTAATTTAGCAACGTTGCGTCGCTAAACGTCGCTAATATAAAAATATTAGCGACACAAATACGTCGCTTGAAAACGTCGCTACAATGATATTTTGTGATATTTTTCCTGTCAACTACTAGCTTAAACGCAACTTCACTGAAACGTCGCTAATAACATCGTTGAATTTTTTAGCAACGTTTTTAGGCCAGTTAGCAATGTTTTCTAGCGTTGCTATTTGTATAGTTACAGCCGTGATCGCCGTACGATGTATAGTACCTTGTACGTAGTAACTGGCCATATTTGTCTTCATATTATGGTACTGGAGCGTGACAATAGAACTACCCAAAGGAAGAAGTTATAGGCCTAGTTAACCTTTATTGTGACTTCTACATACGTTTTTATGCCAAATTTGGGAAAATTTTGAGATTGGTGCACCAAGTATTTGTCATTAGGTCAATTAGATATAATTAGAGTTAGGTTGAGTGTGTGAGGCTAGTTACG
Organism: Iris macrosiphon; assembly: GCA_036927795.1. NCBI lineage: Eukaryota > Viridiplantae > Streptophyta > Magnoliopsida > Asparagales > Iridaceae > Iris > Iris macrosiphon. The sequence goes on from JAYESA010000004.1 coordinate 238,164,683, forward strand.
TGTCCACAATTGGAAACGAGTAGAGCGTGTCATAGTATTTTATGATACGCTATGATACGGGGACTCATTTTTTTGGGTTTTGTGCATACTAGTTTAATTACTCTTCAATTTCTATTATAATTCATTACTTTAGATATATATAGATGCTTTTGATATGTATATATAGTATTAGTTTAGTATTGGGAAATTTGGCTTGTTGGTTGAGAAGTGTGTATGTGTGTGCTGGGTGTATGATGAGTGTAGGGAACTGAATTACAAGTACAGTTGACACTGCAAAAGGGAAGAATTGGCTAATGGCATTGCCAGTTAAGGTAGCCTGGTATCAGAAAGTGAGGGTTGTTCAGTTGAATACTAGGTATTTTAGTTTTTGTGTAGATGTACACTATAATGCAAGTTGGGGGGATGGTTCCTGAGAGCAAGTGCAAGTGTTTCTAGGATGCACAAGTGAGGGGCAAGTCTGAACTTGGTATTTAAGCTCTGGTTTGAAGGCCAACAACTATGCTCGAGAATAACAATATGCGAAGCTCTGCATAGTGTAAAATATGGTATTAGTACACCTTTGTATCATTCAAATTACTTGTGAGGGTGTGTCCTCGAATGCCAATGAGTATCAAGTGTGAGAGTGTTAATATAAGTGTTGTATCAAATGCTAAGGTATAGTTAGTATGTGCCATATGAGAGTATCAGTGGGAAATGGTTAAGTGATGTCTGTGTCAAACATTGTGTAAATTTGAGTGTGAGAAGGTAAGTTTCAGTATGCAAAGTTAGGGTATCCTAGTGGGCAGTGGTGTGTGTTAGTTGTGTCTATGTGTAGGATAGAGTGTTATGTTCAGGATTAAGCACAACAGGTAGATGAGTGTAGGTGGGTAGCAGAGGGGAGTGCTGGACAAAGTATTGTTATAACAGGGCTTAAGGGGTACTTGTGCATAAATGTATTAGTGTGTGTTTGGGTTTATAAATATACCTGTGTTGTAATGGTGCACTAGTTTAAGTGTCTAAGGTGAGTAGAGTGTGTATCGAGAGTGTGGACATTTTATGAGTACTGGTAGAGTGTGTGTTTAGATCCAGTGAGAAGATAGGAGTTAGTAAGTGAGTGTTTTTTGTACCTTGTGTGAGGAATTGAGTGCCTATGTACCTAAAGTATTTGGAGAGTTTCTAAGCAAATATCTAGTGAGGGTTGGTGATGTATGTTGAGAGTGAAGTAGTGCACTTGAGAGTATGTGTTTGTGTTGATGAGTGTTATTATGAGTGTGTTTGAGAGGGGGATTATTTAGAGTATCATGATGATTCATGTGTTCTATGTTAAGCAGTAAGGAAGGATGAACTGCAGTAGGTAGAGAAGATAGGTACAATAGTAATTTAGGGGAAACCTCATGTGTGTGTCTTAGTATCTAGATGAGTGAATCATGGTGTATTAGAGATACCTATGTGTGTGTAGAACTTAAGAAGTAGTGTAAAGTCAGGTGGAAGATCTTGGCAGCAGGAAAGGGGTTAAGTGTCTGCACAGAGTATTGAGGGTAGTGCATAGGTTGACAAGCCTGTGCACTTGGAATAGTACATAAGAATGTGTGCTTATGTTATTTTCTCAGTGTATATCATATTGATGTGTAGATGGGAAATCAGATACTGAACTCTATAGATGAATAATTGAAAAAATGAAGCAATAGTTAGAGTGTGTCTATGAATCTTTGTGCACATGTAAGCGAGTGCATTAGGGAGTATTGAGATACTGCGTATACCAATGGGTGATAGATATTAGTGTTAAAATATTGGGTTTAGAATATGTATTTAGGAAATAAGTAAGGTTTTGGGTTGTAACTTAGATTTTATATAATATTAGTATATATGAGTTATATATTAGTAGTAGCTAGTATAGTTAATACCTTTAAGATATGGACCTAGAAATCTAGTTATAGCCTAGTATCACCTAGTATTAACTAACCAATTTAGAAGCTAGTTTGGACCTAGAATCAATGTATTGACCTAGTTTGACTAGTATGACCTAGTTTTGACCTAGAAGTCATATTTTAGTTTTTTTAAGCTTTTTATTACTTCATCACTCCAAATGACATATAATTTCCTATATAGGTCAGTGTGACATCAGTTCAGACACCGATTTATATTATTTTCTTAGGATCTCAGGCGAATATATTCTCTAATAGTTTCCATTATTTAATAATTACTATAATGCAAGTATTTAAAAATATTTTACTTGACTACTGATACGATGGTACACAGACTAGTATACTTGGATCCTCGTCATTAGATGTTACTCTTCAGTGATTACCTTGATATTTCTCATGATTATATAGACCGTGATCATTGTGCTTATATTATAGACCTTGCATAGTGATTATCGTATCGTGATATGTCATGATATGGATCCATTGTACTAGACGGGGGCGGAGGAAGTACTAGATAGATATGTGATCAAAACCTTAAATATTATATTGTATCATGAGACAACATCCAATCATACACCTCATGTATGATTTTGTTACTCCATAGACAACAACCAATCATACACTTTGTGTGTGATTATGTTATTGATCTTGTTACTTTTAGACAACAGGAAATTATACTAATCATATGATTGTGTTATAGCCTTGATAGTAGATCTTGATAACCCAAGCCAATTACATATTTAACTAATATTTTAAATACTTAGTATAGTTACAGTTCTTCTCTATGTTCTATTTTATTGCCTTTATTCTATGTTATTATGATCAATTTATACCATACGTTGCTCTAGATTATCTGTCATTTTCTACTATAGTATGATATTGTTCATTGTTTCTCACCTTGTATTATATTCTCTATTTCTGTTTGTAGTCATTATCAATTAACTTGGAACTGCTATTGGGTTGTACTCGCTCCATCCTAACTATATATATTTTTTAGATGATTGGTTAGAGAAGATGTGTCCCACCTATTACGGGCCACAGGATGGCGAGTCCGTTGAGATAGAACCATAGAGCATGTTGAGTAGTGCCAGCTGTCGAGGAGACTTAGCTATTTTTATATGATATTGTATATGTCAGTTAGATACTTTGGGCATGTATATATTATTTGATACTATTGTATTGTGCTTAGACTTTTGGACTTGGATTGCATTTAAGATTTTGTGATATTTATTTCTATTCCATATTGTGCCTTTATCTTTCTTTAGTTTTATATTATGATTAAGTATTGATTACCATTATTAGATCATCATATTGTCCTCTATTTGGAGTTAAGATGTACATTATATATTATGTGTGAGATATTTAGATGTTATTGATTAACCTAAACATCGTTCTACTGCAGATATTACGGTATAGGCTGGACGTACCCACGTATTCGTGCCCTCACACCGGGTGCGGGTCGTGACAAACAGCCCTTAGCTCATCGTCATTCAGATATCCCTTCTTTATTTTGCCCGAAGGCTTACTAAAATTATTGAATACTTTTAATATTGTATTATTAGATTCCCGGTACCTGTTATCGTTTCTCGGGGCTCTCATTCGATTAGTAGCAACATGAGATTTGAAATACATGGAACAAAAGTCTGTAATCTCCTCGAGAACATATGCTTCACAAATAGAACCCTGAACCCGTGCCTTATTTTTCACCTTTCTCTTTAGGTGGTTTAACTGCCGCTTGAATGGATACATCCACTGATAACTTACAAGTCCACCGACACGGGCCTTATAGGAAAGATGATATGACAAATGTTCCATGGAGTCAAAAAAGTCAGGAAAAAATACCCGCTCGAGCTTTCATAGTATTATCGCAATGTCCTTCTCTTGCTTTTCTAGGCGATCGACGAGCAACTTAGTAGAACAAAGATCTCTGAAGAATATGCTAATCTCTGTCAATAGATCCAAAACTACTTGCGGTAAGAATTTTCAAAATGCAATTAAAATTAACCTCTCCATTAATACGTGACAATCGTGGCTCTTCTTACCTGTCAGTTTGTTCTCCTTGAGGTTGACGCATCTTCTCAGATTCGACACGTACCCGTCTGGAAATTTTAGTCCATGAATCTACCTAAAAAGACTCTCTTTATCCTTCTTTTCCAGTGAGAAAATTGCCTTAGGCTATTTATACTTCCCATTCCCTTCCTCTATCAAATGCAATGCAGGACATCTGCATATTTCTTCCAAGTCTAACCTGGACTTGGGATTCTCTTTCATCTTCTCCTTTACATCCATCACAGTATTAATTATGTTGTCAAATATATTCTTTTCGATATGCATGACATCATGGTTATGTCTGATCAGATTGGTACTCCAATATGACAGGTCCCATAATATGCTTTTCTTTGTCCAGATATGAGTGTGACCAAATCCATCGCACTTGTACCCCTTAGTAGGCTCTTTGATAGCACTTGGTAAATCTTTAATCTCTTCCTATATCGCGTCTCTAGGCCACCTTGGAGGTGGATTTGCCTTCTCCATAATGCCGACACTAAATGCATTCATGTTCCTCCGGAACGGATGATCAAACGGCAGAAATTATCGATGACAATAAAAAAAGCACAGTTTTTCTCCGTGTTTCAAATAGAAAGTCTTAGTACTATCCATGCAATATGGACTTGAGAGACGACCATGAGTGCTCTATCCTGATAACATGCCATAAGCCAAAAAATCGTTGATGGTCCACATAAGTGTTGCCCTTATCTGACAATTCTATTTTTTTGAAATATCGTACGTCTACTTCCCACAACTAATTCAACTAATATATCAATGGTTGCGAGTAAAAATCGATGTTCCACTTCAGATTATTCGGAATCGGGATAATGACGGTTAAGAACATAACCGAAGTCATGCACATCTAAGATGGTAGATTGTACAGGATGATGTTCACAAGCCAACACGAATAATAGGAGACCGAAGGTTCGAATGGGGTAAAACCGTCGAAGGAGAGCCCCAATCTTATATTATGCAGATCCAAATAAAAATTAGGATACTCTCGATCGAAGTGCTTCCATGCTTCTCCACCAGATGGGTGATCCAACACTCCTTCAATCTGTTCTCACATGTGCCAACTCATATTTTTGGCAGTCTCCTTCACCATAAACATTCTTTGCAACCGCGACGTTAAAGGCAAGTAGTGCATCTAATCGGTCGGCTTCCTTGCACCAACAGACCTTCCTGTACTAGTTGCGTTGTAGCGATCAGCACCACAAAATCTGCACATGTCTTCATCTTTGTCGTCTTTATAATACAACATTTACAAGTCCTTATGTGCATCTATTTTCTCGTATCCCATCCAGAGCGATCTCACCATCCTCTTAGACAGGTATAAGTCTTTAGGTAACTTAGCATCCGCCGGCAAGATCTCTATAATCAACTCCATCAGTCGGTTATAGCATTCTTATGACATGTTAAAATCGGACTTGATGCTCAACAGTCTTGTAACCACCTCCAACGATGAATGATCCTCACAACTAGGATATAATGGAGTCCTTGTATTCTCCAATAACTCCATAAAATTTACATCATCGGCATTCGGTGCCTCCTCAACTACATCATAATTATTCAGATTGAAACTATGTTCGACAATATCGAAAACCAAGTTCACGCTTCCGTTGTCGTAATCAACGTGGTCGTGGACATCCATATACGGCTCTATATAAGGCTTCGGCTCTGATGCTAGAGACACAAGTTCTCTGTGTAAGGTCCACTGATAGTAATTCGGCGTAAAACCTCTCGAGTACAAATGATATGTCACATACACTTCTGAGTGATATTTCAAGTTACGACATCTCACATATGGACACTTAATTTTGGTGCAGTCCATGTACTAAGAGAACGCCTTGGCGAACTGCAGGAACGGTTCTACCCCCTGTATGAATTTATCTCGCACACCGCATATGTCATCAGGATGAAGGTTGTACATCCACGAACGGTGACGCAGGTAGTAATTCAGATCCATTTCTAGGTACTTCTATAAAGATGAATATATATCATTCATGTATATTATCTAAATGAATGCAAAGATGGATACACATATGAACACTAATAAAGGATATGTGTGATGTCACGTATTTAATATGAGCCATTCTCTAAAAAATAAATTTACTTCTGTAAGCCTTTTGAGGCTATTAGGGATAGACTAGATTTCCAAAAGTCTACTAGATTTCTGGTAGAACTCTAATAGTCTCAAAAGGCTTACATAAGTAAAAAAAATTCCAGAGAATGGCTCACATGGACACTTGACTTCGGAGGTGACGAAAAACGTTCCTAGTTATTCTACTTTTATAATAAGTATTATGTATGTGAAACTATTTACCGCTTAACTTATATTTATCTAGCTTATGAACATAGTTATTCTACTTTTATAATGAGTATTATCTATGTGAAACTATTTACCACTTAACTTATATAGCTAATTTTATACATGTAGCTATATATGCACTTGGTATCTAGGTATCACTTGACATTTAGTATCCCATGTGCTTAAGATATTCATATTTAACTCAATACCCCATACTCAATAACTTATCCATGTATCTTGGTTTATTGATACCTACTCAAGTATCTTGGGATACTAAACCAAAACTTAATTATCCTTAGATACTCAATCCTAATATATATACCCTCACTCAATACTTAAACACTTAACCTATACAAACTAACTAATACTCACTCACTAAACACACTCAAACACACACATGTATACAATATGCACTCACTTTCATATGGTGCAAGTTACTACTCCTGCTATTGCTATTGCTTGCTGCTGCTATTACACACACACACACACACTGTCACCCTCACTTTTCCAACTAGGGTTAGTTTGGTAATTTTGCATATATATTTTATTTTAGAAATATAATATTAAATATTGTATATATTGTAAGTATTATTTATTTATTATTAGATGTTAGATTTTATTTTGGGCTTGTGTTAGTGGACCTAACTAGTTTAGATTAGATCTATGGACCAATATTTAATTCTAGTTAGAATTGAGTTCAATAGTAAGCCCATTAATTAGGAGGATGAATTAATTAGTTAAATCAATTAGACTAGAACCTTGCCTTCTTAATTAATTCCTTTATGACAATCCCTAAGGGATATTATGGACATTTCATAGTAGCTTGGAGGAGGGGGTAGAGGTCTGCCACTATAGGGGAGGAGAGAGACTCTCTCTCTCTCTTTATTTTTTATTTAAAATCTAGATCTAGAGTTTTTCTTTCCTAAATTACTTTATCCCTACACCAATTCTTATCCAATTTTCTTTCCAATTCCTTCCCTATTCATTATTGGAGGCTATTAGAATAAGGAGTGAGCAAGGATCTATAAGAAGAAAGTAATGATCTACAAGAAGGAGCAAGGATCTACAAGTTGAAGGCTCTTGACACTCATTTGGAGAATTTTATTGGGAATCCATCTCCCAATAGGTACAATTCGATTTTTCTCCCTAATTAGACTCTAAATCTATAATTTAATATGTTATTTAGTTATCTTATATTTTTTCTATTATCTGTTATATATGCTCAATTATGTATTTAAAACTTCTTTCAGAGTTATGTACTTCGCTCCAATCCTGACTAAATAATTTTTTTTGATGACTGGCTCGTAGACCAGTGTCCCATATACGATGGACTGCATGCCAGTGTTCTATTAGAGGATACTCATTTAGAGCAGGAGGACTTAGTACCAGAACCTGAGGAGGTTTAGATTATTGTTAGACCTGTATTAGACTTTTTTGAGGTTATTGGCATGTATATATTATTTCAGTCTTGTGGATGTATTGTGACTCTTTCTTTCGTTATTTTATCTCATACTTTATGTTCCCTAGTTAGCATTATGATTGAGTATAGTTTACATTTATTAGATACCATATTGTTCCTCCGTTTGGAGTTGAGAGGATTGATAGGTACCATATATATATTGTTTGGGATGTTTAGATAGTAGGGTTGACCCAGACAATGTTCTACCGCAGATGCTGTGACATAGGCTGGACGTACCCATGTACTCGTACCCGAATATCCGGGTGTGGGTCGTGACACATTTTTAGTGGTGGTCCATGCAGGCCAGGCTTCGCAATAGTGTAAAGTCGTGGTAGTGCAACGGCTTAGTTGTACTACTGTAAACCTGCGATAAGATAGCATATAAGATTTAGGTTACGGGCGTATACTCAATCACAACTAGGAAACCCTTCCAAATAGTAGTTTTGCTATCCTTCTCTATTAGAATGTTTCTTTTACTTTGAATAAAATATGTCATTCATTGATGATATCATATCTTACTCAATAATGATTCTTTTGTTCCATCTATATTCAGGATGCTGCCGAAGACGCGTTCCTAGTGCTCAGGCGCAATGTCATGAGGTCGGTCACTTCATCGCCTATGAGGGCAGCACCAGCAGACACTGTTATAGCAGCAACATTCCAAAGGTCTACTTTACCGATCCAGGTGGGCATTTTTGTAGCAGCTTTAGGAGGTGCTCCACCTCCGGTACAGAGGACAACGCCGACAGTTTTAGGGGATCTTTCACCCCCACCATCTACAGTCGATTAGACGCAGATGTTTATACTATTTCAGTAGATGATGGAGGCTCAGCAGTGTCAGTCAGAGGTTATGAGGCAGCATATTAAGAATGCTCATCAGATTGTTCTCACAGCAGTCAAGAGAGTCACCTTAGTCCAGCCACAAACGGCACCACCTCAGTTCACCCCGCAGCAGCCGAGGTCGGGGACTATCATAGATTTTAAGATGATAGGAATGGAGAAATTTAAAGGCACTGAAGGGATTATTTATGCTGATGATTGGATCAAAGACATTGAGCGGAACCTACGGCTAGCGCAGATTCCAGAGATATTGCAGATAGGGGCTGCGGGGAGCATGATGTTTGATATTACATTGATTTGGTTCTGGACGGACCCCAGGATCTCAACACCAGGACTTACTTGAAAAGATTTCAAAGAGATCTTCATAAAAAAGTTCTTTCTAGATGTGGCTCTGATATCTCTAGAGAGCCAATTCTAGTACCTCGTTCAGGGAGGTATGACAATGGATGAGTATATGATAGAATATTATAGCTTTGTAGAGGGGCAAAACCTCAGAGGAAGAGCCAAGAAGTTCAGGAAGGGTCTGAACAGGGAGATCAAATTACATACGAATGGAGATCCCACCGCTACTTTCAAGGAGATTCTGAGACAGACACAATGGACAGAGGATGATCTAGAACTTGGCTCTAAGAGGCCAAGAGACATAGAGAATCCAGTACCAACACGGGTCCAATAAAGTGGCCTTATTTTTAGCAGTAGCACCAGAGGCACTTCCAGCAGCCGAGGCAGCAATATCATTGATCAGCTAGAGCTCCGGCACAATAGATGTACCAGATCCAGAGGACAACTATTTCTTGCACATTCTCTAAGAAGCAAGGACATAGATGTGATGCATGCAGGATGAGATTGGGCCAGTGCTTATTCTGCGGATCAGGAGATCATCTGTTGAGGGCTTGTCCTAAAGTTCCAGCTTGTCCAGCTCAGGACAGAGCTCAGGCACTGAGAGCATCCACGAGACCACCAGCGGGACAGTAGAGAGGACCTCCTCTGTCACCACAACAGCAGTAGTTCACTCAGCACCATCAGCAACAGAGAGGTTCCCAGTGACAGGGGAAAGCTTTCGTCTTGACCGTCGAGGAGGAGGAGCAAGTCGGTAATGTTATCTTAGGTTCAGTCTATCTTTATTCTTTTTCAGCTCATATTTTATTTAATTCTGGTGCTTCACATAGTTTTGTATATGTATCTTTTTCTCTAAAATATTACCTTAAGATCGAACCATTGATGAGGACTTACAAGATCACGACCTAGGGTAGCATTATCCTGGTCAGTGATGTTTACAAGGACCGAACAGTTTTCTTAAGAGACCGAGAGTTGAGCGTGTCTTTACTTGTAATGCCACTTTTGAGCTAAGATATATTGCTCGAGATAGATTGGTTGAGTACCATGCTAGTATCGATTATCGAGGAGGCAGAGTTTTATTTCAGGCGCCAGAAGAGCCAGAGTTTGAGTTCGTCAGAGGAGCAGTACGGCAGAGCAAAGGTGACTTCTGTAGAGCTTTGGTAGAAAAGGAGGAGCTACCACATCCATTGATTGCTGAGTATATGGACGTGTTTCCGGAGGAGTTGTCGGGGTTGCCACCTGACAGAGATGTGGAGTTCTCTATAGACTTGGTGCTAGGTGCAAAGCCAATATCATAGCACATCTATAGAGTGAACAACAATGAATTGGCAGAGTTGAAGAAGCAAGTGGATGAGTTGCAAGATAAGGGCTTTATTCGCTCCAGTTCATCACAGTGGGGTACTCCAGTATTATTTGCACCAAAGAAGGATGGGTCGGTACGCATGTGTATTGACTACAGGGCACTCAATAATCTTACTATCAAGAACAAATATCCATTGTCGTGGATTAGCGATTTATTTGATTAGTTGAGCGGAGCGACGGTATTATCAAAGATAGACTTGAGGTCGGGGTACCACTAGGTAAAAGTGAAGAAGGAAGACATTCCTAAGACAGCTTTCAGGACTTGGTATGGGCAGTTTGAGTTCTTGGTGATGCCGTTTGAGTTGATCAATTCCCTGACGGTATTCATGAACCTGGTGAATAAGGTGTTTCATTAGTACTTGGATCAGTTTGTGGTAGTATTCATTGATGATATATTGATTTATTCGAAGACCCTAGAGGAGCATGAGAAGCACCTGCGGATAGTTCTGGAGACCCTTACGAAAGAGAAGCTATATGGCAAGCTTTTGAAGTGTGAGTTCTTCCTTGATAAGGTTGAATTCGTCGGGCATGTGATTAGAGGAGATGGAATCTCAGTAGACCCGAATAAGATTTCAGCAGTTGAGTTGTGGTCTACCCCGAGTTTAGTAGCGAGGATCAGGAGTTTTCTTGGACTGGCAGGCTATTATCGGAGATTTGTTCAGAATTTTTCCATAATTGCGGAGCCAATGACTATACTAACCCAAAAGGACGTGGAGTTCGTCTGGACTGAAGATTGTCAGTCTGCTTTTGAGGAGCTAAAGAAGATGTTGACTACAGCTCCAATATTAACATTGCCATCATGGGTAGGAGGATTTTTTATATACATTGATGCATCGGGTAAGGGTTTGGGTTGTGTGTTACAGCTGAACGGAAAGGTGATTGCCTATGCTTCCAGGAAATTATGTCCGCATGGGAAGAATTACCTTACCCATGACTTAGAGTTGGCAGCAGTTATTTTTGTTCTTAAACTGTGGAAGCACTTCTTGTATGGTGAGTAGGTAGAGATCTTTACAGGTCACAAGAGCTTGAAGTATGTGTTTACATAAAATGAGCTCAACATGAGGCAGTGACGGTGGTTGGAGTTGATGAAGGACTTCAACATTACTTTGCATTATCATCCAGGGAAGGCCAACGTAGCCGCGGATGCCTTGAGTAAGTATCCAGTGGCTATGTACTTGAGAAGAGAGAAACATTTATTGGCCAATCTTGATAGCTTGGATATTGAGGTATTAGTTCCTGGAGATGCAGCACATATATGGGGATTTCAGGTACAGTCAGAGTTAATGGACCAGATCAGAGCCACATAGATCGAGGATGAGTCTCTGAGGAGCATCAGAGCACAGGTCCGGATAGGACTGGCAGAGGACTTCAGCATTGCATATGATGGATCATTGCAGCACGATACCAGATTGTGTGTGCCGAGTGGAGCATTGCACGAGGAGATTCTTCAGTAGACACATCGATCTCAGTACTCTATGCATCCAGGTGCCAACAAGATGTATAAGGACATGAGAAAACATGTTGGGGGTATGGTATTAAGCGAGAGGTAGCTAGCTTCATATCCAGATGCTTGGTATGCCAGTGGGTAAAGGTAGAAAGACAAAGGCCAGGTGGATTGCTTCAGCCTTTACTCATTCCAGAGTGAAAGTGGGAGCATATGATAATGGACTTTGTTTCAGGGCTTCTGCGTTCTCCAGGAGGTAAATATGTGATTTGGGTCATCGTAAGCAGGTTGACCAAATCAGTCCACTTTCTGCCATTCAAAGTGGGTACGTCTACGGAGAATCTTCTGGAGATGTATGTGTGTCAGATAGTCAGATTTTATGGAGTTCCTGTGAGCATAGTCTCAGATCGAGATAGTCATTTCAGGTCCCACTTTTGGAGGATTTTACAGGCTAGCTTGGGCACTCAGCTCAAGTTCAGTACCGCATATCACCCTCAGACAGACGCGAGGTCGGAGAGTACTATTCAGACTCTCGAGGATATGCTACGCACTTGTATTTTAGATTTTGGAGGCTCTTGGGAGGATCATCCTCACTTGGTATAGTTTTCTTACAACAACAACTACTAGGCCAGTATAAAGATGTCACCATTTGAGGCGTTGTATGGACGGAGATGTCATACTATATTTTTATGGGATAATGTTGGTGAGAGATCCTTATTAGGATGAGAGATGGTTGTGGATGTAGCTGAGAAGGTGAAGCTCATCAGGGATAGACTTCGGGTGGCACAAGATAGACAACGGCATTGGGCCGATAGCCACCGGAGACCATTGGAGTTTGAGGTATAGATTTTATTTTGTATTGCTTATGATTGCTTGTTTTAGTTAGAGTGCTAAGGCTGTATTTTATGCTAGGTTCACAATCTAGTTTTCTTGAGGATTTCTCTAACACGTGGCACGATTAGTTTCGGTGGAGGCTGGAAGCTTAGTCCGCGATTCATCGGACCTTTCAGTATTCTCGAGAGGGTCGGTGTAGTTGCTTACAGACTAGACTTGTCACCTGTATTAGAGGGAGTGCATAACGTGTTCCATATATCACAGCTGAGATGGTACGTGGCAGATCCTAGCCATGTACTAGATCACTCGAAGATCGAGGTTGGTTCAACACTCAGCTATTTAGAGCATCCCATGGAGATCTTGGACCGCATGGAGAAGGTACTACGGAACCAGACGATTCCTTTGGTACATTTCGCGTAGAGGCATCATTCGCCAGGAGAGAGTACCTGGGAGCGAGAGACCAAGATGCGTGAGCGATATCCTTATCTGTTTGAGCCGTGAGGTATAATCTTTTTTGCTTGTATTGATTACTTTTGGTTGTTTTTTTTCTTAATTTCGAGGATAAAAATTTTCTAAGGTGGGTAGAATTATCACCCTTACTTTTTTAACTAGGGGTAGTTTGGTATTAGCAAGGGTATTTTATTTTAGAATATAATATTAAATATTGTGCATGTTGTAAATATTATTTATTATATTATTTATTTATTATTAGATGTTAGATTTTATTTTTAATTTGTATTAGTAGACCTAACTAGTTTATATTAGATCCATGGACCAATATTTTATTCTGTTAGAATTGAGCCCAATAGTAAGCCCATTTATTAGAAGGATAAATTAATTAGTTAAACTAATTAGACTAGAACCTTCCCTCCTTAATTAATCCTTCATGACAAGCCCCAAGTGGTATTATGGATATTTTATAGTAGCTTGGAGGAGGGGGTAGAGGCCGACCACCATAGGGGAGGATAGAGACTCTCTCTCTTTATTTTTATTCCAAATCTAGATCTAGAATTTTTTCTTCCAAATTCCTTCATTCCTACACCAATTTCTATCTAAATTTCTTTCCAATTCTTTTTCTATTCATCATTGGAGGCTATTAGAATAAGGAGGAAGCATGGATCTACAAGAAAGAAGCAAGAATCTACAAGGAGGAGTAAGAATCTATAAATTGAAGGCTCTTGACACTCATTTAGAGAATTTTATTAGAAATCCATCGTCCAATAGGCATAATTCAGTTTTCTCTCCCTAATTAGACTCTAAATCTATAATTTAATTATTAGAAATCCTTCCATGTACTAAGACTACAAATAGAAATTGGAATTAGGTTTATAGGTGGCCTATGGAGAAAGTTATGTGATATTTTGTGTCAATTTTGGGAGAATTCCAATATTGGCACATCTTGTGTTTGTCAATAGGTCAACTAGACCAAATTAATATGTGTTTGATTGTATGTGACTAGTGTCATGTCCATAATTGGATACGTGTAGGCCGTATACCGATAATTTGATGATACGAGTTGATTTGGGAGTTTTCTTCCGACACGGGGGTTTGAGCATGTCACATTTTGACACAGGTACGTAGACGAATAACTAATACTTTGTGTTGCTTCTAATTATGATTTTAGACTTGCTCGTGTCCTTCGGGGTACGTTTTATGGTGTGGTGGAGCTGTATCGCAAGCGTATCATAGATTGAGTATGATATAGGTGCGATACACTCCACGTGTTTATTTTTTTGTATTTTAATTCAATATACCTTGGTTATAGCTATTAGAGTATTTTAATTATAATTGTTATATGATATATTTGTATATATATAATTATGTGTATGTTCTATATTTCATTTTGATGTGTTGGTGGTCATGGAAGAATAAGAGAGTGCATGTGCATCATTAGTGTGGGTATGTAGTAACATATATATATGTGTGTGTGTGTGTGTGTGTGTGTGTGTGTGAGTGTATGTGTGTATTAGATATGTGCATATGAGTTAGAGGGGGGAGTTATAAGCAAAAGCAGGCCAATAAGCAGCGAGAAGCAGCAGTAGAAGCAGCGAGAAGCAGCAGCAGCAAGCAGTAAACTGCAGCAAAAGCAGCAGTTGTAGCAACAGTAGAAGCAGTAAGCTACATAAGCTGTAGAAGAAATAAGCAGCAACAACGATAAGCAGAAGTAGTAGCAATAAGCAGCAGTAGCTGGAGTGCTTAGAAATTAAGTTGTAGATAAGTTAAGTTAAGCTAGTTAATAAGCTAAGTTAGTTTATATTGATAAGTTAGTTATTTATATATATTGTTAGTGAGTTAAGTATATATATATATGAGAGATGTATATATAAGCATTAGTTAGCATTGGTTAGTATTATTTCTAGTTTACCTTGTGTTACACCAAGGTAATGAGAGTTGAGGTATCTTGGGTATGGGTATTGAATATCCATTGGGTATGTTAGTTATGATAGTTTGTATAGTATTGTTATAAGTTTAAGTGCATGTTAGAGTATAATGAGGTATGTTGGTTAGTTAGCTAATGTTAGATATTGTATTACCTTGTGATACCAAGGTAATATCAAGGTATTGGTTTATACTCAAGGTATTGAGATTGTATAACAATATGGGTGTATAGGAGGTATGATACCGTATTTGGTTCAAAGTCAAGGTATTCACTTAGCATTAGTTTGGCTAGGAGTACTATATATTTTGTCTTGTATATATATATATATATATTATAGTATTTTTATATCTAATAACTTGAGTATCTTATGATACGTATTTTGCTGATATCCTAGTATCCTAGCATAGCTAGTATAGCCTAGTTACATAGTGTATGGACCCAATATCCTAGAGATGGACTCATACAACCTAGAAATAGCTAGTTTGACTAGTTTGACCTAGAGTTGACCTAGTTTGACTGTTTTGACTTAAAAAGGGCTTTATGACCTAGAATTGAACTAGTTTAACTTATTTTTATTCCAAAATCTTGTATTGATATAATATTCCATAAATAGGTCTGTGTGACATAAACTTGGGCATCGAGAGACACACCTTGCTCAGGACCTCAGGCGAGTATATTTCTCTGTTAGTTTTTATTTTATAATAGTGTATATATCTCATGTTCTAGTACTGTATACTTGATTCCGACACAATGATTTTACGGACTGGTACTACATGGATCCTGTCAGGAGATGTTATCCCTTACCATGTTCAGCGGGTACTCTTTCACATATATTTTATCGTGTGTATCGGGTAATGATTTAGTGTACTTTGTCTTCACACACTGCTCGTGTTCAGTGTGCTTATATTCGTGTACACACACTGCTCGTGTTCAGTGTGCCTATATTCGTGTTCGTAACGTGTCGTGATTGGATCCATTGGTATTAGTTAGGGATGGGGGAATATGAGTTGATTATGTAATCAAACCCCAGTGTATTCGTGTATATGTCGATTACATATCACACTTGTAATCGAGTTACCATATTGTATTCATATTCAACCAAAACCGATCAACCAAAACCGATCATATAATGAACTTGTATTCCATGCTACATTAGCTAGATTTTATTTATTTTCCATTATATTACAGATATTTTGTTGTATGTTCTTCATTCCAGTACGTTACCTGTTCACTTTAGTTGATTTTATTCTGTTGTTTAGTTATCTTGTATTCTTTTCTATTATTTATTATATATGCTCGATTATGTATTTGAAACTGGTTTCAGAGGTATGTACTTTGCTCCAATCCTGACTGGATATATTTTTTAGATGATTGGCTCGTAGACCAGTATCCTACATACTATGGACCGTTGGACGGTGTTCCATTAAAGGATACTCATTTAGAGCAGGAGGACTTAGTACCAGAGCCTAATGAGATTTAGATTATTGTTAGACTTGTATTAAAATTTTTGAGGTTGTTGGCATGTATATATTATTTCAGTCTAGTGGATGTATTTGACTCTTTCTTTCCATTTTCTGCTTTATTTTTCCTAGTTTGCATTGTGATTGAGTATAGTTTACATTTATCAGATACCATATTATTTCTCTATTTGGAGTTGAGAGGATTGACAGCTACCATATATATATATATATATATATATATATATATATATATATATATTGTTTTGGATGTTTAGATAGTAGAGTTGACACAGACTACGTTCTACTGCCGATGCTGCAGCGTAGGTTGGATGTACCCACGTACTCTTGCCCGAATATCCGAGTGCGAGTTAAGACACACACACACAACACACACACACACACACAAATCACTAGTACACCCTTGATACACACTCTACTCATGACACTCACTTCAAATATAGGTTACATGTCCCTCTGACCGAGGAGGGGGTTCGTCGGGGTTGAGGGGAGCCGAGGGGGGTCGTCGGGGCCGAGGGGGACGTTGTGTCCTTGGTTACGCGATACATATACCAATGCTATGCCACAACCACCCGAACACGAACTCTTGTGTCAAGGAAATGTTTGACACTGCTCTAACCCAAGTTGGATACGAGTTCTAGAAGAAGCCAATATCGTATCGTTTCTCAACTTTGAAGAGTAATTTTCGTGTCCGTGTATACGACTCTCCTTGAGTCAAGATCTGCATCACATTGTGCATGATGTCGATACCTAGGGCTGCATCTAATTAACTCAAATAGCTAACTAGAAGAGAGACAGGATTAGGGTTAGGGTCTGTGTCATATCTCATATCATATCATGTCAGTGTATGTGTCTGTGTCATATCCCGTGTCGTGTTTATGTCTGTGTAGTGTCCATGTCAAATAGCTAGGGTTAGGGTTTACCTGATCTTGGGGGTTGACCGAGGAAGGGGATGGCCGAGAGGAGGAGGAGGTCGGCGTAGGCGCTTGAGGAAGAGGAGCCCGGAGAGGAGGATGAGCCCAGAGAGGAGGAGAAAGAGCTCGGTGGAGGAGAAGGAGGAAAGGGGGGGCATTGGCAGTAGAGCATGGTCGGAGGGGGGGGGTGTCGGCGGAGCACGTTCAACAGTGGGGGTCGTCGGCGAGGGGTTGGGGGGAAAGAGAAACTTTTGAGAAATTGTCGAGTGAGAATGGGGAAAAAGGAAAACCCGACCTCTATATTGAAATTAAATTAGTGACATCTGATCCAGATGCTGCTAAATGTCGCTAATAACGACGTTTATATAGTCGCTAAATGTCTCTAATGCTAAAAAATATTAGCGACTTCTTAGACGTCGCTAAACGTCGCCATTAAAAAAAATTTAGCGACGACTTCCTACATTATAAATGTCGCTAATTAAAAAATTAACAACATCGGTAAAAACGTCACCAAACGTCGCTAAATCAAAAAATTTAGCGACTTTTAGCGATGTTAAAAAACATATAGCGACTATTCTTTCAAAAAACACAAGTACAGTCGCTATTCGTCGCAAACAACGACGTACAACGACATTTATTTATGGAGTCGCTAAATTCTTTAAAATTAGTTATTTGTCATGTCAGCTGGTATGTCAAATGCTACATATTGAGAGATGACATCACCCAAATTCTTTGGACGACGAATAACATTTTTGCTCTAAAAAACCCCTCACTCATTGTGGGCTTTTTAGGAATGGCCGGAGTTATCATTTTGCTCTTAACTGCTCCCCCTCCTCCTACTTCTCCTCCTCCTCCTCCTCCTCCTCTCTCTCTCTCTCTCTCTCTCTCTCTCTCTCTCTCTCTTTTGGAGGTGAATGTTGGGTTTATTCGGTTTCAACTGAATGAAATAGTCAAAACCGAATAACAGATTTTTTTTTTTTACAAATCGAAAATAGAAACCAAACTAAAATTAGTTATAACCGAAATAGAACCGAACCGATAATCGATATTTGGTTCATTTAATTTTTTATGTTGGACTATTTTTATCGTTTAATGGACCGATCCCTGAAATTATGGTTAAATTATATTAAAATTTTAATTTTTATACATATAATTATTGTTTTTCAAAATTGATCCAAAGTTGAACTAATTATTTAATTGCTAAAATTATATATACAAAAATTTACACATTTTTAACCATAAAATATTTATAAAGTTGAGGTCATTAAGTGCAAGTGTTATTCGATTATTTTTGATCCCAACAAATTCAAAAAACCAATCAGCTTTTTTTTTGTGTGTTTTCAAAACAAAAAACGAATCTAATGTTTTTCAAACCGACGTCAATCATTTATTTGATTCCATTTTCCTCCAAAACCGAATAATGCTCACCCCTATTCCCTCTCCCTCTATAAGAGTCTCCCATCTCATTCCTTGTCTCTCTCTCTCTCTCTCTCTCTCTCTCTCTCATCTTTAGAGTTAGAATATATTAGAGTAGGAATGAGTGGTCCTTATATAGAGATGATAGCTGCTTCTCTAAGGAAGTGCTCCTTGGAAGCAAGAGGAAGAAGGGAGGTGCTGTCACCGCCGGCAGAGGAGGAGGAGGAGGAGGAGGAGAAGAAGGAGGAGCTGACTGTGGAGCTAAACTCTGAAGTGGCACTCCCATACCAATGGGAACAATGCCTTGACATGAAGGTACCAACTACTTACTTTTCATTCTTTATTCTTCCTTTCCTTCTTTGTACCAATCATTGATCATAAATGCTAATGATATGAAACAACATAAAAACTAAAAACTAAAAATGGAATTCTTGTGACTTATTTGCTTGTTGGTAAAAATGGGTTGTTCTTGCTTAAGCCATATTCGTTATATAGATACTTATTGGACACTTCATAAATATTGCATTTTCTTTCATCACTTCATTTCATATATATTGCCTTTTTCTTTCATCACTTCATAAATAATTCTACATTTCTTTGCTTCATCATGTCACTCCTTTTTTGTGAAATCAGTATGCTTGTTGTCTATATCTATCATTGTGTTATCACAGTAACACTTGGTGTTTGTCAAATTCTTTATTAATAAAACACGGTTATTTCCAAATACAGACTGGGAAAGTCTACTTCATCAACTGGAGTAATGGAACTAGGACCACCGAAGACCCCCGTTTCTCCGGCTACAACCCGGAGGAGGACTTGTACTCCGAGAGCTGCGACGAAGACGACAGCAGCAGCAGCATCGACAATGGCGCCATCAACAACGATTACTTCAGTACGGACGACACCACCACCACCACCACCACCACCGCCAACTCCTCGTCTGTTAGCTACTCCCCGGGGGAGGTGACTTCAACTTCAAGCGAGCCCCCGGTCCTTGTGGCGGCCGGGTGCAGGTCCTGCTTCATGTACTTCATGGTGCTTAAGCTCGACTTCACATGTCCCAAGTGCGGAGGCCACTTGCTCCACCTCAGACCCAATGGCCACTGCTCCTGACTTAGTCCTCCTCCTCTCTCCTCTCCTCTCCTTCGTTCCATATACTTGAATGTGATGACAGAGAATATATGATGCATGCATGAATGCTGATCATAATCCATAAGCAATTACATGTTTGCAGAATAGTTAGTTCTTTGCTTGCATGCTGCTTAATTATTTGATCATTTGCTCTGATTTGAGAATTTGGTGGGAAGGAATTATTGCAATTCCTTGTTTTGTAGTTGCTTGTCCGTAGAGAGAGCATGCATGCTGCAGTCCCTCTCTGCTCAAGATTCTGATTCCTTTTTCCCTTTCTGCCGTAGTTGGCAGTGCCAGACTCTGACACCGTTTAAAGATTTCTCCCCTATGTGTGTAACAGTTTTTATGCAGAGAGAGAGAGAGAGAGAGAGAGAGAGAGAGGGGGGGGGGGGGGGGGGGGGGGGGGCAATGTTCACATATGTACACATAATAACACATTAATAAATATATATTTTATATGGCTATGTCCATCAACACATTAATAAATACATATTTTAAGTAAAAAATTGATGTGATCCCTGGATCCATGGTTGGAATTGGTAGATGATCTGTTGAAATTAGCCATGAATCTCACTTATACAGTAGGAATTTGAAGGAAAAGAATCTGGATGATGAAGATCTAGGGTTTTTTTATTCAATTTTCTGAGGAACAAAAGTGCGGGAAAATACAATTTGAAATTGAAAGTAGAAATTGCTGAAAGGAAAACCAAGTAAAATTCTCTGATACATTCCCTTTCATTTCCTTCTTATTTATAGTTGTGATCTATGCACCCCACTGCTGACTGGCACTGTGCTGAGCTGGCAATGATGCTATTGGCTGATGAGGTGGTGGCCTCTGAAGCTGAGCTGGCAAGGATGCTAATAGCAATAACAGAATTTGGATTCCCTTAGTGTTCAGTTGGTTACACTTTGAGAATGGAGAATGACTGCAGTGGTGATTGGTGATTTGGTTTTATGATCCAGGACTCAGGCTCTTATCAACACCCTCCCCCTCAAATCGACCTTGTCCCAAGGTCGAAGAATGGGTATGTCTTGGTGAACTGTTCATATGGAATCCATTGAGCATGTTCCACACCTGAGTTCTTCCACTGAATCAGGACCTCTGTCACAGCCTTGTTATCTTTTTTGACCATCCTCCTATCTAAAATTCTTTCTGGTTCCAGAATAATTCCTTCCACCTGAGTAGGAACCTCTGACTGAACCTCTAAGCTATGGGATACCTTCTTCTTGAGTTGTGAGACATGGAAAACTGGATGTATAAGTGCTTCCTCAGGCAAGTCCAGTTTGTAAGCTACTGCTCCCACTCTAGCAATAACTTGATATGGGCCAAAGTATTTTGGGGATAGCTTTTGTGGCCTATGCTGTCCAACTGATACCTGTCTATAAGGTTGAATTCTGAGGAAGACCCAGTCCCCTATCTCGAAATTCCTATCTGTTCTCCTGGTGTCAGCCATCTTCTTCATCCTATCCTGGGCTAATTGGAGATTATCTTTAAGTATTTGCAATGCATTGTCCCTTGAGTTCAAGACCTCAGCAACATTCTGATCTTGTGGTTGATCTGCAACATAAGTCATTAAGTGTGGTGGGGGTCTTCCATACACTGCTTCAAAGGGAGAAGTTTTGGTTGAAGAGTGCCAATTTGTGTTAAACCATAATTCAGCCCATGGAATGTATTTACTCCATTCCTTGGGTTTGTGCCCACAGAAACACCTCAAGTAAGCCTCTATACACCTGTTGGTTACCTCAGTTTGACCATCAGTTTGGGGATGGTATGCTGTACTGTACTTGAGCTGGGTTCCCTGCAACTTGAAGAACTCTTGCCAAAACTGGCTAGTGAAGATAGGATCCCTATCTGATACAATAGACTTGGGTAACCCATGAAGCTTTACAACCCCTTCAATAAACACCTTAGCTACCATAGCAGCAGTGTATGGATGACTTAATGAAAATAGATGTGTGTACTTAGTAAGTCTATCTACTACAACCATAATGGTGGTTTTATGATAGCTAGCAGGTAATCCTTCTATAAAATCCCTGGATCCATGGTACACATAATAACATAATAACACATTAATAAATATATATTTTATATGGCTATGTCCATCAACACATTAATAAATACATATTTTAAGTAAAAAATTGATGTGATCCCTGGATCCATGGTTGGAATTGGTAGATGATCTGTTGAAATTAGCCATGAATCTCACTTATACAGTAGGAATTTGAAGGAAAAGAATCTGGATGATGAAGATCTAGGGTTTTTTTATTCAATTTTCTGAGGAACAAAAGTGCGGGAAAATACAATTTGAAATTGAAAGTAGAAATTGCTGAAAGGAAAACCAAGTAAAATTCTCTGATACATTCCCTTTCATTTCCTTCTTATTTATAGTTGTGATCTATGCACCCCACTGCTGACTGGCACTGTGCTGAGCTGGCAATGATGCTATTGGCTGATGAGGTGGTGGCCTCTGAAGCTGAGCTGGCAAGGATGCTAATAGCAATAACAGAATTTGGATTCCCTTAGTGTTCAGTTGGTTACACTTTGAGAATGGAGAATGACTGCAGTGGTGATTGGTGATTTGGTTTTATGATCCAGGACTCAGGCTCTTATCAACACCCTCCCCCTCAAATCGACCTTGTCCCAAGGTCGAAGAATGGGTATGTCTTGGTGAACTGTTCATATGGAATCCATTGAGCATGTTCCACACCTGAGTTCTTCCACTGAATCAGGACCTCTGTCACAGCCTTGTTATCTTTTTTGACCATCCTCCTATCTAAAATTCTTTCTGGTTCCAGAATAATTCCTTCCACCTGAGTAGGAACCTCTGACTGAACCTCTAAGCTATGGGATACCTTCTTCTTGAGTTGTGAGACATGGAAAACTGGATGTATAAGTGCTTCCTCAGGCAAGTCCAGTTTGTAAGCTACTGCTCCCACTCTAGCAATAACTTGATATGGGCCAAAGTATTTTGGGGATAGCTTTTGTGGCCTATGCTGTCCAACTGATACCTGTCTATAAGGTTGAATTCTGAGGAAGACCCAGTCCCCTATCTCGAAATTCCTATCTGTTCTCCTGGTGTCAGCCATCTTCTTCATCCTATCCTGGGCTAATTGGAGATTATCTTTAAGTATTTGCAATGCATTGTCCCTTGAGTTCAAGACCTCAGCAACATTCTGATCTTGTGGTTGATCTGCAACATAAGTCATTAAGTGTGGTGGGGGTCTTCCATACACTGCTTCAAAGGGAGAAGTTTTGGTTGAAGAGTGCCAATTTGTGTTAAACCACAATTCAGCCCATGGAATGTATTTACTCCATTCCTTGGGTTTGTGCCCACAGAAACACCTCAAGTAAGCCTCTATACACCTGTTGGTTACCTCAGTTTGACCATCAGTTTGGGGATGGTATGCTGTACTGTACTTGAGCTGGGTTCCCTGCAACTTGAAGAACTCTTACCAAAACTGGCTAGTGAAGATAGGATCCCTATCTGATACAATAGACTTGGGTAACCCATGAAGCTTTACAACCCCTTCAATAAATACCTTAGCTACCATAGCAGCAGTGTATGGATGACTTAATGAAAATAGATGTGTGTACTTAGTAAGTCTATCTACTACAACCATAATGGTGGTTTTATGATAGCTAGCAGGTAATCCTTCTATAAAATCCATGGATACCTCTTCCCATATCATGGTTGGTATAGGGAGTGGTTGTAATAAACCAGCTGGGCTTGTATGTTCAGACTTATTCTGTTGGCATACCACACAAGATCTGATGTGATTTTTCACTGAGGTTTTCATTCCTTCCCAGTAATAGCTCATTTTCAATCTCTGCAATGTTTTTGCTACCCCTGAATGCCCAGCTAGAACATGATCATGGTGCTCTTTTAACATGATACCTACAAATTCAGACTGAGGGTCTATAATCAATCTATTTTTGTAATATAACAGTCCATCTTTCAGAGCATACTTTCTGGTATCCAATTTCCCTTGTTCCCATTTGTGTAGTTATTCTGTGTAGTAAGATGATTGCTTCATTTGCTCCTTGAACTGCTTGATCCACTCAGCCTGTACTGTGACCATTGCCTGAAGAGAGGGGTGTTCCTGTCTTGACAAGCTATCTGCAGCTTTATTCTCTTTTCCTTTCTTATACTCTACTCTGTAATTGAAACCATGTAGTTTCATAACCCACTTGAATTGAGCTTCAGTGTATAACTTCTGTTCCAGTAAGTATTTTAGGGATTAATGGTCAGATCTAATGACAAACACCCTTCCCCATAGGTATTGATGCCATTTTTTAATGGCCAACAGAATGGCTAGCATTTCTTTTTCATATGTGGACAACAGTCTGGTCTTGCCTTTAAGACCTTGACTTAAGTATGCTATGGGTTTTTCCTTTTGCATCAAGACTGCTCCTATCCCCTCCCCAGAAGCATCACACTCTAAAACAAATATTTCTGCAAAATTAGGCATTATGAGAACTGGAGGGGTTGTGAGAGCTACCTTCAACTTCTCAAAAGCTTGTTGTGTACTGTCAGTCCACTGAAAATTATTTTTCTTCAGTAACTCAGTTAGGGGTCTTGCAATAGATCCATAATTTTGGATAAATCTCCTGTAATAACCAGTGAGGCCTAAGAATCCCCTGAGTTCCTTCAATGTTTTAGGTAATGGCCACTGCACCACTGCCTCTACTTTGCTTGGATCCACCTGGATACCACCTTGAGTAATCACATGGCCTAAATACCCCACTTCTTGCAATGCAAATTGGCACTTGCTCTCCTTAACCTTTAGGTTTTGATCTGATAGTCTTTCAAACACTTGTTCTAAGTGTATCATATGCTTCTCCCAGCTGCTACTATAAACTAGTATGTCATCAAAGAATATTAGCACAAATTTTCTCAAGAAGTCTTTAAACAGACTGTTCATCATAGCTTGAAATGTTGAGGGAGCATTAGTAAGCCCAAAGGGCATTACCATGAACTCATAGTGGCCTTCATGAGTTCTGAAAGCTGTTTTATGTACATCACTTTCAACCACTCTCACTTGGTGGTAGCCTGCTCTTAGGTCCAGCTTGGAGAAATACTGAGCTCCATGCAGCTCATCAAATAGTTCATCTATGAATGGAATAGGGAACTTGTCTTTAATGGTGTCTTGATTTAGGGCCCTATAATCAACACACATCCTCCATGACCCATCATATTTCTTTACCAACAAAATAGGGGAAGAATATAAACTGGTGCTTGGTCTGATAATCCCATTTTCTAACATCTCCTTGACTTGCTTCTCAATTTCGTTTTTGTAAATGTAGGGTTGCCTGTATGGTTTCTGACAAACTGGAATAGCCCCAGGCTTTAGAGGAATCTTGTGGTCAAAATTTCTTTGTGGAGGTAGCCCTGTTGGCTCTTCAAATATATGTCTGAACCTGTTTAACAAAGCAGAGATATAAGGGATTGTAGTGGGAGTTTGTGGTTTAACTTCCTGAGCATATAACTGGATCACATACAACTGTGACATCTGCCTGAAATCCTTGTTGTCAGGTTCTGACATAGTGATTTCATCTGCCTGCAAGCCTTTAAAACATTGTATCTGACCTTGTTGGGCAAATTTCATGGTCAACTCCTTAAAGTTCCAAGTGATATCCCCCAGAGTACTAAGCCAGCTGGGTCCTAGTACTACTTGGCACCCTGTGATGGGTAGTTTAAGTAGATTGACTTTAATTTTCTTCCCCTGGCAGTCTAGCACCACATTTGAACATACACCCTTGCTTTGTAATTTCTCTCCATTGGCTACTAGCACCTCAAATGGTTCATCATGTGTACTAGGCAGCTTCAATCTTTCACTGAATTGAGCATCAATAAAATTGTGTGTAGAGCCTGAATCAATGAGTATCATCATTGGTTTGTTGTTGACAGTGCCCCTCAACTTCATTGTTGAACTCTGCACTGCCCCAGATAGAGCATTCAAAGATATAGCTACGGATTCTGTTCCAGTCTCTCCACATGCTTAATTACCTTCCTCTCCTTCGAATTGGGCTTCTTCACCTTGTACTTCATCAGTGATCAACATGAAGAGCCTCTTCTCCTTACACTTGTGACCTCTAAATCATTTGTCTTCACACAAAAAACATAAGCCCAATTTCCTCCTTCTTTCCAGCTCTACAGGGGATATTGTACTTCTAGGCTTTTCCTCAGTGGTATGATGATGAGTACTAGTGTTTGGAATTCTAGTCTTCTTCCAGTGTTCATTGTTCCCCTGATATGCATTGTGATGATTTGACCCTGGTTCTGTGTTGGTAGAAGTTTTACTGTTACTGAAATTGCCTCTGTACTCCTTCTTTATAGCCATGAACTTAGCTTCATGCAGCTTTGAAAGTTGCATAGCAGTGACTAAACTTGCAGGGCTGGCAATTTGTAACTCGTATCTGAGCTCCTCCTTTAATCCTCCAACATACTGACTAATCAAACAGGATTCAGGTAGTCTCAATATCTTTTTTGATAACTTTTGAAACTGTGAGTTGTACTCCTGTACACTAGAGTCTTGTCTCAGCAGCTTAAGGTCAATCATGTGATCTGTAAACTGAGAAGGACCAAATTCCACCTTAATTGATCTGCAGAATTCTTCCCAAGTTAATCTTTCATCTTGGATACTAACCATCCAGTCCATCCAATAGGCAGCAGTGCCTTTGAGTTGAACTGCTACCAGCTTGAGTCTATCTCCATCAGGGGTGTTATAGTACTCAAAGAAATTGCTTACTCTCATTAACCACTCTTCTACATCTCCTGTTCCATCAAAATCAGGCATATGGACTCTAGGAACTGGAGTATTTCTACCCTAATTTGGATGTTGAATCACTTGTTGTGGTCCTTGGAACATTGCAGGAGCTCGTGGGAAGCTGGTCTGCATCACTGGTCCTCCAGATCCTATTCCTGTAAGGATGGATCTATTTTTTGGTGGTGGAGTTAATGATCTCATAGGTACATGATCATTTACATATGCAGATGGGTTAAGCATAGGAGAATTTGTTCCCCAAGCTTGATAACCTATTCCTTGTGCTGATGAATTTGTCACGGGCACATTAGGAAAGTAATTGGGTCCAGTGGTATTATACTGCAGATGTGGTGCTTGAGAGTTATTCTCAGTAAAACTTGTAGTTCTCAAAATTTCTTCTAACATTTTCTCCATTCTTTCAAACCTCCCAGCCAGATTTAGAATAGTACCTGAGGAATTTTCCACTGGAGTTCGTCGATCTTCTGCAGTGGTGCCTCCCGATCCGCCATGGCTAGAGCTTCCTTCTCTGCTGGCTTCTGCAATTGTTTCCAACCCCTGCTCTGATACCAAATTGATGTGATCCCTGGATCCATGGTTGGAATTGGTAGATGATCTGTTGAAATTAGCCATGAATCTCACTTATATAGTAGGAATTTGAAGGAAAAAGAATCTGGATGATGAAGATCTAGGGTTTTTTTATTCAATTTTCTGAGGAACAAAAGTGCGGGAAAATACAATTTGAAATTGAAAGTAGAAATTGCTGAAAGGAAAACCAAGTAAAATTCTCTGATACATTCCCTTTCATTTCCTTCTTATTTATAGTTGTGATCTATACACCCCACTGCTGACTGGCACTGTGCTGAGCTGGCAATGATGCTATTGGCTGATGAGGTGGTGGCCTCTGAAGCTGAGCTGGCAAGGATGCTAATAGCAATAACAGAATTTGGATTCCCTTAGTGTTCAGTTGGTTACACTTTGAGAATGGAGAATGACTGCAGTGGTGATTGGTGATTTGGTTTTATGATCCAGGACTCAGGCTCTTATCAAAAATATATTTGTCCAGCTCTTGTAGCTCAAGTGTAAAGCAACACGAACACCAGGCAGGACCGACATGGTTTGAATTCCCGACGTGTAGGTGTGTGTGAGTTGTAGTTAAAAAAATTAAAACAAATATTTTATTTAATGTGTTGGTGAAAGTACTCATATAAAATATAAATTTATTGATGTATAATCATGTGCCTTTATGGCACATGTTAACATAATCTAATATTTTAGTAGAAGCTAGGTCAACTGACACGTCTTCCTTTTATAATTGGATTATGTTAACATGTGTCCTATGGGCACATGATGTCACGTCTCAGTACCGGACAAAGAACATGGGCAAGACATGGCTAGCTAGGTACTACGGAATACTCCAGTACCCCGTAATACGATCACGATTGTCACTGGACGTAGGGATATATGCTACACTACAAGTCACCTATGCTTCATAAGAATATACTATGTCTCAATTAGTCAAACAAGAAGCTTGAAATATAGAATATGTAAGATAAAACATTAAGGTGTCCCCGATGCTCTATCAAAATGATCATGAAGTTATCTACACATAATGAAGAGCTTGCACAATACTATAAATAGTACATGATCGTAAGTCAGTTGTTGTATGAATACGATCAAATCATGTGATAGAGAACAACCTCCTAAAATAACAAGCCAAATAGGTGCATGGTGGGTAAACGTCTAAAAGAGTCAGAATGCAATAATGAGTGGCAAAGAACATACCCACTCAATCCCATCAGTGACCTTCCTGTGGGTACGTACCATTGGGAATGAAATTTGTTGGATCCTCGGGCTCCGCTACCGGGTCTAGCCAAACAAAATCGGAGGGTCATGCCCCAAATAGTATAAGTACAATAGGAAAGCATGAGTGAACGAAACAAAACCCAAACTACAATAGTAATAAGAACCTTTGTCTTAGCTTAGATATATAGCCTATCGTCGGACAATATCTCCGCCCTATACCAAATTAGGAAAAGGGTTGAACCACTACGCCAAGAACTCTACGTCCCAAGGCAACTGGCAGGTAATATAACATAAACAAAATGAATTAAATAAGTGAACCATAAATTCCTTTGACTTGCTAGATGAATATCTGGGTTACCCCAGTAATGTGATAGGTATCATAAAATTGTGCAATATCGAAGCGGGACAGGACAAACCATATATGTAAAATATCACTATTGTATATATAATCATTAAATATGGTACCATCCCTCGGAAGTCCTGTCACGCCCTGATCCCTCAGGGGCGCCGTTCGTACTCGCTTGGGTCCTTGCGGGACCGATTCATCCTTGCGTGGGCGTGATGTCGTGCAAGCCTAAGCTGCACTTGCACAAGGCCAAAGCTTTGAACAAGGGCAAGTAAGTTATGAAAATAAGCTCTTTATTGATAATCAAGATATGTTACAAGTGGCGCTTGGCCGAGATTATAGTTTGCTCAAGCTCTATTTCTCTCGATTATAATGACATCGTTCCATACATTATGTCCCTCTATATAAAAGCATCTCAAAGCACTCTCGATATGACTCAAGGCATCGACTCTAGATTTTTGGGTCCTTGGGATGAGATATGGCTATCGATTCCTCAAACGATCCAGCACCTGCGAACAAGCAAAATGTTGCTGGGTCAACACTTTGGAGAAAGTACTGGTGAGTATAAAATCAACGAACAGAAATAACTCTCCCTGAAACCCACACTAAGTAAGCATGTGGCAAAATATTACATTACTAGTGATCTTTCTACTTTTACCTAGATTTGTTTCATGCAGTACAATAGCTGAGTCATATTACTTTTTTTTGGAAATACCTTTGAAAACAGAGTTCATGTTAGATACAAGTAAGCAAGCAAGACAAACAGTTCATATACGATAAGCAGATTCATTTACTATCTCTGGTGTACAGCGTGTCTCGTGAGTCATATATTCATTTCTTTAAAGGTTCTAGTATATGCATCTAGTGGACTATCTTCTTAGCATCTATATCTTTCTCTTATTAGTTAACATCTTATCGTGTGAACGAGATAGAAGCATATACGAAAATAAGACTTCTCTATGAAAGCATTTAATACAAGAGAGCATGTTCGATAGCATGCATATCACTTATTCAGTGATTCTTACCATTTTGCCGAATGGTTATCCCTGCAGCAAACATACAAGTTAGTAACAATTTGCATAAACATATATGTATAAGGTTCTCTTTCTCTTTCCGTCTCTGCATCAAACAATTAGGTATGCAAGAAGGCTGAATCCTAGCATGCGACCTAACTATATGATGGTCCATGAGTCTACCTTCGCAAGATTAGAAGCGGTGTTATCAGGGCCCAGCACTGTACTAATGTATACTCGCTCATATACTTAGCTGCTTTGACTTGTGAACCAGCTATCGAATAGACATGAATTCCCCTTGATCGTGAGAACTTCTTTGTCTCAGGGTATTCCTCTGATCCCCCCCAGGGCGAACGATCCCCAGTGTCCCAAAAAATATTCGTGGGATGATCCTTGTGCAGAAGTTTTCTAAGACCAAAGCATGAATGCAACGCTATCAGATAAACTATATATGGATGCAACAGTTCCATAAACAAGCATATAGTCAATCTATTCTCTCTATCTCTGTCTCTGTCTCTGTTTCAGTCTCAGCATGGACATGCCGCCATTTCTCTGATACCGTTCAAGCATTATAATAACTTCAACGGAAACATGTCACAATATCTATTTAAGCATGCAAGCATAAAAATATTTCCCTATCTCTTTTAAATAAGCATACAGTTCTACTCTTTCTTTATTTAGCATACGATGGAAATATATGAACATTCTCTTACTTTTTTTATTAGCATAACAATGATTCGTTCAATAGCGGTGTCCGTATAAATAAGCATATAATATTTTTATCTTTTCTTAGCATGGCAATGGTTCTATCACTTATAGACAAGCATATAAATTCTCTAGAAATCTCTTACTCTTTATTTTTAGCATAGCAATAGTTCGTCTATTGACAAGTATTTAAGTTCTCTAGTTAGGCACGCAAATTTATTTCAATGATAAGCTATACGAGTTCTCTTACTAAGCATACAGAGGCAGGTTCTATCATTCTTCTTATGAAACTATCTTCTCAGAACAAGCATTCAAAAACTCAGATTTATTATTAAGGCATGCAAGAATCAGAGAATAAAGTTCTGCCCACTCACTTAGATCAATCGTCTTGTGTTTCGATCGAAAACTCTCCGAGAAGGCTTCCCTGGAGCCAACAAAGTAATATCTCTTGTACATAGTGCCTACACGGAGCGGGACACTACATACTTACTCACCAAGAAAGAGTTTTATCCTCGAAATTCAAGGAAAAACTTTTAATATCCAGAGCAGCGATAGTCCTGATCCCTCACCATCCTCAATTGGAAACTCTAGCAAACCAAAAATGATTACTCAGGCAAACAGAAATCAGAAGCCACAACTCTCAAGTGATAATTCAAATCTAGAAAACTTTTTGCTAGCATCTTTGAGAATATCTATGGACTTATTGTATGGAACGTTTATTGCAGTACAACATCTGGGATACCTCTGAGTCGAAGGCAACAGAATGGACAAATAATCGAGTCACTCTGATACCACTATGTCACGCTCCGATCCCGCAGGGGCGCCGTTCATCCTCGCTTGGGTCCTTGTGGGACCGATTCGTCCACCCTTGGGCGTGATACCGTGCAAGCCTACGCTGCACTTGTACAAGGACAAAACTTTGAACAAGGGCAAGTAAGCTATTCAGGATGGGAGCAGTGACACAATATTGCAGAAAAGTAGAGAACACAATAACATATAAAAACAAGCTCTTTATTGATAATCAAGTATGTTACAAGCGAAGCTTGGCCGAGATTACAGTTCGCGCAAGCTCACTTTCTCTCGAATACAATGACATCGTTCCATACATTATGTCCTTCTATATAAAAATAGCTCAAAGCACTCTCGATACGGCTCAAGGCATCGACTCTAGATTTTTGGGTCCTTGGGTTGAGGCCCGGCTATCGCTTCCTCGGACGATCCAACACCTGCGAACAAGCAAACTGTTGGTGGGTCAGCACTTTGGAAAAAGTACTGGTGAGTATAAAATCAACGAACTGAAGCAATACTCCCCGAAACCCACACTAAGTAAGCATGTAGCAAAATATTACTTTACTAGTGATCTTTCTATTTTTACCTAGATTTGTTTCATGCAGTACAATAGCTGAGTCATATTAATTTTTTTAGAAATATCTTTGAAAATAGAGTTCATGTTCAATACAAGTAAGCAGGCGAGACAAGCATTTCATATAAGATAAGCAGATTCATTTACTATCTCTGGTGCACAGCGCGTCTCGTGAGCCATATATTCATTTCTTTAAAGACTCTAGTATATGCATCTAGTGGACTATCTTCTTAACATCTCTATCTTTCTCTTATTAGTTAACATCTTATCGTGTGAACAAGATAGAAGCATATACGAAAATAAGACCTCTCTATAAAAGCATTTAATACAAGAGAGCATGTTCGATAGCATGCATATCACTTATTTAATGATTCTTACCCTTTCGTCGAACAGTTTTTTTTGTAGCAGACATACAAGTTAGCAATAGTTTGTATAAACATATATGTATAAGATTCTCTTTCCATGTCCGTCTCTGCATCAAAATGTTAGGTATACAAGAAGGCTGAATCCTAGCATACGACCTAACTATATGATAGTCCATGAGTCTACTTCCTCAAGATTAGAAGCGGTGTTATCATGGCCCAGCACTGCACTAATTTATACTCGCTCATATACTTAGCTGCTTTGACTCGTGAACCAGCTATCTAATAGATATAAATACCCCCTGATCACGAGGACTTCTTTGCCTCATGGTATTTCTCTAATCCCCCCCAGGGTGAACGATCCCCAATGCCCCAAAAACCCGTTTGTGGGATGATCCTTGTGCATAAGTGGTCTAAGACCAATATATGAATGCAACTCTATCAAATAAACTTTATATGGATGCAGCAGTTCCATAAACAAGTATATAGTCAATTTTTTCTCTCTATCTCTATCTCTATCTCTATCTCTGTCTCTGTCTCTGTCTCTGTCTCAGTTTCAGTTTCAGTCTCAGTGAGGACAGGCCGCCATTTCTCTGATACCGTTCAAGCATTTCAATAAATTTTATGGAAATATATTACAATCTCTATGTAAGCAAGCAAGCATGAAAACAGTTCTCAATCTCTTTTAACTAAGCATGCACTTCTACTCTTTCTTTCTTTAGCATACTATGGAAATATATGAACATTCTCTTACTCTTGTTTATTAGCATATCAATGATTCATTCAATAGCGGTGTTCGTGTAACTACATTTCTATCTTTTTTTAGCATGGCAATGGTTCTATCTCTTTTAGACAAGCATACATGTTCTCTAGCAATCTCTTACTCTTTCTTATTAGCATAGCAATGGTTCGTCTATTGACAAGCATTCAAGTTCTCTAGTTAGGCAAGCAGATTCGTTTCAAGGATAATCTATACGAATTCTCTTATTAAGCATGCAGAGGCAGGTTCTATCATTCTTCTTATTGAACTATCTTCTTAGAATAACCATTCAAAAACTCATATTCATTATTAAGGCATGCAAGAATCAGAGAATAAAGTTTTGCCCACTCACTTAGATCAATCGTCTTGTGTTTCGATTAAAAACTATCTGAGAAGGCTTTCGCTCGAGCCAGCAAAGCGATATCTCTTGTACATAGTGCCTACGCGGAGCGGGGCACTACATACTTACCCACCAAGAAAGAGTTTTGTCCTTGAAACACAAAAAAAACTTTCAATATCCAGAGCAGCAATAGTCCTCATCCCTCACCATCGTCAATCAAAAACTCTAGCAAACCAAAAATGATTACTCAGGCAAACAGAAATCAGAATCCACAACTCTTAATCGATAATTAAAATCCAGAAAATTTTTTGCTAGCATCTTTGAGAATATCTATGGACTTATTGTATGGAACGTTCATTGCGGCACAATATCTGGGATATCTCTGAGTCGAAGGCAACATAATGGGCTAAGAATCGAGTCACTCTGATACCACTATGTCATGCTCCGATCTCGCAGGGGCGCCGTTCATCCTTGCTTGGGTTCTTGCGGGACCGATTCGTCCTCACGTAGGAATGATGTCGTACAAGCCTAAGCTACGCTTACGCAAGGCCAAAACTTTAAACAAGGGCAAGTAAGCTATTCAAGACGGGAGCAGCGACACAATATTACAGAAAAGTAAATAACATAATGGCATATGAAAATAAGCTCTTTATTGATAATCAAGTGTGTTACAAGCGTTGTTTGGCCAAGATTACAGTTCGCTCAAGCAATATTTCTCTCGATTATAATGACATTGCTCCATACATTATGTCCTTCTATATAAAAGCAGCTCAAAGTACTCTCGATATGGCTCAAGGCATCAACTCTAGATTTTTGGGTCCTTGGGATGAGGTACGGCTATCTCTTCCTTGGATGATCCAGCACATGTGAACAAGAAAACTGTTGGTGGTTCAGCATTTTGGAGAAAGTTCTAGTGAGTATAAAATCAACGAACAGAAGCAACACTCCCTGAAACCCACACTAAGTAAGCATGTGGCAAAAGATTACATTACTAGTAATCTTTCTACACTACTAGAAAAAGCGGGATTAGCGACGTTTTTTAGCGACGTCAAATGAAACGTCGCTAATAAAATATAAATTAGCGACTCCATGTAAAACCGTCGCTAGATATCGCTAAATGGCGACGTTTAGCGACTTTTATTTAGATTTTAAATAATTTGTCGCCATAAGTTCAATTAAGGTCGCTAAACGTCGCTAATATGTCTAATTTAGCGACGTATTTAGTGACGTTAATATTAAAAATATTTAGCAACGTGTTTAGCGACGTCTAAGACGTCGCTAAAATTTATTTTAGCGAGGTTTTTATTTGACGTCGCTAAACGTCGCTAACATTTGGTTAATTAGGGCTCAGTTTCATTTTCCCCCAGCGGTCGAATTTTTTAAAATATTTGAAACCCTCTCTCTCTCTCTCTCTCCGGCGATTTTCCCTACCCCCCCTCTCCGGCTACCGGCGTCTCCACAACGGCTACTCCGGCATCCCCCTCCTCCTTCTCGAGCTCTAGGTAAACCCTATCTCTCTCCCTCTCTCTCTCTCTCTCTCTCACATGACACACATGTGACACTGACACAACACACACTTGACAGACACTGACACAGACACGACACACATACACACACGTGACACCAACCCTAACCCAAAACTAATACGACCTGGGATCAGGACCTAGGGTTAGGGTTAGGTTTTTTGACCTGGGGTTAGGGTTAGGGTTAGTGTTAGGGTTAAGCTTAGGATTTTTGATCAGGATTGATTCCTATATGTCTATCTTATTCAAGACTACCTTAATCCTAGAATACACTGTCTACTGGTCTGCTCTGCTCTGCCTAAATACATATACTTTCTGCTTACATGTATTTAATTATTGATGTTCACTAAGTTTATGTTTGTAATTTTGTTTTATTCTCGTGTTAATGGCTCGGATGATTTTATATATAGTAGTACTTACAAGTTAGGACCCATGAAAGGGAATTTATGGGTTATTTTCAAATTTGCTGGAAGAAATAAGTTTTCTACCTTGACCTTCATTCTTCACTTCTCAATATATGTTTAGCTAAAATTATGCGTACTCCTTTGAAGATATCAAAACTCTATCTAACTTTAGATGGGTCAGAAAATGAAGAATCTGCTCATGAATATTAATCTTATTAGCATATGAGATTGATGTCAGCTTGGCAACCGGTAAATACCCGACCCTTCTCTTATTGGAGAAGCTTGGATAATCGTGCTATAGATTTGGCAACCTCTTGTTATGGTTTGGTCATTTATGCATGTTGTAGCTCTTTACCGTAGAATATTAAAAAATCAACTGTTGGAAACACCTATTACAGGTCCAATTTCTTAGAAGCATATGAACACTAATCTTAATAATATTTTGTTGATTCGGTATAGTAAGTTTCTACAGTAGCAACCTTAGATGGAAGTTATTTTGTATGTCTCATCACAAGTCTTTTATTGCGCTTAGTTGGTAGCATGAGTGAGATGTTGATTAGACAAAATCATATTCCATGAATCTTGACATATCTAATAGTTTGACATGGTTGATGCTTTTCCTTATAGAAGACATCATAGAAGTATCTTGTTATTATAATTTAATGTGTCTGACATATCGTTAAGGTTTCTAATCTGGCAGTTCTTAATCTAAGAAGATACTTCTATGACTTAAAGTTTATATTGTGCTACTGTAGTCCAGTGGATATATTCACTCTGAGGAAAGAAAGCAGAAACTTGAATCACATTAAAAAGTGTTGCTTATCAAATTCATTTTGACTTAAAAATTCATTATCTTTTTTAATTTAATCCTACCATCTTATAATAAGCTTTAATAATCCCAAACCAAGCTTAACAAAAAGAAACCACAGCTTTTGTCCTGGCCTAGGCTGGGATTTGGGTTTCCTATAGTTACCAGGATCTAGCATGCTGCTGTCCGACAAAATATTGTACCTACACTGGTGCGCACATACTCTGCACAGGATCTAGCATGCTTCTTCTATGTGACTTCAAATATAGATTACCTAGCCAACTAATTATCAGCTTCTTCTTTAGAGAATCATACTGTATGTAATGATTTATATGATACATATTATCATTTTTGCAGAAGTATCTAGAAATGGATATGAATTACTATCTACGTCATCGTTCATGGATGTACAACCGTCATCCTGATGATATGTGGGGTGTGCAGGATAAATTCATTGAGGGTGTACAGTAGTTTCTGCAGTTCGCTAAGGCGTTCCCTCAGTACATGGACGGTACCAAAATTAAGTGTCCGTGTGTGAGATGTCACAACAGAAAATATCATCCAGAAGTGGAAGTCACATATTATTTGTACTCGAAGGGCTTAACGCCGAATTACTATCAGTGGACCACGCACGGAGAACTTGTATCTCTAGCATCAGAGTCGGAGCCCTATGTGGAACCGTATATGGATGTCCACGACCACGACGCTTACGACGACGGGTGGGTGAACATGGTTTATGATACGGCGGGGCCTAGTTTCAATCCGGACAATTATGATACGGTGGGACCTAGTTTCAATCTGGACAATTATGATGCAGCTTAGGAGGCACCGAATGCCGATGCTGCAAAGTTTATGGAGTTGCTGGAGAATACAAGGACTCCACTATATCCTGGTTGTGAGGATCATTCATCGTTGGAGGTGGTTACAAGATTATTGAGCATCAAGTCCGATTTTAATATGTCACAAGAATGTTATAATCGACTGATCGATTTGATTATAGAGATCTTGCCCGAGGGTGCAAAGTTGCCTAAAGACTTCTATCGATCTAAGAGGATGGTGAGATCGCTTTGGATGGAATACGAGAAAATCGATGCATGTCGCAACGGGTGCATATTATACTACAAAGACGACAAAGATGAAGATGCATGCAAATTCTGTGGTGCTGATCGCTACAAGGCCACTGTTAGAGGAAAGTCTGTCGGTGCAAGGAAGCCTACCGATTCGATGCACTACTTGCCTTTGACGCCGCGGTTGCAGCGGTTGTTTCTGGTTAAGGAGACTGCAGAAAACATGAGTTGGCATAGGCAAAAACAGATCGAAGGAGTATTGGATCATCCATCCGATGGAGAAGCATGGAAGCACTTTGATCGAAAGTATCCATATTTTGTCAAAGATCTGCTTAATGTCATATTGGGGCTCTCCTCTGACGGTTTTTGGGGCTCTCCTCTGACGATTTTACGTCATGGAGCTGCAGGCATCACAGCTATCGATGGGCGAGAGGCTGACAATGATGCAGGATTCAATAGTTCATAGCAGTACAAGGCTGTTATCTACCATGGATTCTTACAACCAGCGACTCACAGACTTGGAGCGGGTACGGCCTCCTGGTGCGCCTACATCAACACAGACTCCACCGACGTCACTGCCATCTCCATTGACATTGGTGTCGATTCTACGTGAGAAGTATGAGCTGTTCTTATCCTTCATGCGCGCCGATGGTCAGCCTCCTGCAGATCTGCAGTAGTATAGCTAGTTGCTGGATATTTGTATTTTTTGTATTATTTAGGATGAGATTGTATGGATATATATTTACCGTATTCTTTACGATGAGATTTGCTGGATGCTTTCTTTTTTTTAAATTTTATTTTATTATTTATATTAAATATATTATTTTACCGGTGTTGAGTGTTCAACCCAAAGGGGTTGGCAAACCAAGAAATTCAACGGAGGGTTGCTCCGGGTCTATTTGTAAATATTATAATTTAATAAACTGCAGGAATAATAGTTTAGAAACAATTAAGTATTCATTTTTTTTATTTTTTCTGTAAAATTGGCAACATTTTTAGCGACGTTTATGACGTTTAGCGACGCTAAATACGTTACTAATTAGCGACGTTAATAAACGTCGCTAAATATGTCGCTAAAAATGTTGTTATATGTCGCAAATTGCTGAAATGGCAGTATTGCCAGGTCATTGAAGATGTCGGTGTAACGTCTCTATATAAGTCGCTAATTAGCAACATTTAGAGACATTCATTAACATCGCTAATTATGACGCTGCATCGCTAAACGTCGCTAATTTTAGCGACATATTTAAGTCGCTAAAAAATATCGGCATAGCGACGTTTAGCGATATTTTTTCTTTTAGCGACTTGCTTTGTTCTGACTTCTTTAAAACGTCGCTAATTACGTCGCTAAATGTGATTAACGATGTTTTTTGGTCATTTAGCGACGTTTTTAAACGTCGCTAATTTGACTTTTTCTATTAGTGCTAGTTTTACCTAGATTCGTTTCATGCAGTATAATAGCTGAGTCACATTACTTCTTTTTGGAAATATCTTTAAAAATAGAGTTCATGTTCGATATAAGTAAGCAGGCTAGATAAGAAGTTCATATACGATAAGCATATTCATTTACTATCTCTGGTGCGTAGCATGTCTCCTAAGTTATATATTCATTTCTTTAAAGACTCTAGTATATGCATCTAGTGGACTATCTTTTTAGCGTCTCTATCTTTCTCTTATTAGTTAATATCTTATCGTATGAACGAGATAGAAGCATATATGAAAACAAGACTTCTCTATGAAAGTATTTAATAGAAGAGAGCATGTTCGATAGCATGCATATCACTTATTCAGTAATTCTTACCCTTTCACTGAACGGTTATCCCAGCAACAGACATACAAGTTAGCAATAATTTGCATAAACATATATGTATAAGGTTCTCTTTCCCTGTCCGTCTCTGCATCAAATAGTTAGGTATGCAAGAAGGCTGAATCCTAGCATACGACTTAACTATATGATAGTCCATGAGTCTACTTCCTCAAGATTAGAAGCGGTGTTATCACGGCCCAACACTGCACTATTGTATACTAGCTTATATACTCAGCTGCTTTGACTCGTGAACCAGCTATCTAATATATATGAATACCCCCTGATCGTGAGGACTTCTTTGCCTCAGGTTATACCTCTGATCTCCCCCAGGGCGAACGATCCCCAGTGCCCCAAAAAATCGTTTGTGTGATAATCCTTTTGCACAAGTTATCTAAGACCAATGCAAGAATGTAACTTTATTAGATAAACTCTATATGGATACAGCAGTTCCATAAACAAGCATATAGCCAATCTCTTCTCTCTATCTCTATCTCTATCTCTATCTCTATCTTTATCTTTCTCTATCTCTATCTCTATCTCAATCTCTATCTCTATCTCTATCTTTGTCTCTGTCTCTGTCTTTGTCTCTGGTTCAGTCTCAGTGCGGACAGTCTACCATTTCTCTGATACCGTTCAAGCATTTGAATAACATATATGGAAATATGTTACAATCTCTATTTAAGCAAGCAAGCATGAA
This sequence comes from Iris macrosiphon, assembly GCA_036927795.1. Classification (NCBI taxonomy): domain Eukaryota; kingdom Viridiplantae; phylum Streptophyta; class Magnoliopsida; order Asparagales; family Iridaceae; genus Iris; species Iris macrosiphon. The sequence continues at coordinate 238,204,304 of JAYESA010000004.1, forward strand.
AACTGTTCTCTTTCTCTTTTAACTAAGCATGTAGTTCTAATATTTCTTTCTTTAGCATACGATAGAAACATATGAACGATCTCTTACTCTTGTTTATTAGCATAGTAATGGTTTGTTCAATAGCGGTATCTGTGTAACTAAGCATGTAATATTTCTATCTTTTTTTAGCATGGCAATGGTTCTATCTTTTTTACACAAGCATACAAGTTCTCTCGCAATCTCTTACTCTTTCTTATTAGCATAGCAATGGTTCGTCTATTGATAAGCATTCAAGTTTTCTAGTTAGGCAAGCAGATTTGTTTCAATGATAAGCTATACGAATTCTCTTATTAAGAATGTAGAGGCAGGTTCTATCATTCTTCTTATGAAACTATCTTCTTATAACAAGCATTTAAAAACTCAGATTCATTATTAAGGCATGCAAGCATCAGAGAATAAAGTTTTGCCAACTAACTTAGATCAATCGTCTTGTGTTTCGACAGGGAACTCTCTGAGAAGGCTTCCCTCGAGCCAGCAAAACGATATCTCTTGTGCATAGTGCCTACACGGAGCGGGGCACTATATACTTACTCACCAAGAAAGAGTTTCATCCTCGAAACTCAAGAAAAACTTTCGATATCCAGAGCAGTGATAGTCCTCATCCCTCAAACTCTAGCAAACCAAAAATGATTACTCAGGCAAACAAAAATCAGAAGCCACAAATCTTAAGCGATAATTCAAATCCAGAAAATATTTTGCTAACAACTTTGAGAATATCTATGGACTTATTGTATGGAACGTTCATTGCAGCACAATATCTGGGACATCTCTGAGTCGAAGGAAACAGAATGGGCAAAGAATCTAGACACTCTGATACCACTATGTCACGCCCTGATCCCTTAGGGGTACCGTTCATCCTCGCTTGGGTCCTTGGGGGACCGATTTGTCCTCGTATAGGCAAAATGTCGTGCAAGCCTAAGCTGCACTTACACAAAGCCAAAGCTTTGAACAAGGGCAAGTAAGCTATTCAAGACGAGAGCAGCGGCACAATATTGCAGAAAAGTAAAGAACACAATGGCATATGAAAATAAGATCTTTATTAATAATCAAGTGTATTACAAGCGATGCTTGGCCGAGATTATAGTTCGCTCAAGCTCTCTTTCTCTCGATTATAATGACATCGTTCCATACATTATGTCCCTCTATATAAAAGCAACTCAAAGCACTCTCGATACGGGTCAAGGCATCGATTCTAGATTTTTGGGTCCTTGGGATGAGGCACAGCTATCGCTTCCTCGGATGATCCAGCACCTACGAACAAGAAAACTGTTGGTGGGTCAGCATTTTGGAGAAAGTTTTAGTGAGTATAAAATCAACGAACAGAAGATACAATCCCTGAAACCCACACTAAGTAAACATGTAGCAAAATATTACATTACTAGTGGTCTTTCTAGTTTTACCTAGATTCCTTTCATGCAGTATAATAGCTGAGTCATATTACTTCTTCTTGGAAATATCTTTGAAAATAGAGTTTATGTTCGATATAAGGAAGCAGGCAAGACAAGCAGTTCATATACGATATGCAGATTTATTTACTATCTCTGGTCTACAGCGTGTCTCGTGAGTCATATATTTATTTATTTAAAGACTCTAGTATATGCATCTAGGGGACTATCTTCTAGACGACATGATTATAGAGTTGCATACCTTAGTTATGGAACCTATCGTTTATCGCAGCTATGCTTACTAGCGTGGCGAATATTCTGAGTGTCATAATTTCGGACAAACGTGTATAATTATCAGGTTGTATCTTAAATTAGTTCTTAAAGTATCATCTCAATACTTATCTACTTCTGTTATTATAGGACTTTGTTCCATCATTTTGTTAACAGTAGAGATACCTTCAGTCCTTAGTCCAGTTCCTTATAGAGCTTTGTTCCATTAGGGTTCCTTGTTAGTGTGATAATTGATGACTTGTAATTAGGTCTATGTCTTAAGTATCAGTGTTGACTTAGTGTGGCTTGTGAGTCTGTAAGTATTTCTTGGTTGGACATGTAAGCAGTATGCATCAATCTAGAGTTAACTGTAGTGTAGTACCTTGTAGCAATAGTTCTATAATATGTGTCATTATGGTTAGTATTGGTACTATAGATAGAAGGGGGAGTAAAAGAGTATCAGTGATGGTTCCAAGATTAAGTATCAGAGTCAGCATGCCAGTCCTGGATAGTCATGAATTCGTATAATTAGGTGATCCATGTAAACAATTAAGTATTAAGGAAATTGTGTTAAAAATTAACGGGGCATGATATTCAATTTGATGGTTGATACTTGGGTGTGACAAGAGTAAAGAAATGTATATGCAAAAAGGGTTTTAATGAGATGCCATGGGTAGAGAAATATCAAGATTGGTCATGGAAGGTGTGAAGTGTATCACTGATTAGTGTACCAGTCTGTAAAAGGTTAAGGGGAGATACATATACATCAATCGAGATATGGAACCATATGCCTGCCTTTGAGAGTAAAGTAAAATATGTGTATTATAAAAAGTACAAGTGATCATGAGTTCTAGAGAGTGTGATGAGGCGACCTAATGATGAAGCTAGTATCCTAGAACATTAAGGACATATGTTGTGTAGTGAGGAAGCTAGTTTTGTTATACCAAGAGTGCTAGTATTTCTATATCAAGGATTAGTTGAGAAATGTGCTAGTAACAGAAGTACCTCGTGTGATGATATTAGATTGGTGTATCAGTTAATATGGATAAAAAATTATTGGGAGTAATATTGCAAGTAATCCAAGCAGTGCAATATTCAGTACACAGTTGAGGGTTGTAGACAATTGGTGTATTTTTGTGTACCTTGAGTGTTAGAGACTGTGAATATATAGGTATACTTAGATAGATATGGATTTAAATTTATAATTTGAAGATTGTAAATAGATTTTAATTTTTAAGAATTTTGAGTTGTTAAGATTTTATGTTATTAAAGTTTTTGAGGATTCAAATTCAATTCAATAAATATAATCAAAGCTATAAAGATTTTTGTAAGTGATTAAAAATTTTATTTCAATATTTAAATATTTGACTTTTGAGGAAAGTATATGCATTTTATTTTAAATTGTTCGAGAAGTTAAATTTTGAGGATTTTATTTTGAGGATAAAATTTTATGGTGGATAAGAAATGTATAAAGTATATGAGTAGATAAAGTGCATGTGTAAGGATCTGTTGGCTTGAGCATGTCTGAGATGGTACTGTAAACTGACTTGGGTGTCCATCTAGAGTCGTATTAGAGAGAGTAGTACTTAGTGTGTTGTGTTGCACTTGGCGTGCACTTGAGTGATAAGAATAACTAGTATAAACAATTACAGTGGGTAAAAGAGTTAGCAGTGGGTGTGCTTATAGTAGAAACAGTGGTACTAAGGGATAGAGGTATTAAACTTGGATGCAATTGACCTATGCTTGTATTAGAGGTTCTTGGTATCAGATTTTGGTATTAATAGACATGTGTGTGCCATATGGATGTATCCATGGATATCTTATGGTTAATATTGGTATCAGTATATAGGGATAGGAATTTGTGAATGAATGTGCCAGAGTTAAGTATATAATAGAGGTTGAAGATGTCCAAGTAATGGGTTAGAAGGTTATGTTATGTTCTTTTCTTCTGATACTTTTTCGTCTGTTTGATTGATTGATTAATTTCTTAGTACCGTAGTTTGTATCAATGATTCTCTTGCTAGAATATAGTTAGTAGTACACCCCGACAAAGACTGCAATACCATGATAAAAGTGACCATAACCATTGTAGAAGCATGAAAAATACGCTGAGGAATTATACGCGTAAAACCCTCAAACATGCAGGAAGCCGCGTAAACAGAGCTCCAACACTGGGTGGCGTAAGACATGACTTCAGAGCCATTGGCGAAATAACATAGCTTCAACGCTATTCAGCGTAAAACATAGCTCCAGAACAACCCGCGTAATACAGTATTTCCAGACTGCTTCAGCGTAAAAAGGTTGTTACATCGCCCCTTCGGCGTAAAACCTATCTGCTTTTAAGTAGCGGAAAGATGTACGAGTAACTCTTCGTATTCCTCGAATGAACCTGTAAGATCATGCAATGAACCTGACCCCTGATAGAAAGTACCGCACGACGATCGAGAGAACGGCTGTAATAATGATTCCGTACAGAGACCCAGACCGTCATTTAGTGACATTTCCGTAATACAAATTGCTTTTACACATTCAAGGAAATATGCTGCCTAGTTTTACACAGGCAGACATGATCTTTTACGCTCAGTAGGAGACAAAATGAACCGCCACGTCAAAAGCTGCTCTCCATACAGAACTCGAGGCACGTCTCTGTAGTTAATGTGCGTGATAGGGGCAGATCTCTGCATTTAATGCATGAGATTTGGTTCTACTTTTAACGACTGGGTGAGCCATAATTATTGCTAATACGTCCACATCATCACCTCTGTATATTACGCCATCAGGCTACTTTCAATTATAGGAGTACGCTGTACGCTATCTCCTTGAAATACGCCGACCTGGCTATTTTCAACTATAGGAGCACGCCGTATGCTATCTCCTCGGAATACGCCAACTCAGGCTATATTTGCATTGGTGCGTGATAAGGCTATTTGGTCAGAATACGCTCAAGACCTCAGTCAAGCAAGAATAATCGGTTGTCCTTACGCTAGCTACCTATCCATGCAGCATCAGGCTTCTACGCCTACTGGGCTTCTACGCCTACTTGGCTTCTACGCCAACTTGACAGCTATTGGGCTTCTATGCCTACTGGGCTTCTACGCCTACTTGGCTTTTACGCCAACTTAACAGCTATTGGGCTTCTATGCCTACTGGGCTTCTACGCCTACTTGGCTTCTACGCCAGTATGACAGCTATTTGGTTTCTACACCAATCATCTCTACGTAAGGGACAGTTACCCACGTGGCTTGTATGCCATGATCTTCGCAGCAGTTATACGCGTTACCTCATAATAGGACACACGTCACACGCAGAGTCGAGAGATCATTTAGACGTGGATAACAGTTATCATAACCGCCGCGTAAAGAGCGCCCCACTCTCCACTATTCGGCTTCTACGCCGACTGGACGGTTACGACAATTGGACTCTATAAATAGAGACCTCTATCGACAAAGGTCAAGGATCGGATCGGAGAGCATCGGATCAAATTTTATTGTTCAGAGAGAAGATCCTAGAGCACAGACAGAGGGGAGTGATTTAAGACTTGGGCATCGAGCATCCAATCCCTCTTGCAATTTTTGAAGCTTTTTCTTCTTCTACAGCACTTCTTCGTCATCGTGTGGTCCAAGGGACAAAGTGATCGACTACAGATCAGACTCCAATAGCAATATTTACCCAGATTAAATTTTTGTACTTAACATCCTCGTATAGGATTAATTGTACTTCTTGTTTGTAAACCAAAGAAAGGGTTTCGTACTAACCTAGTTTCATTTCTTTCGTTTATTATCAAACACAAGATGACGACTCTGCTGGGGACTACTTTCTCTTCCGATAAGAAAGCCATTGCTCAACACGATGCTGTATCCACCGGATCAACGAAGAAGACTCTGGTCGTCCAATTCGACCAATCTGCTTATGAAGACATGCTTTACGCAGGGGGTAGCTCTTATTCCCCATCTGTTCAGGACTGCAGGAAGTTGTATAAAGTATGGATGCCCCGGACATCCTCTACTCTCCCTGCAGGCTCTCTCTCTTCGATCAACAAGGTTGTGGCATCCAAACCTACACGCTATGTGCGTAAAAACCCATCTCCCATCTGTGACGTGGCAGACAAAGCTTCTGGCAATGCCTCAGTGCCAATCCAGAAGTATATAATGTGCCCTGTGCGTAAACACTCGTCTTCCGTCGATGACGTGGCTGACATAATTTCTGGCAAGGCCTTAGCGCCAAGTCAGAAATTTCAAACGTGCCCTGCGCGTAAAACTTCGTCTCCCATCGCTGACGTAGCTGACATAATTACTGGTAAGGCCTTAGCGCCGAGTCAAAAATTTCAAAAGCGTCCCGTGCGTAAAAATACCTCTCCCACCTATAAGAGGGCAGAGGGTCCCTGTAATCTCCGTAAGGGAAAACAAGTGGCGGATTTCCTGACCTCTCGGCTTTTACGCCATCAAGTGAGGAATCTGCTCGCTCTTCATATTACGCAGAACGCTGATGGCCGTTTGAGGACTTCCTCAGTTTTATGCCAACCTGAGCAGAGTTCCAGATTACGCCAGGACAAGCCTCTCGGCGTAAAGAAGACCCTGTTTGTGGATAGATACGCTCCTCATGGATCATGTGCTACTCACATGGCTGAACTGCTGTATTCCTACGGCAGAGAGAGGGTTGGGGTTCCCAATATCCGCATTTCGACTAATGTTAAAAGGCAGAATAAGCCTTCTTCTTCTTCTTCTTCTTCTTCTTCTTCTGTTAATCCCCCTGATTTGCGCGATTTCTTGATCCAGAAACGCAAAGGCAAGGGATCTTCTGATATGTCTATTACACCCCCTAGGGAGCACTGTTGTAATTGTCACAAAGTTGTAGTTAATTATTGCTGTTCCAAGGCAAAACGGTCAGTTTTTGACCGGTTGAACTACTCTTTGTCTTTACAGGAAGAAGAACCTACTTTTGCATCAGTGAATATGGCTTCACACATTCCTAGAGGAAGGTCAAATTCAAGACGTCATCCCTCTAGAACTCCAAGCCAAAGGAGATTCGACAGACTCCTTGAGAACATTGAAGCTGGAGTGTTTCAAAACACCCGTTCGAGGTCACGACAACCGGCTTCGTATTCTTCTGATTCCGACACTGGGGGTCTCTAGTTTCCCGAATCGAATGCTGAAATTATAGACTCAATCTCTATGGAGATCTATACTAATCCTTCAATGGCATCCAGAGAAATGGGAGTCTATGCCATTGGAGATGAACATGAAGAGGCTTCCCCATCAGGAAGTACGGAACAACGCGTTGCTGTTTCGGAGGCATCACTCAAAGAGATGCATACCATGATGCAGAGTATGCACCAAATGTTGGTGACTCAACATACAGCTGCTATAGCTCCAGCATCCGTTCCTCCAACTCAAATACGTGTGAGGGCGGAACTACCACCATCCAACACAAACCAGGAGCCTGTTCTAAATCAAGAGTCAGCAGCTCCTCCACTTCCTAACTCGGAGAATGTATTGCCCCCTGTCAGAATTACGATACAACCGATCTCTCACCACTCTGCGGTCCCATTACCAGCGGAAGATCCGATGCAGGCAGTGCGGGAATTGAAAGCCCAATTTGATGCCTTGAAGCATAAAGATCAGCTCAAGAAATTGGGAATCAACTAGCCTTACCCAGCTATCTGGGATGAGATCCCTTTCCCTCCTAAATACAAACCACAGGCTATGGCTTTGTTTGCGGGAAAGACGTCATCGAGCCAGTACATGAACTACTTCAGTATGATGACAGTATTGTTGTAAGAGAATGACGCCCTTCTCACTAGAGTGTTCAAAGGCTGTCTGTCTGGAGTGGCTTATCAGTGGTACCGTAGTCTTGCGGACAACTCCATTACTTTCTTTGAAGATTTCAAGACTCTGTTCTTCGCGTGATTCTACGAAGGAGGGATGGACATGTCTATGTCCTCGCTCATCGAAGTAAAGCAGAAGGAGAAAGAAAGCGTTCGTACTTTCTCGAACGTTTTCGTCAGGCCACTTTGCAAATGCCTCCCGGAGTTCCAAATTCTGCCTTGGTGGACATTTGCAGGAAGAACCTTCTTCCACTAATCTCAGTGTTCACAGGACCATATCAATTCCATGATTGGCCCTCATTTATTATCTCAGCGGTAGCCGCCAAAGACAACAGTCGAAAGGCACTTGACAATGGAATTATGATCTCCACCTCTGATAAAGGAAAGAGGTCATCCTCCAATAGAGACCATCCTCGTGGTTCTAAAGGAAAGGAAGCTCTGGCGATTAATACGTCCAGGCAACCTACACCGGCAACTACATAGACGAAACCTGGGACTTCTAAACCCAAAGAAGAATATTCTTTCGATGATGATGACATTCCGAGCATCTTCGACTATCTAGTCAAAAGTGGCAAGCTTACCCTCCCCAAGGTGAAAAGGCCTAATGAAGTCGGCAAAAGCAACAACCCTAAGTACTGCATTTTCCATAGGTATATACATCACCCTACCAAGGCGTGTTATATACTAAAAAGGAAAATCCAGGAGTTGATCGATGCCAAGGCCATCACTCTGCACAATAGTGAGAAGACGGTCACTACCAATATGATCTCTCTTCAATTCGGCAATCTGCCTCCTCAAGAAGTTTCGGATGGGGTTGTACCTATTTCCCGGACAATAATGAACATTGTTAATCTCCTTTCGGCTAGGGGTCAAAATCATGGCCTGGTACCCCTAACTACCCAGCGTGGTGAGATTATGTGGGTTCATCCTGATCTGGTGTCAGAGATCGAGGAGGAGACTCAAGCTGCTAAGGCTAAGTCCCGAAAGAACTCAAGACGCAAACCATGCCATATGGTTACTATATCTACGACATCAGATGAAGAGACTTTGGCTACTGGAACCCGGTCAGGAAAAGCCTACCTCAAGAACTATGGAGGAAATCAAGAAGAAGCAACGGCAGACACTTCAGCTGCCAAGCCTTCAGAATCGGAACCTGTCATACCAGAGGCAGGTCCTTCTAGACCAACTTCGGCGGACAAGGGCAAGCAAAAAGAAGTGCGCTTTGATAAACCTTTAAATAATATTCAAAACAAAGGTTTGGAAAAGCCATATAACTTCGACATCCTGGCCCAGTTGGCTAATGTCACGACCCGCACCCGGAAGTTCGGGCACGAGTGCGTGGGTACGTCCAGCCTACGCCGCAGAGTCGGCGGTAGTACGCTGTCTAGGTCAATCCATCTAACTAGTCTAACTCATTCACAATTTAACATAGGCAAGATAATAATGAGAATAGAAACTTAAATTTTGCAACTGAATGAATGTGACAACAAATTCAAATGTTTAATACAGGAATTTCAAATGAAATCGGGGACAAACCCGATAAATAAGATAAGAAATAGAAATGAAAGATAGCTGCTACTAGCTACTCAGCAGCAGGGGTCTCCTGTGTGGGTTCTGGCTCCTCATAGGTATCATCAGTACCCTCATAAGGACCATAATAGGTAGGGGCAAGATCCTCATCATCGCCTAAATCCACAGATCCAGTCAGGAAAGGAGCAAAGTACACAGTGCACAACAATGTTAAACTAAATATTTATGACAATTAAACATTGAATATCATGTTAAGGAAACTGCATAAAAGAATGTTAATATTTCAGAGTCAAAACTATAAACCGGAATATGAGAAAACAGAAGTAAATGAACAGAGTGAAACTATCACAGTCAGCAATAAAGATAACATGACTAGAACTATCTGTATGAAACTTGTGTTTGTTTTTTTAGAATACTTAGTTGGCATGTAGGGGTTTATAAGGCTAATCCGGCCGTCATAAACGGCTATTATTCACGAATAATCGAGATCCGGTTGATGGACAGTCGTGTACCAACAGCTATTATTCACGACAAGGGGAAGGGTAAACTACATGCCTTTCAGTATTCTCCCACCCGACATGATAACAAGACATGAATTCCAATAGTCAAGACATGAAAATTCAGCATTTCTAACACTAGGTGTAATCATCAAGGGTACTAGTAAAACAGGAAATTAATTATCACAATATATAGATTTAACTTGAAGTGCAGGTACTTGCTTGTTGTTTGGATCTGTTTAATTAGGTTCTTGGGAGAAATGTCCAGAGGTGAGTCCAAAAGCTGAAACAGACATTACCATCACTCTCAGAAGATGTCAAATAGCTAGAAATGCCTGTCCTTGGGTCCAATTTGGAGACAAGGGCAAAAACGGCAGTTTCGGGTCAAAACGGGGTCCGCCGTTGGGCCCGCTTTGCACCGAAAAACGTGTCCGGGTCAAAGGTCTCCAAATTCACCAAACTTAGTGTCAATAGGTCAGGAACGCTGATACGAACCCAACGGAACTTCCAGATTTGGATTCCGATGAGCCGAACACAAAATCGTCCGTCGAGCAGGGCCTGTGGGGCCCACGACACGCGATTTCGTCAACGTTCCCAGAATCGAACCAAACTTGACCCACAGGACCAGCGTATCGCTACGAGTCCGATGGCGCAAGTTTTGTCTCGATCTGACGAGTGTGCACGAAGTTAGGGCGAATTGCCGAAAAGGCGGATACGGAGCGATGTCCGCGGATACGCGTTGATTCCGGTGTGCACGCACACCCGAATCAGCTTCCGCAAAATCTCACACGTCCGTATCAACGCTGCGCACGTATCTGTGAAGACCGCACGCGACCAAGTCGTCCCGTTTGGCGGGGCGTACTCAGTTCCGGGGTGAAACAGGGTCTGGTTTTTCCTGTTTTTGGATCGCGGTGTGCGATCACCACAGGACGCGGTGCCCCGAACAGTTTGTCCGGACACCGAGAGGGTCACACAGGCTTCACAACGCAATTTGCAGAATTGAAAACGGAGCTACGAGGCGAAAGTTACACGTACCTGAAGGAGACCCGAAAACAGGGTCGAAAACGTGTCCGAGTCGTGTCCGACACAGTGTCCTGTGTCCGACACAGGAACAGTGATTAGGGCTAGGGTTTCGGCGGCACACGGCGGAGGGAGACCGGAGAGACGTCGGAGAGGGCCGGGGATGGCTCGCCGAGGGGCGGCGCGTCGGTTGGCGGCGACGGCGGCGGCTCAGGGCGGCGGCCGGAGGCTGCGGCTGCTGCTGTGTGCTGCTGCTGCGGCTGCGGTTCGTCGACGGCGGCGGCGCCGAGGGAGGAGAGAGGGGGAAAGAGTCGTCGGCGGTCGGCGGGTCACGGCGAGGAGCGAGGCGGCTGCGGCGCGTGGTGGCGGAGGCGGTGGCTAGGGTTAGGGCGAGGGTGGTCGAAGGGGACGGCCGGGTTCGGGGTATAAATAGGGGGAGAGAGGGGGAGCTGGTGGCCGTGGAAGGCGGAGGGGGTGGCGGAGAATGCGGCGGTGTGGCGAGGCGTGGCGGGGCGTGGCGAGCGGATCGCGCGGAGCTGCGCGCGGCGGCCGGCGGAGGAATCGGGCGTCGTGGGGGGGGGGACGGGGAACAGTCGTGCGGGTCGGGCTGCGGCGGGTCGGGTTCGGTTGAACCCGACCCGACCCGATAAGGGGCTGGGCTGGGGTTACGGGCCGGGCCGCGGCCCAATGGGCCAGGGCGGCCCGCAGAAATAAAATAAAAATAAAAAAAGAAGAAATAATAATAATAATAAATAAATAAATAAATAAATAATAATTAAGTAATTAGAAAAATGTTTTTAGGCATTTAAAAATATGTCTGAGGCCCAGAAAAATCCATAAAAATTACCCTAAGTCCAATTTTTCATTTTACACCCAAAAATATTATTTTCATGATATTTTAATATTATTTATTGCTAATTAAAAATCATTTATTAATTGAAAAGCTTGATTTTAATTACAGAAAATTCCCAGAAAATTCCAAAAAATTGGGAAAAATCCAAGATTTAATAATTTGAGAAATTAGGGGGTTTACAATCTACCCAACTTACAAAAATTTCGTCCTCGAAATTTAAGAATAACAAGGCACGAAAAGAAAAGGCCGAGAAATATAATACACCTCATGGTTCAAAAAGATAGGGGTATCGCTCTCTAATCTCGTCTTCTCGCTCCCAGGTGGATTCGCCGGGAGAATGGTGCTTCCAAGCTACGCGAACCAGGGAGATAACCTGGTTCCGTAGGACTTTCTCCGAGCGATCCAGTATCTCCACGGGTTGCTCCTGGTAAGTCAGACTTGGGCCTACTTCGAGCTCTGAGTGATCCAAAATGTGGCTGGGGTCTGACACATACTTCCTCAGCTGCGACACGTGGAAGACGTTATGGACTCCTTCCAGAGAGGGTGGCAATGCCAGACGGTATGCCACTTCTCCGATTTTCTCCTGAATGCCAAAAGGCCCAATGAATCTTGGGCTGAGTTTTCCACTCCTTCCGAACCTAATGGTGCCACGTGTCGGGGAAATCTTTAAGAATACCAGCTCTCCAACCTTTAAAATAGAGTCATAATCAAGTCTTAGTTCCATAATCAAAATGTTTAAATTGACTTGAATTTTATAAATTTAATTACCTCAAATTCTAAGGGCCTTCGGTGGCTATTTGCCCAATGTCGTTGCCTGTCTTGAGCCACTCGAAGTCTGTCCCTTATTTGCTTTACCTTCTCAGATGAATCGATCACCATCTCTGGTCCCAGCAGGGCTCTTTCCCCAACGTCGTCCCATGATAGCGGGGTACGACATCTTCGTCCATACAGAGCTTCAAATGGAGTCATCTCGATGCTGGCTTGATAACTGTTATTATAAGAGAACTCCACCAGATGTAGGTAGTCTTCCCAGGATCCTCCAAAATCCAGAACACATGTACGGAGCATATCTTCAAGGGTCTGGATTGTACGTTCCGATTGCCCATCGGTTTGGGGATGATAAGCTGTGCTGAATTTGAGTTGAGTCCCCAAGCTGGCTTGTAAGCTCTTCCAGAAGTGAGAGGTGAATCTTGAATCTCTGTCGGAGACAATACTTACTGGAACTCCATGCAGCCTAACAATATGTCTGATATATAACTCTGCCAGCTTCTCTGTAGATAGCCCTACTTTGAAAGGTAGAAAATGTGCAGACTTGGTCAGTCTATCTACTATCACCCAGATTGCATCCTTTCCACTAGGTGTCCTTGGAAGTCCGGAAACAAAATCCATTGTGATATGTTCCCACTTCCACTCCGGAATGGGTAGTGGTTGAAGCAATCCTCCAGGTCGTTGTCTTTCAGCCTTAACTTGCTGGCACACTAAACAGTGGGATACGAACCTGGATACTTCTCTCTTCATGCCATGCCACCAAACATGCGTCCTCAGGTCCTTGTACATCTTGTTGGCTCCTGGATGTATAGAGTACTGCGATCTGTGCGCCTCTTGCATAACTTCTTCTCTTATGTCTCCTTGAGGTACACATAATCTGTCGCCATGCCTCAGTGATCCATCTTCATGAATTCTGAACTCTTCTACTAATCCAGCTTGTACTTGACCTCGAAGGCTTCGAAGGCCTTCATCTTGAAACTGAGTCTCCTTGATCTTGTCCATTAGAGTAGACTGAATCTGCAAGTTCATCATTTGGCCTTCTTTTCCTGGGATAATTGCTTCAATACCTAAATTTTCCAAGTCCTCCAGCAGGTGTCTGTCCATAGTCAAGTACATCGCCATAGGATACCTGCTTAGAGCATCAGCAACTACATTTGCCTTCCCAGGGTGATATTGAAGAGTGATATCAAAGTCTTTCATTAGTTCCAGCCACCTTCTTTGCCTCATGTTTAGCTCTTTCTGAGTGAAGATATATTTTAGACTCTTATGGTCTGTAAATATTTCCACCCTTTCCCCATAAAGGTAATGCTTCCAAAGTTTAAGAGCAAAAATGACAGCTGCCAATTCTAAATCATGGGTTGGATAATTCTTTTCATGTGGTCGAAGCTGTCTAGAGGCATATGCTATTACTTTCTTATTCTGCTCCAATACACAACCTAGACCTTTTCCAGAAGCATCACTATAAATAGCGAAACCTCCGGTTCCAGAAGGTAAGGTCAGAATAGGGGCAGAAGTCAGCCTTTTCTTCAATTCCTCAAAAGCATGCTGACATTCATCAGTCCAGGTGAACTCTTCATCTTTTCTTGTTAACTTTGTCATGGGTTCCGCAATTCTAGCAAAGTCCTTTACAAACTTCCGATAGTAGCCAGCTAGACCCAGGAAGCTTCTAATCTCTGCTACAGAGTCTGGAGTGGGCCAGGATTCTACTGCCGCTATCTTCTTAGGATCTACTGCTATTCCATCTCCAGTCACAACATGTCCCAAGAATTCTACTTTGTCTAGGAAGAAAGCACATTTAGACAATTTTCCATAAAGCTTTTCCTTCCTCAAAGTCTCCAATGCTAGCCTCAAATGTTCTTCATGTTCTTCGGGGGTCTTGGAGTAGATCAAAATATCGTCAATAAAGACCACTACAAATTTGTCTAAGTATGGCTGGAAAACTCTGTTCATTAAGTTCATAAAAACTGCTGGAGCATTCGTCAACCCGAACGGCATCACTAAGAATTCGTAATGTCCGTTCCGGGTATTGAAAGCAGTTTTAGGAATGTCTTCCTTTCTCACCCTTACTTGGTGGTAACCCGACCTCAAATCAATCTTGGAAAACACCCGAGCTCCACTCAGCTGATCAAATAAGTCATCTATCCTGGGCAGGGGATACTTATTCTTAATTGTTAAGGCATTTAAGGCCCTATAGTCAATACACATTCTGGATGTTCCGTCCTTCTTGGGCACAAATAGTACTGGAGCTCCCCAAGGTGAGACACTAGACCTAATGAAACCTTTGTCTTCTAGCTCTTTGATTTGTTCATTTAGTTCTATTATCTCATTCTTGTTGATTCTGTAGGGGTTCTGAGATACTGGTGCTGCTCCTGGCACTAAGTCAATGGAGAATTCAACTTCTCGGTCTGGGGGTAAGCCTGGGAGATCCTCAGGGAAGACATCAAGGTATTCAGAGATGATAGGTGGCAATTCTTCTGTTACTAGGGCTCCACAAATTATGTTATTACCCATTTCTCTAGAACCTCTAGCAAATTCAAATTCTGGCTTGCCAGGGGGTCTGAAGATTACACTGCCTCTGTGACAGTCTATTGTGGCATGATGTTGACTTAACCAATCCATACCCAGTATAATGTCAAAACTGGGCACTGGCATTACAAGTAGTCTAGCATACAGGTCTCTTCCACATAATGTAATAGGACAATTGTTACAGGCATCACTAACCGGGATGATTCCTCCACCGGTAATGATCTTATAACAATTCCTAAGGGGTTTAGTGATTAAGTTATGCTTCATAAGGAAATCTACTGACATGAATGAATGAGAAGCTCCAGAGTCAAATAAAGTAATAGCTGGTATTGAATTTATAAGCACGGAACCTGTGATCACGTCCGCTGTGGCCTCAGCTTCTTCCAGAGTCATTGCATAAGCACGGCCTTGCTACGGTGCACCCCTCTGTTGCTGCTGGTGCTGAGCAAAGCGTTGTTGTTGTGTTGGAAGCGGGGGTCCCCTCTGTTGTGCTGCTGGGGGCCTGGCCTGGACTGGAGCCTTTGGTGCAGCGGGGCGTCCTTGAGCAGCAGGACAGTCCCTCAATTGATGTGCTAGGGAGCCACAATAGAGGCAGGCACCTAGCCTCTTTCTGCAGTCTTGCCAAGTGTGGCCTGGTTTTTGGCAGTAGTTGCAAGGGGGAGCTCGCTGGTTCTGTCCTTGAGCCTGGGGTGCTGGAGCTCGAGGGGAAGGACGCTGATTTTGCTGCGGGGCCCTCTGCTGTTGTTGTTGTTGAAAAGGGCATTTGTTGGGTCCCGCATTTCCGGTATCTCTTTCTCGTTTCAGTTTGTGCCCCATGTCTCTCTCGACTCCTTGTGCCACGCTCAGGATTTCTTCATAGGTGCGAGCTCGGCTGGTGGTGACAGCAAGGCGGATATCCGGAGATAGCCCCTTCTTGAATCTTCGGGCTCTGTCCTCCGGGGTACGAACCATGTACTCCGCAAAGTGGCTTAACCTGCTAAATTCAGCAGTATATTCATCAACAGTCATGTTACCTTGTTCCAGTCTCTCGAATTGGCTTTCGAGAGCTTCCCGAGCCACTTCGGGATAAAATTTCTCCTTGAATAGCCTCTTGAAGTCCTCCCAGGTGACGTCGGGAGCAGATAGTTGGGGTTCATCTCTGAACCAGGTTCGAGCAATATCGAACAGTTGCAGGCTAGCGGATTCCACTTTGAGATCATCGGGAACCCGAGCAGTCTTCAGGAGTCTCTCGACATTCTCTATCCACTCATCAGCGTAGAGAATGCCCTCAGTTCCATAAAATTCCAGAGGCCTAAGGTTCTTGAAGTCTTTAGCACTCCCTGGCCTCTTGAGTGACGACTCCTGGGGTTTAAGAGCTTCTGAGAGGCTGGTCCGCAGAAGTGCCGTCTGTTCTTTCTGGGATTCCACTAATCCCTGGAATACTCCTATTAGCTGTGCCCCATCTAAGGTAACTGCCGGAACAGATGGGGGCGGCGGGAGTGCAAGAGTCTCGGGCACATTCGGCTCAGCTGGTTCTGATGTGCCTCCTACTGTGTTCCTGGTCTGGACCATTCTGAAAGATTAAGGGATAGGAAGATCAGAATAGAATACTTGGAAATCAAGGGCGATAGAAAAATTGAGCAGCAATGATATCAAGAATTGAAATAAGGACGCTATACTGTGAATGAGCTTTTCCTAGAATTCTCAATCTTATTCCATACCCTGTCCTAGGGTATTACCCTATTTTAGGATAGGACCTGCATGGGCCACCATAAAAACGTGTTACGACCCGCACCCGGAAGTTCGGGCACGAGTGCGTGGGTACGTCCAGCCTACGCCGCAGAGTCGGCGGTAGTACGCTGTCTAGGTCAATCCATCTAACTAGTCTAACTCATTCACAATTTAACATAGGCAAGATAATAATGAGAATAGAAACTTAAATTTTGCAACTGAATGAATGTGACAACAAATTCAAATGTTTAATACAGGAATTTCAAATGAAATCGGGGACAAACCCGATAAATAAGATAAGAAATAGAAATGAAAGATAGCTGCTACTAGCTACTCAGCAGCAGGGGTCTCCTGTGTGGGTTCTGGCTCCTCATAGGTATCATCAGTACCCTCATAAGGACCATAATAGGTAGGGGCAAGATCCTCATCATCGCCTAAATCCACAGATCCAGTCAGGAAAGAAGCAAAGTACACAGTGCACAACAATGTTAAACTAAATATTTATGACAATTAAACATTGAATATCATGTTAAGGAAACTGCATAAAAGAATGTTAATATTTCAGAGTCAAAACTATAAACCGGAATATGAGAAAACAGAAGTAAATGAACAGAGTGAAACTATCACAGTCAGCAATAAAGATAACATGACTAGAACTATCTGTATGAAACTTGTGTTTGTTTTTTTAGAATACTTAGTTGGCATGTAGGGGTTTATAAGGCTAATTCGGCCGTCATAAACGGCTATTATTCACGAATAATCGAGATCCGGCTGATGGACAGTCGTGTACCAACAGCTATTATTCACGACAAGGGGAAGGGTAAACTACATGCCTTTCAGTATTCTCCCACCCGACATGATAACAAGACATGAATTCCAATAGTCAAGACATGAAAATTCAGTATTTCTAACACTAGGTGTAATCATCAAGGTACTAGTAAAACAGGAAATTAATTATCACAATATATAGATTTAACTTGAAGTGCAGGTACTTGCCTGTTGTTTGGATCTGTTTAATTAGGTTCTTGGGAGAAATGTCCAGAGGTGACTCCAAAAGCTGAAACAGACATTACCATCACTCTCAGAAGATGTCAAATAGCTAGAAACGCCTGTCCTTGGGTCCAATTTGGAGACAAGGGCAAAAACGACAGTTTCGGGTCAAAACGGGGTCCGCCGTTGGGCCCGCTTTGCACCGAAAAACGTGTCCGGGTCAAAGGTCTCCAAATTCACCAAACTTAGTGTCAACAGGTCAGGAACGCTGATACGAACCCAACGGAACTTCCAGATTTGGATTCCGATGAGCCGAACACAAAATCGCCCGTCGAGCGGGGCTTGTGGGGCCCACGACACGCGATTTCGTCAACGTTCCCAGAATCGAACCAAACTTGACCCACAGGACCAGCGTATCGCTACGAGTCCGATGGCGCAAGTTTCGTCTCGATCTGACGAGTGTGCACGAAGTTAGGGCGAATTGTCGAAAAGGCGGATACGGAGCGATGTCCGCGGATACGCGTTGATTCCGGTGTGCACGCACACTCGAATCAGCTTCCGCGAAATCTCACACGTCCGTATCGACGCTGCGCACGTATCTGTGAAGACCGCACGCGACCAAGTCGTCCCGTTTGGCGGGGCGTACTCAGTTTCGGGGTGAAACAGGGTCTGGTTTTTCCTGTTTTTGGATCGCGGTGTGCGATCACCACAGGACGCGGTGCCCCCGAACAGTTTGTCCGGACACCGAGAGGGTCACACAGGCTTCACAACGCAATTTACAGAATTAAAAACGGAGCTACGAGGCGAAAGTTACACGTACCTGAAGGGGACCCGAAAACAGGGTCGAAAACGTGTCCGAGTCGTGTCCGACACAGTGTCCTGTGTCCGACACAGGAACAGTGATTAGGGCTAGGGTTTCGGCGGCACACGGCGGAGGGAGGCCGGAGAGACGCCGGAGAGGGCCGGGGATGGCTCGCCGAGGGGCGGCGCGTCGGTTGGCGGCGACGGCGGCGGCTCAGGGCGACGGCCGGAGGCTGCGGCTGCTGCTGTGTGCTGCTGCTGCGGCTGCGGTTCGTCGACGGCGGCGGCGCCGAGGGAGGAGAGAGGGGGAAAGAGTCGTCGGCGGTCGGCGGGTCACGGCGAGGAGCGAGGCGGCTGCGGCGCGTGGTGGCGGAGGCGGTGGCTAGGGTTAGGGCGAGGGTGGTCGAAGGGGACGGCCGGGTTCGGGGTATAAATAGGGGGAGAGAGGGGGAGCTGGTGGCCGTGGAAGGCGGAGGGGGTGGCGGAGAATGCGGCGGCGTGGCGAGGCATGGCGGGGCATGGCGAGCGGATCGCGCGGAGCTGCGCGCGGCGGCCGGCGGGGGAATCGGGCGTCGTGGGGGGGGACGGGGAACAGTCGTGCGGGTCGGGCTGCGGCGGGTCGGGTTCGGTTGAACCCGACCCGACCCGATAAGGGGCTGGGCTGGGGTTACGGGCCGGGCCGCGGCCCAATGGGCCAGGGCGGCCCGCAGAAATAAAATAAAAATAAAAAAAAAGAAATAATAATAATAATAAATAAATAAATAAATAAATAATAATTAAGTAATTAGAAAAATGTTTTTAGGCATTTAAAAATATGTCTGAGGCCCAGAAAAATCCAGAAAAATTACCCTAAGTCCAATTTTTCATTTTACACCCAAAAATATTATTTTCATGATATTTTAATATTATTTATTGCTAATTAAAAATCATTTATTAATTGAAAAGCTTGATTTTAATTACAGAAAATTCCCAGAAAATTCCAGAAAATTGAGAAAAATCCAAGATTTAATAATTTGAGAAATTAGGGGGTTTACAGCTAATACACCAGCCAGATTGTCCATTTTTGAGCTCCTAAGGTTATCAAAAGACACTCGTCAGGTCTTGAGTGAGGCATTAATACAGGCAGATGCATGCTTGACTCGGCTCAAGTCTTCCGATTAAGAGCCCGTGGCATGTCCTCAATGCCATAGTGTGATGGAAGTGGTCCCTAACATCACTTTCACTCAAGATGACATATTGTTGAAACATAACCGGCATGATAGACCCCTCTATTATACCGGATACGTCGGTTCCATGGACGGATTCACATAGATCCGGGATCATCGATCAGCATCATTCCTCATAGTCTGCTCAGACCACTGAGGATTCTTACCAGCGAACTGGCTTACACCACCACTACAATCGTGGGCTTCAACGCCAGAAAAAGTAAGCCGTTGTGGAAAATTTGTCTGAGGATCCAGATCGGGGACCTTAGATCAGTGGCTACATGCTATGTCATTGATTCAGAGGTATCCTATAATATTCTGCTGGGCAGACCATGGATCCATGATCACAACATTGTTCCTTCAACCCTACATCAATGCTTCAAATATGTAGATGCCCAAGGAACAGTAAAAATGGAGTTTGCTGATCTCAACCCATTCAAAGGAGTTTAGTCCTACTACTCCCATGCCATATTGTACACCCAAGACTACATGAAGGAGGTGTCAGGCAAGATAAAAGAGGAATCCTACCGGGAGCCAGGAGAACCGTTTGTTGAGCAACCCCTGCCAATCCAGGTGAAAGGACGGACTACCCATCCTAAAGTCATAAAACCCATGACTATCCACTTGGACAGAACCAAATCAGGAAGAGGAAAGGATCCCCTAGTGATCACTCTGAATCAGAAGCCTCCACCCTTGGTCATCAACCTTCAGTGCAACAAACAGCCGATTGATGTAAATACAACCGGGAACATGGTTTCTGATGATAATAAAGAACCTATTTTCCAGTATACTGATGCTCAGATTCCTAATTAGAAATCAGACCTCCATAACGATATAGAGCCTATAGCACAAAAATTCTTGAAAGCCATAGAACTCTATCAACCGTATGTATGGGAAGTGGCATCAACATCTAATGTCATCATGACATACAGGCCACATGAAGATTCTATCTTTATTGTCCCACCTACCCGTAAAGATCAGCATCCAATAGTCGTAGGTTGCATGCGGAATCGACCGATTGTACAAGAAGATTCTCACGGGTCTGATGCTGGAAAAATGCAGGTTCACAGATATAGCCCACAGGCTTTGAAGATTATACAAAGCATGGGTTATGACCTGAAGGCAGAACCAGGCCTCAACTTTGGAAAAGGCAGGCGAATGCCGTTGCATGGTGATCCCTATTTTCAACGAACTCACTTTGGGTTAGGGTATACCACCTCCCTCACAACTTCTGAGTCAGATGAGGATATATTTTCCTCTTCTCAAGATGGCTCGTTGTCCCCCGTCTCAGACAATGATCTCGAACGAGCATTATCAGTAAATACGATATTGACAGATTCTTTCGAAGCAGACAAACAAGAATCTGAACCATTTGAGTATGACTATTGGGCTCAACAAATGGATACACAATAGGAACTCCGGTTCGAGCAAAGAGAACCGTCCACTGAAGATAAAGTTATCCAAATCGATGTTGGGGATGAACTTTCACTAAAGCCGATATTTACCAGTAACAATATTTCCGAAGAAGAAAGGAAAGAAATGACCCAGCTGATAAAATAATATATCGACGTCTTTGCGTAGAATTATAAGGATATGCCAGGTCTTGATCCAAAAGTGGCTACTCATAAGCTCAACATACTGCCCAATTCAAAACCTGTAAAGCAGCAAAAACGCCGGTTTTGCCCGGATATGATGGATGCCATCGAAGCTGAAATCAAGAAGTTGATATCCTGCGGGTTCATCAGGGAAGAACAATATCCCGATTGGATCGCCAACGTTGTCCCGGTCATGAAGAAAAGTGGGAAAGTTCGCATTTGTATCAACTTCAGAGATCTCAATACGGCCTGCCCCAAGGATAAGTTCCCTCTTTCCATCACAGACGTCATGATCGACAATACTTGCAATTTTGAATGCATGTCTTTCATGGACAGATTCTCAGGATACAACCAGATCAAAATGCATCATGAAGACGAGAAGCATACTGCCTTCCGAATACCTCTGGAGGTATATTGCTACATAGTCATGCCCTTCAGATTAAAGAATGTCGGGGCTACATATCAGCGAGCTATGAGTAACATATTCCATGAGCATTTACGCAAAATAGTGGAGTGTTACATAGACGATATTTCCGTCAAAAGCCGTCTCAAGGATAACCACATCCAAGACTTGAAGACAGTATTCGAGTTGATGCACCAACATCAACTCAAAATGAATCCTACAAAGTCCTTTCTTGGTGTATCCAGTGGCAAATTCCTGGAATTTGTCATTACCGCCAAAGGCATTCAAGTGGACCCTGATAAAGTGAAGGCTATCTTAGAAATGCGGCCACCCCATAATCTGAGGGAACTCAGGGGATTTCAACGTCGTTTGGCTTATATCAAGAGATTCATATCCAACCTCTCCGGAAGATGTCAACCTTTTTCTCACCTTATGAAGAAATATGTGTCTTCGTATGGGACAAAGCCTGTCAGCAAGTGTTTGACGATATCAAACGCTACCTTACTAATCCTCCAGTTCTGGTGCCTCCCGTCATAGGAAGACCATTTTTGCTGTATGTTCGAGCAATGGATCATTCTTTGGGAGCTCTTCTCGCACAGAAGAACGATGAAGGTCATGAACAGGCTATCTACTATTTAAGCAGGATGATGATCGGAGCTGAACACCGATACAATCCAGTGGAAAAAGATTGCAAAAGACGCGATATTACGTCACAGGCCAAACAATTCAGAAGACGCGACATTATGTCACAGGCCAAATTATTCATATCATCTCCAGGATCAATCCTCTCTGGGTAGTGATGAGTAAGCCAAGTGTTCTTAATTCCTGACTCATGACTTGGGCGATGTTATTAACACCGTATGATATGGTGTACGTCCCTCAGAAGTCCATCAAAGGCCAAGCCTTGGCTGATTTCCTAGCTGCTCATCCTATTCCAAAAATCTCCAAACTATACGAGGACATTCCCGATGAAGTTGCAGAATATAACTCTACAATGAAAGATGATATATGACAGCTATTCTTCGATGGTGCCTCTCGGACTGGCCCCAAAGGGAACGTAGTTTCAGGAGTAGAAATTGTCCTGGTAACTCCTGATAAACTCGTTATCTATCGAGCATATTCTCTTAGCGAACACTGCTCTAATAATGTGACAGAGTATAATGCCCTACTCATCGGGCTTCAAGTTGCTAAAGAATTGGATGTTGAATACCTGGAAGCTTTTAGTGATTCCCAGCTGATCGTCAATCAGGTCAGAGGAGTGTATGAAGTCCGCAATCCAGACCCCATTCCTTATCACCAAGCAACGATCGAGATAGTCATGTCTTTTAAAGGATTCTTCTTAGAGCATGTACCTCAATCTCAAAATTTGGAAGCTGACGCTCTGGCCAGTTTAGCTGTAGATCTGGCTATTCCTATAAGAAGGCATAACTCGGTTATCCTTCTTAACAGAGATTTGTTTTGTGTAAAAAATAATTTTCACATGGAACGCAGCTACGCCGTAAATACAGTTCCTCCTGAGAGAGACTGGAGAAGTCCCTTCATAGACTTCACAGCATACAGAATCTTACCAGAAGATCCCAAAGAAGCAGTATCGGTTAAAAGACGATCACTACGCTTCTATTTTGATTCTTCTTCACAAAGTCTATATCGTCGAACTTATGATGGATTACTGTTGCGATGTCTCTCTGATGATGATGCAAAACGGGTTATCCGTGAAGCTCACGACGGCGTATGTGGAGCACATCAACTCGGTCCTAAGCTACAGGATCGTATCAGGAGGATGGGCTACTACTGGCCTACTATGACCCAGATGCAGTAAAATATGCAAGACAATGCAAAGCTTGTCAGGTTCATACGAATTTTAACATCAGCCTTCTGAGTATCTACATCCTACTATTGCATCATGGCCCTTCGAAGCATGGGGCATGGACATCATTGGTCCTATTCACCCATCATCTTCTAGAGGACATCGGTTCATATTGGCTATCACGGACTACTTCTTTAAATGGGCAGAGGCGATCCCTCTTGCTGAGGTAAAGACATCCAGCGTGATCAGCTTTATCAAGTATCATGTCATTTATCGCTTTGGGATACCTCGAAGGATAATCTATGACAACGGACCTCAATTCATCAGCCAAGCGTTTTACCGATTTTGCGATAAGAATCAGATACAAAATATGGCCTCTACGGCATATAATCCAGCTGCTAATGGTTTGGCGGAAGCCTTCAACAAAACCATCATTAAACTCTTGAAGAAGTTTATTTCTTCGAACAAAAGAGATTGGAATAAGAAACTGGAAGAATGCCTCTGGGCATACCGCACAACGGTACGAACATCGACAGGTTGTACCCCATTCTCATTGGTTTACGGGAGTGAAGCAGTTCTCCCCATTGAAGTTCAGATTCCCTCACTCAGAATAGCAGTGGCTAATGAGTTGACTCAGGAAAAGAATGACCTATTAAGGCATCAAGAGCTAGAAGGATTAGACGAGAAATGCCTTCAAGCTCAATAACGCGTTACGTTATACCAGGCACTCATTTTCAAAGCTTTTAATTAAAAGGTAAAGGAAAGGGTGTTTAAAGTTGGCGAGCTAGTTTTAGCTGTGAAAAGGCTAATGATAATCACTCACAAGAGTAAGGGTAAATTTCAGCCCAAATAGGAGGGTCCTTATGTGATCGAGATAACATTCTCAAACGGCACTTACAGATTAGCCAAGCCTAATGGAGACTTGTTAATGGCTCCTATCAACGACAAATTCCTTAACAAGTACTATGCTTAATCTCCCTTGCTTAAGCAGAGTATGGTGAAGATCTCATTCTGACGATACTACGTACAAAGACTGGTTGGATCATATTCTATCATGTCCATATAACCTCTGAATAGATATGTCCAACTAATTTGGAACTTCAAAACCTATCACGTCCATATTACCTCTGATAGTGTTTTGTATACAAATTTAGTTGGATCACATTCTATCATGTTCATATAACCTCTGAATAGATATGTCCAGCTGAAGCTACCGAAAGTATATCACGTCCATATTACCTCTGTTATTACTTTCACCCTAGCCTATCATTTATATTCAAAAATGATGGGACCACGTCAGCCTATCATTTAAAAGAAGAAGACGGACGGTCAGTGGATCCAGAACTTACGCACAGAGCAAATCTATGATTTTATGCTCAGGAGTTTTTACGCTCAAGAGACCACAAATCTACGGTTTTATGCTTAGAGACTATAAGTCTATGGTTTTATGCCCGGATGCTTTTATGCTCGGTAGCTTTTACGCTCGAGAGGCTACAAACCTATGACTTTACGCTCAGAAGCTAGAAATCTACAATTTTATGCTCAGAAGTTTTTACGCTCAGAGGCTACAAATCTATGATTTCACACTCAGAGACTATAAATCTATGGTTTTATGCCCGGATGCTTTTATGCTCGGTAGCATTTACGCTCGAGAGGCTACAAACCTACGACTTTACGTTCAGAGGCTACAAATCTATGATTTCATGCTCGAAAGTATTTTCACTCAGAAGCTACAAATCTATGATTCTACGCTCAACAGCTACAGATGGCCAACCGCAAGGATTTACGCAGAAGTGCTACTTTTGGCTACAAAATATTCCAAGTACCTAAATACACAGAAGTCAGCATTGAAGATAACTCTTCTCCTTAGGCCATTGGAACTTCAGCCAAAGTCTAGCCGAAATCTTTCTCAAACGTTCAAGTATGGCCTGTTTGACGGCCATTTCTCGCCCTATTTCAAGGGATTTTTGTGAAATCACTCTTGAAAAAGATGGTCTGAACAGCAAATGCTTCGCATCAGAGAAGTGACAGTTTAAAATTGTACGCGACTCCTCGTTCAAAACAACATGACAGTTCGAATATTCGACTTAAATACTAAGCAGCTTTCTACGCGTCTTCAATTTCGCGTAAAAGACGGGACAAGACCAGATACTCTTTTTATCAGAGTCGGCGTAAAGTTATTCAGACGTGCCGAAGCTGCACATTTCAGACTTTATCACAGCAAATATGGCAAATCAACAGATGCGTAAAAGAAGACAATTTTATTAATCATGATTACATATGATGGAAATCCAGTCTATAAAGGGTTTTTCATCTTCATGATTACATATGATGGAAATTCTTTTTCTACAAAGGGTTTCTCATTTTCATTTAGGATCACGCCAAGAATCTGTTCTACTAGGTTCTCGTATTGGTGGAGATCTTTTTCGTCTTCAACAGCATTTAATCGGCTTTCGCGGCCGATTAACAAAAAAATGATTAATGGCAGGAGGATACAGAACTGGGCATGTCTAAATTATTCAATCACACCCTCCATACGCCATGGCAGATTGTGTTGGGGGTTCAGACCCAACTCAATACTGGAAGACAGGTCCAGACTGCCTACTATCGTCCAGCACCATGATTGGAGAAAATACAGCTTGCAAGTTGTGTGGCCAAATGAGACCATTCCTCTCTCCTGGACGAATTGCCAAAGTGTTTCAAATTACGAGGAATTTGAGAACTTTGAAGGGGGTCTTGTAGAAGCATGAAAAATACGCTGAGGAATTATATGCGTAAAACTCTCAAACATGCAGGAAGCCGCATAAACAGAGCTCCAGCACTGGGTGGCGTAAGACATAACTTCAGAGCCATTGGCGAAACAACAGAGCTTCAACGCTATTCAGCATAAAATATAGCTCCAGAACAACCCGCGTAATGCAGTATTTCCAGACTGCTTCAGCGTAAAAAGGTTGTTACATCGCCACTTCAGCGTAAAACCTATCTGCTTTTAATGTTGTATTTGAAGACTTCGTAAGTATTACAGTGTTTGAGTATTGTGTGGAAAAAGAATCGTGGAATAAGATCACTAATGGATTAGGGTATGAATTCAAATTTTTTGGGATGAGATATTTAAATTTTATAAATATGCATTGATTGAATTTCAATTAGAGGATTGAATATTAATTTTTTCAATTTAGTTATTAACTTAAATTTTTGGAGAAGATTATGATAAGAATGGAATTGATTTTAAACTTGAAGATTTTTAGGAATATAATATTTATAGAATTTTGAAAATTTTGTTAAATAACAATATGGATTTACTTCATGATTATATGGCTTGATAAATTTAAATTTTGATGGTAAAATATAAATAAATAAATAAATAAATAAATAAATGAATAAATAAATAAATAAATAAATAAATAAATAAATAAATAAATAAATAAATACAACTATTGAGGATCTTAAATTTTAAGGACATAATTTTCTAAGGAGGGTAGACTTGTCACTACCATATTCCAGAATAAGGGTATTTTTGTCATTTTATATATATTATAAGTATTGTGTGTATTTATTTTAAATAATTAAATAATATTTGTATATATATATAGTGTTCTTTAATGCATGAGTTAGTGGACTAGAGCTAGAAGCCCACTAGATGAACCCCTGACCAAATATAGGGTTATGATTTAAGTTTGTACTAATTCGGGATTAATTATTTGGGTATTATAATTTATTACGGTGATTTTATTTAATTGTTGTACCTTACCGTTGCTTTGATATTTAGAGCGCTACACTAGCTTTTGCCTTCCAACAAATTTTACACCCTTGTCCTAGACGTGCCAACCTTCCATTCTGACCCTTGTGTAACTCATAAATATGCCCTCTTGTGCTTCATTTTAGTTCTACAGTATTCGTCGCTGATATTTATTTTAAATTCTAAATAAATCCAGCTTTGCACCTTTGTGCGTTTCAATCAAAATTGGAGACACAATCTCGACCCGTTTTGTACAACCCAAATTATGATAATATTCTATTCTGAGTCTTCTATGTCCATGACACTTGTGTCCCACCTAATTTTAATCCAATGTACCTCCAATTAATTTTAGAACATTAATTACATTAATTTTAATTAAATTAATGTAAGGACCCAACTTAACCCAAAACTACACCCAACACCAAACCAAACCCTCAGTTACGCCCTCAAGACTCATACTAAACACCACACACCCTTTTTAACTACTACATCAAACCAAACATGGTATTTTCTCTCATTAAATTCTAAAAACCCACTTTTGTGCAATTTTGTAATTGTTGGGGACTTTATTGTAAAAATGCAATGAGGTGTCATCATCCTATTGGTCAAGGCATATGAAGAACCAACCCCCTCCCTCATTGTCCACTCCACTCTCTCCCTCTCTTCTCTTTTTGTTTGTGTATTTTCCTTCATCTTTAATCATGGTCATGCATTCAAAGGAAGCCCCATCCTCACCACACACACCCTCCTATATATGTAATCCTCATCCTAACCCCTTTCCCAATGCTAACCCTATCCCAAGGCACAACCGGTCCTAATCCCTAGGATGTCACCATCAACCTCTTCTCCTACATGCAAACTCTTCTCCTCCATTATATTTTTACATCATCCCCACCATCCTTCTTTACATAACCTAAACCTAAAACTTCATCATCAATCTCCCCATCATCTTCCTCCTCACACCCGACCCCATCTCCGACCACCTCCCTCTCTTCTCCGATTTCCTTCACGCCGAGTCCCCCGCCTTCATAGCAGAACTCCCCCGCGACCGATGTCAGCTCCACCCATCTCCGGCCGTCACCATCAACAGCACCGGTCGACAGTCTCACCCCCGACGCCTCCTTCTCCACCCTTCCTTGCCGGATCACCACCACCATTAACGTCGGACCCCGACATCCTCCTTCACCGTCCCTGTTATCCTTCGTTCCCGAGCCTCGACTCACCTGAACTGCCGTCCTCGCTAACCCGACAACAGCAGCACCCTACACACAGCCATCTCCCTCGATCCATCAGCCCATCTTCTCCCCCGAGCCCTTACAGTCGCCGGAGCCCGACTTCCTTCACCCCCTCGACCATAACCAGTCTCTCACCCCGTTCTTCACCTTTCCCAACCCCGCCACCATTAACACCACCACGTTCTTCTCCATCCTGATCAGTCACCACTTGTAAATCCCCCGACCAATTTAGGGTTTAATTTTAATTAAATCAAGAAGACTAAGAGTTTAATTGGATTCAATTAGGATAAATGTACGACAATCACATGTCTTATTACACCTCACCGTTGCTACGAGGAATGGAACATCACACTAGCAGTTACCTTCAACCCAATGTCACAAACATCTTCTAGACATGCCAGACAACCCATCTGACCATTGTGTAACCATAGATACTCATTATTGCGTCCCATTTTAACAACACAATATTCGTGTAAAAGAACGTCTTACGCATTATTAATCTAATTAAATTCGAGGTTAAGTTTACCCAAAACAAGACCTAACCAAGCCCTGTATATCTTCCATGAGGACTAGCCCCCACCCCGAGGAGTCAGACCGGCCCAAAACCCGAGGTTAACCCTAATTCCCTCACATATGTTTAAATACACATCCTCTAACCTAAAAACCCTAAAAACTAATCTTATTCCACCTCAAACCCTAGTCGACCCCTTCTTCTTAACCAAGCATCCCCGACCGGACACCCATCCGCCACCGCCACTTCAAGCCATCACCGCCATCCGGACACCCATCCGCCACCGCCACTCTAAGCCATCGCAGCCTGACCGGACACCCATCCACCATCGCCACCATCTCCTTCCCATCACCCGCATCAACCTCCCATCAAAACCCGACTGCCCCGACCCCGGCCACAATCTCCAGCACCCACTAGCGCCGCTGGCAGGCCTACCCCGACGTCATCCATGACCCGACCAACACCCAGGCACAGTCCCAGCGCCGCTGTAAACCGCCTCGACCAATTCAGGGTTAATTGGAATTAAATAAAGAGACTAGGATTAATTTGGAATTAATTAGGATTAATGTGCGTTAATTTTACGTCTTAATACACCTTGTCGTTGCTTCGAGGTTGGAGCACACCTCCATTAGTATCTTCCACCCGAATTTACGAACATCTTTTAGACATGCCAAACTACCCCTCTGACTATTGTGCAACCTTAGATACTCGTTATTGCGTCTCATCTTAGCTACACAATATTCCTTAAGAGAACGCCTTGTATTTATTAATTTAATTAAATTCAAGGCCAATTTTACCTCAAACAAACCTAACCAAGCCCACATGCACTCTGCTACATGGACCAGCCCCACCCCAACAAGGCCGGACAGGCCTAAGTCCCAAGAGCAACCCATAAATCCCTATATATATAAACACACATATTCTTCCATGGGAAACCCTAGATCACCATCACCTATTCATACTCTAGCCGAACCCTAGTCTCCCCTCCTCCGCCTTCACAAGCCCGACCGCTGCCGCATCTTACCTGACCTCGGACTCTCCCCCTCAGGCCGCCTGCAACACCACCGACCGCCCATCTAAACCCGACTGCCCCGGCCACCCACTCCAGCACCCGATCACTACTGCCAGGCGGAGCGCTGCCTTTCCTCGCCACCCGACGGCCACCCTCGCGCCGCCTCCACCCGACGGCCACCCCCGCGCCGCCTCCACCCGACGACCTCCGCTGCCCAGGACTGCGGTTGCTGCTGCGGCTACTACAGTGTTGTACTGCCGCTGCCACTGCTGCTCACCGTCGACGACGCCGGAGTTCCCTTCATAGGAGGACGGCCAACCAGCAGATAGACCCCCTTCGTCCTGTCTACCAGGTACTCGACCACCAGCCTCCTTTCCTTGTATCACGTCATCATACGATCGTGTCGTCGTATCTTCAAGTTGTGTCGCGCGTCGTACGTGGACACAAACCAATTATATGGAACCCTAGAGATGAGTGCGTATGCTAATTTGATTTAAAATAGTAATTAATAGATAATAATTACCCTAATAGTCACACTTGTTATTAGCACTTATAATTCACCAAAAATGTGGACAGTTACCTAGTGTAATTAACACGGAAATAAATGGTGTATAATTCAACAAGGCGTAATGTAGTTTCGTAAACCGATAACATAGAATTATTGTCTCAAGACGTAAGTTAATCGAGGATAGAACGCGTGTACACCCTAGCTACGTGCACACGTGATGTCGTATTCGATCAGCCGTAATCTTACGACAGTACCTAAGGGCAGCATCGTAAATTTTGTATATATTTGCGTTAGTGTCTGATGAAGAAATTCTATATTATATGGTATGTTTAGGGTCATTGGATCAGCCAGTTGAAACTGCCGGAGCAGGCTATTGGCATTCACATCTTGAGGACTCAGGCAAGATACCTTTCCATATTTATTGTTTAATTTAAATTATGCACATGTTGTATGATTCTCGTTGCTTTATTTCATATGACTGTCTGCGTCCGAGATTGACTCGGGTGTAGTCGATGGTTGCGTCGTAATTTGTATACTTGACCTAGTTGTTAGCAGACTCACCCCAGTTAGGAGGATACAATGATATCTTCCAAGACCTGACACTTACACGTATTCACTGTGACATTCATATTGGGATACGGGTCCGCGTATTCAACTAGCTATCGGTGCGTGTGACATGCATCACAGTTAGTACGTAACTCAGGATATTTTATTTGTAGAGACTGGCATATAGATACGTGGTATGCACGTCGAGTATTCGACTAGTGTATTTACATGGGACGGGAAGGACAACTAGTAGGCGTATGGGGTACACACATTGGAGCTGTGATTTCGGAGAAACCACGGATCCAATGACTTCCTTTACACTGATGCCACGTTCTTTGAAGCGATATGGACGATATACTATACTGATGCCATATTCTTCAGAGCGATACGGACGATATATTGTACTGATGCCACTCTCTTCGGAGTATGGACGTTATGCCTATACCTACCTATACGTACCAGCATTGTCCTCACATTACATTCACTTAGATGGTTAGTACATCCTTTATTGTATTTATTTTATTTAGTATTTATATATGATATATTTCTATGTATCTTGTTACGTCCCTTTGAGGACCTGGTACCTTTCCAGATTTGGACGAGGCCTATTACCCCACAGTGTACGGCCCAGGACAGGAGACGAAGTTCGCTACCGCAGAGGATTTGGAGGTGTTACCGTCAGAGTTTTCGTGATCACGTGGTAGGCCTTCCTCCTAGGATTGGGTGCATCATTATCTAGTCAGTCGATGCCCTAGTCATTACTCTTTTATCTATTATTTCAGTACATTTATTCCGTTATAGTAGTGGGTTTGTTCCCACCAGACTTTATTGGTTATATTGTGATATCTTGAGACTGGTGTTTATCTTCCAACAGTTTATTTAGTACTTCTTACTGTTTATATTGTGGATAAGATTAGTTTACCTGTTGTTGACTGATATTAGTCATGTTAGTATTTTAGGACAGCGTAGCACTCTTCGTTAGGATCCATTAAATTGGGATATCATCAGAGACGTGCCAGCTGGCTATTGCCACGTGGCCTGGTCCCGTGTACTTTTGGGACTGGGGCGTGACTTGGTTTTAGTGGTGGCCCATGCAGGTCGACTTTTTCGCTTGAGGTATGGTAACATGCCCAGCGAGCCTGCAGTAGGTTAGAAATTTCAAGGTCTCATCCACTTTGATTTCGTCTTTAAATTTCCCTCGTATTGCTTCTAAATATCTGCATCCTGTTGCTTAATTCCGTACTCTTTTAATGAAATCATGTCTCTTGCAGTAAGATAAACTTGTGTAGTGGACAAGGAGCACCCAATACCGTGGTGCCAAACAACACCACCCAAGGGGAGGAGGTACCCCAGGGGCTACCTGGAGGGCAACCACCGCCACAGGCCCTGCTGATACATTGGCACGAGACTTCTCAGGATGATCCTACCCAAGCAGCCCGAGGGACATACTTCACAGACGATCCCCACACCGCATTTTGAGGGCCAGACTTCAGGAGCTACACCGATGCCACAGACCGAGAGGCCAACATCTAAGGAGACACCTACCGCTCAGCCAGAGGCTCCATTACCACCACTTCCACCTTATACACCCCAGATGCCACAGCTAGATGGACAGCCACAGATACTTCAGTTCTTCCAGACTATGATGCAAGCGCAGGGGCATCAGACTGAGACGTTGAGACAGAGTTTGATGGCAGTACTAGAGAGGATGCCTGTCACAGCACCAGTACCAGCACCTGCACCAGCCCTGTCACGACCCGTACCCGGTGTAAGGATACTAGTCGGAAACAACGCCCAGCGTACGCCGCAGAATCGGCGGTAGAACGCTGTCTAGATAGTCTATCTAATGTAATGAACCACCAATAATGATAGAATACTCAATCACAGAACTAAGATAGAATGAACACGGATCAGATAAGAATAGAATAGTCATCAACTCATGAGTTTAAAATAATACATCAATGAGTCTGAAGAGTAACAAAAATAAGCTGGAGACAAATTCAGTACAAAAGAATACTATCATACTACAAGCTACACTCCAGGGTCAACTGTCTCAGTTGGGATAAGTCCCTCTTGAGCCAGGGTCTCCGAATCTAAACCCACAACATCCTGGGGTCCATAATAGGTAGGGTACTCCTCAGTGTCATCTGGAAAAATATATCCAGTCAGGAAAGGAGCAGAGTACATCTCTAACAGCAGTTCTAATCCATGATAAAAACTATGTAACAGTAAATAGCTGTGGATAAACAAGATGCACAAAATAGATACAAGAGATATATAGACAATAAGAAAATACTGGAAAGAAATACAATAATGAACAATATGCCAATGAAACAATAATACTAATGACTAAGTGTGTGAGTACTAGCTTAACATGTGATCGGCTTGGGCAAGATACAATGCGACCTGGCTAATCATACGTGCAGTGCATGATCAATACTATTCGCTTACCAATACTTTATTCAATAGGGATTTGATCACATATCTATACTAATACTCCCCACCCCCAACTGGTATAATAGATCCAACCACGGTATGCTATGGCACTAGATTCCCCAAGAAGATAGCTAATCTCCCCGAGAATCGGTGTCTGTACATGTACAAGATAACCAATGAAACAATACTTGCACCATATACACCATATACCAAGGAATAACATCTCATGACGAGATCCGGATATACCAATCCGTGTAACCATAGTGTCAAGAGAACATGGATATCTACACTAGATACAGTGAACATAGAGGATATCATAAATGAGAAACTATCAGAGAATGTACTCGCCTGAAGTCCAATAAAAAAGTCTCACAGATGTCTGACTCAGTGCCTCGAAGACCTAGATATGGAATACCATATTAAAACAAGGTCCCGGAAAGAGAACAAGTCAAACTAGTCAACTCCTAGGTCAATAAATAAGTTCTAAGTCAAAAGTCAACTATGGTCAACTCTAAAGTCAACTAAAGTCAAACCATGGTCAACCTCACAAGAAATCTATATAAAATAATATGGAAATAAAATACAACAATTTAGGAAATCAAAATTAGATCACAAATGATACCCACACAAGAATACTAATAATACAAATATTGCACACTCTATAAAATAATATATTATTATTAGTATTATACCTCACAAAAACACCTATATATATACATATATATAAATCAAAATGCATATATATATATATAAAACAAATTTAATAACTATATACTTATATATACATACATATAAACTTACAAAATTAAAATACCAAACACATGCACATATTAATGTTCATATTTTACATGGCTAGAAGCACACCTAAAATATATACATTAATATACAAATAATTACATAATAATTATAAATAATATAATTACACAATTAAACACATAAATATATTTTATAAAACATTTATGTATAATTTATACTATTAACATAAGTACATATATAATTACATGCAAGAAAGCTACATATTATATTTGTACATCATATTAGCACACACAAAAATATATAGATCTATGCTACAATAATTACTATAATAAATACACAAAATAAATATATAATATATATATATATTTACTAATTATAATTGAAGAATTTAAACCACACATAATTAGATCTATTCAAAAATCCACACAATTGGAGAGTATCACACCGTATCCCACTAGATCTAGGATACGCATGTGACATGAGTCCAACACACAACCAATTGCACCCCGAAGGATACAAACAAATCACAAATAATATTTATGAATAAATTAAAGTGTCAAAAGTAGATCTATGTGTCCGTGTCAAAATACGACATGTTCAAAGCCCCGTGTCGGAGGAAAAACCCCCAAAATGACACGTATCACCAAATAGTTGGGATACGAACCACATGTACCAAATTATGGACACGACACTAGCCCCAAACACATAAGCTCATGTCCAATTGATCTATAGGATCAATTGATACACACAACAAAATGTAAATTCGGAATTCCAACAAAATTAACACAAAAAGTACCATAACTTTCTCCATGGGTCTCCTATGAACACAAAACAAAGTCCTATGGGTAGTACATACATATAGGTTGATTTTACATGATTAAATATCAGATTTAGAAGCTATTTAAATGGGAAAATCTAAATTATACCTATTGGGAGATGGATTCTCAATGAAACCTCCAATTGAGAAGAACTTGCTTCCAAATTGTAGATCCTTGCTCCTCTTTGTAGATCCTTGCTTTCTTCTTCTAGATCCTTGCTTCCTCCTTCTCTAATGGTGAATTGGGAAGAATTTGGAATGAATTTGGTAGGGAATTGGAATGGAAATGGAGGGAATTTGGGAGTGAGAAATTCTAGATCTAGATTTGGAATGAGAATGAGAGGAGAGAAAAATTTCCCCCCTCTTTTAATAGGCCAGCCTTGCCCCTCTCCCAAGCAATTGTAAAATGTCCAATGTACCCCTTGGGGCCTCTCATGAAGAAATAATTAAGGAAGCTTCTAGTCTAATCACTTAATTAATTTAATCCATCTCCTTAACTATGGGCTTTCTAAATGGGCCAAGTCTAACTATTTAATTCATGTTGGTCCATGGGTCCAAACTACACTAGTTGAGTCCACTAAAATAAGTCCAAAATAATTAAATAACATCCAACAACATTTAAATAATACAACAAAAATTATTTACCATGCACAATATTTATTTAAATAGGAAATTACTAAAATACCCTTTTTCCTAAAATGTGGTAGTGACAAGTCTACCCTCCTTAAAATAATTTCGTCCTCGAAATTCGAAGACGAAAACTACCCCCAGAAAAACACAGAACAGAACTAAAGAATCACAACTAACTAATGAACAGAACATAACTAGAAATAACATACCTCAAGGTACAAACAAATATGGATAACGCTCTCGCATGTCATCCTCTCTCTCCCAGGTAGACTCCCCCGGAGAGTGATGCCTCCATGCGACGTGCACCAAAGGAATAGTCTGGTTCCTCAGCACCTTCTCTCTCTGATCCAGAATCTCAACTGGCTGCTCTGGATAGCTAAGAGTAGGGCCCACCTCTATCTCCGAGTGATCCAATACATGACTAGGATCTGCCACGTATCGTCTCAACTGCGACACATGAAACATGTTGTGCACTCCCTCCAATGCAGGTGGCAAGTCTAGTCTATAAGCAACTGCACCGACCCTCTCTAGAATAGTGAAAGGTTCGATGAATCGCGGACTAAGCTTTCCGCCTCCACCGAAGCGAATCGTGCCTCGTGTCGGAGAAATCCTCAGAAATACCAAACCACCAACCTAGAACAAAACACCATCTTAAGAACTTAATCTATAACAAACAAGAACAAGCACAAACAAAATCTAAACTATACCTCAAACTCCAAAGGTCTCCGATGGCTATCGGCCCAATGCCGCTGTCTGTCCTGCGCCACTCGAAGTCTGTCTTTGATCAAATGAACCTTCTTCGCTGCATCCACAACTATCTCTGGCCCAAGCAAAATTCTCTCTCCAACATCTTCCCAAGACAAAGGAGTACGACACCTCCGACCATATAGAGCTTCAAAAGGTGACATCTCTATACTGGCCTGGTAACTGTTGTTGTAAGCAAACTCTACCAAATGGAGATGGTCCTCCCAAGAACCCCCGAAATCTAGTACACAAGTGCGCAACATATCCTCGAGAGTCTGGATAGTCCTCTCTGACTGCCCATCTGTCTGGGGATGATATGCAGTACTGAACTTGAGCTGAGTGCCCAAACTCTCCTGCAAACTCCTCCAGAAATGAGAAGTGAAACGACTATCTCGATCTGAGACTATGCTGACGGAAACTCGGTGTATCCTAACGATCTGCCTCACATACATCTCTGCCAGCTTCTCCGTAGACAAACCCACTTTGAAAGGCAAAAAGTGGGCCGACTTGGTCAATCTATCAACAATGACCCAAATCGCGTCTTTCCCTCCTGGAGATCGTGTAAGTCCAGACACAAAATCCATAGTAATGTATTCCCACTTCCACTCTGGAATGGGTAATGGCTGAAGTAACCCTCCTGGCCTCTGCCTCTCGGCTTTCACCTGCTGGCACAATAAGCATCTGGATACAAACTGTGCCACTTCCCTCTTCATGCCATACCACCACACACTCTCTCGCATATCCCGATACATCTTGTTAGCACCTGGATGTATGGAATACTGAGAGCGATGCGCTTCCTGCAATACCTCCTCGCGCAACTCCCCACTAGGCACACACAATCTAACTCTATGCCTCAAAGATCCATCCTCTGCAATAGTAAAATCATCCTCCAATCCTGCTCTCACCTGAGCTCTGATACTCCTCAAAGATACATCATCATACTGTGCTGCCTTGATCCTGTCCATCAAATCGGAGTGTATCTGCAATCCCCATATCTGCATAGCACACCCAGGAACAATCACCTCAATGCCCAAGCTCTCCAAGTCCTTCAACAGATATCGATCCTGCGTCAAGAACATAGCTACCGGATACCTGCTCAAAGCATCGGCAACTACATTGGCTTTCCCAGGATGATATTGCAAAGAGATATCAAAATCCTTCATCAATTCCAACCACCGACGCTGTCTCATGTTCAACTCCTTCTGCATGAAAACGTACTTCAAGCTTTTGTGGTCTGTGAAGATCTCCACACGCTCTCCGTACAAATAATGTTTCCACAACTTCAGGGCGAATATGACAGCTGCCAACTCTAAATCATGGGTAGGATAGTTCTTTTCATGAGGACGTAATTGCCTGGATGCATAGGCAATCACTTTCCCATGCTGCTGAAGAACACAACCTAAACCCTTCCCCGATGCATCACTATAAATAGTGAAACCTCCGGACCCTGATGGCAACGTCAAAATAGGAGCAGACGTCAACCTCTTCTTCAACTCCTCAAAAGCAACCTGACAATCCTCCGTCCAAACAAACTCCACATCCTTCCTTGTGAGTCTGGTCATCGGCTCGGCAATCCTCGAAAAATCTTGCACAAACTTCCTGTAATAGCCTGCCAAATCCAAGAAACTCCTGATCTCTGCTACTAAACTCGGAGTCTTCCAAGATTCTACTGTTGAAATCTTCTTCGGATCCACTGAAATACCATCACCAGTCACAACATGCCCCAAGAATTCTACTTTGTCCAAGAAAAACTCACATTGGGACAACTTCCCATACAGCTTCTCCTTCCTCAGTACATCCAACACAATCCTCAAATGCTCCTTATGCTCCTCCGGTGTCCTCGAGTATATGAGTATGTTGTCGATGAACACCACCACGAACTTGTCAAGGTACTGGTGGAACATCTTGTTCATCAAGTTCATAAATACCGTCGGTGCATTAGTCAAACCAAACGGCATCACCATAAACTCGTACTGACCATACCGAGTTCTAAAAGCAGTCTTCGGTATGTCCTCCGGCTTCACCTTCACTTGATGGTAGCCTGATCTCAAATCTATCTTAGAAAACACCTTCGCACCACTCAACTGATCAAACAGATCATCTTTCCGTGGCAAAGGATACTTATTCTTGATAGTGAGATTATTCAAAGCCCTGTAATCAATGCACATGCGCACCGATCCATCCTTCTTCGGTACAAACAATACCGGGGCTCCCCATGGTGAAGAACTCGATCTGATAAACCCCTTATCCTGCAATTCGTCCACCTGCTTCTTCAACTCGACCAGCTCGCTGTTGTTTACTCTATAGACATGTTGCGAAATTGGTTCTGCACCTGGCACCAAGTCTATAGAAAATTCAACATCTCGATCTGGTGGCAATCCTGGCAATTCCTCAGAAAACACATCCAAGAATTCTGCTATCAACGGATGTGGCAACTCCTTGTCTTCCACCATAGCTCCACAAATAATGCTTTCTCCCTGCTCCGCAGCTCCTCTAGCAAACTCGAACTTTGGCTCTCCTTGCGAACCAAACAAAACTCTACCTCCTCTACAGTCCATGCTAGCACGGTGCCTACTCAACCAATCCATCCCAAGTACAATGTCATAGCTTGGAAGTGGCATTACAAGTAGACACGCACTCAACTCCCGTCCTCCCAAAGTAACTCTTCGATCCTTACAAATATCATTAACCAGGATAATGCCTCCCCCGATTATGATCTTGCAAGTCCTAAGCAAAGACTCAGCTACCAAACCATGCTTCAGAGCAAAAGAAACAGATACAAAACTATGGAAAGCACCACTATCAAACAAAGCTAAAGCTGGAATAGAATCAAAAAGAATAGAACCTGCGATGACATCTCCTGTGGGTTCCTCCTCTTCGACGATCATAGCAAACGCTCGTCCCTGCCGAGCACCTCCCTGCTGTTGATACTGGACAAAACGCTGCTGCTGTGTCGAAAGCGGTCCCCTCGGCTGTGCTGCAGGTGGTCTCGTCTGTGTCCTCGGAGCTGGAGCTGCTCCTTGAACTGCACGACGAGGACACTCCCTCGATTGATGCCCTTCAGTACCACAATACAAACAAACTCCTAGCCTCCTCCTGCAAACTTCCCAGATGTGGCCGGGCTTCTTGCAGAAGTTGCATGGGGCCTGCTGTAACTGCCTCTGCTGCTGAGGTGCCTGGTGAAAAGGCGCTCTAGCTGGAGTCTGGTTCTGCTGTGGCTGCTGGAAAGGTCTGGACTGAAAATGAGGACGTTTGGCAGATACTGCACTGCCGTTGGCCCCCAGAAAAGAATCACGGTCTCTCTTGGTCTTCAAACCCAGATCCCGCTCAACCTTGCGTGCCTCTGCAAGTATCTCCGAGTATGTCTCATAAAAAGACGGAATGAGAATCTTCACCTCCCAGTTTAGACCCTCTCGGAAACGAATAGCTCGAACCTCCGGCTCCCTCACCAAGTACTCTGTAAATCGGCTCAACCTACCGAACTCCGCAGCGTATTCCTCCACAGACATGCTTTCCTGAATGAGACTCTCAAATTGTCTCTCCAAGTCAAGCCTGTCTATCCGAGCGAAAAACTTCTTCTTGAAAAGGTCCTTGAATACCTCCCAAGATTATCCTGCGTCAACTAGAACCGGCTCATTCCTGAACCAAGTGTGAGCGACGTCGAACAGTTGAAGTCCTACCACCTCAACCTTCAGATCTTCAGAAAGACGGGACACCCTCATAAGACGCTCAATGTCCTCGAGCCAATCATCAGCATAGACGATGCCCTCCGTCCCTTTGAAAACCCTAGGCTCCAGTTTCTTGAAGTCCTGAATGTTGCCTGGCCGAAGCTGAGCAACTTAAGGAACAACCTGCTGCTGGATCGAAACTTCTCTCTCAACTACAGCACGAGCAAGCTGATGAGCACTCTCGATGCCCTGCCGTAGAACGTCGGTCTGCCTCTGATGTGCCTCTGACTGAGCCCTCTGTGCCTCGAGCATCTCATGAAACAGTGTAAACATCTGTGACGCCTCTGCTGGCACAGGAGGTGGATGTAGAAGCCTCTCAGATACAGCTGGTACAGTCCTCTGAGTAGGTGGTGGACCTCCGAAAGCAGCTGACACTCCAATCACCGGAGAAGTGACTGGTGCAGGCCCTCGGGATGTCGCAGACCTCTCAGAAGCTGCTCTCCCCTGCTGTGATCTAGTCTTAGGCGGCATCCTGAGACAAAGAAAAAGAAAGAATCAATATGGCACAAGATGTAAGACATCAAGGAAATGACAGTTTAAGAGATCAAGTATCAACGTCAAAGGAGAATAGTTGAATCAAAAGAATTTTCCTAGATGTGATTGAGTATCTCAGCCTATATCCTATATCCTATTGCAGGCTCGCAGTAGTACAACTAAGTTGTCGCACTACCACGACATCACATACTTGTGAAGCTGGACCTGCATGGGCCACCACCAAAAATGTGTCACGACCCGTACCCGGTGTAAGGATACTAGTCGGAAATAACGTCCAGCCTACGCCGCAGAATCGGCAGTAGAACGCTATCTAGATAGTCTATCTAATGTAATGAACCACCAATAATGATAGAATACTCAATCACAGAACTAAGATAGAATGAACACGGATCAGATAAGAATAGAATAGTCATCAACTCATGAGTTTAAAATAATACATCAATGAGTCTGAAGAGTAACAAAAATAAGCTGGAGACAAATTCAGTACAAAAGAATACTATCATACTACAAGCTACACTCCAGGGTCAACTGTCTCAGTTGGGATAAGTCCCTCTTGAGCCAGGGTCTCCGAATCTAAACCCACAACATCCTGGGGTCCATAATAGGTAGGGTACTCCTCAGTGTCATCTGGAAAAATATATCCTGTCAGGAAAGGAGCAGAGTACATCTCTAACAGCAGTTCTAATCCATGATAAAAACTATGTAACAGTAAATAGCTGTGGATAAACAAGATGCACAAAATAGATACAAAAGATATATAGACAATAAGGAAATACTGGAAAAAAATACAATAATGAACAATATGCCAATGAAACAATAATACTAATGACTAAGTGTGTGAGTACTAGCTTAACATGTGATCGGCTTGGGCAAGATACAATGCGGCCTGGCTAATCATACGTGCGGTGCATGATCAACACTATTCGCTTACCAATACTTTATTCAATAGGGATTTGATCACATATCTATACTAATACTTCCCACCCCCAACTGGTATAATAGATCCAACCACGGTATGCTATGGCACTAGATTCCCCAAGAAGATAGCTAGTCTCCCCGAGAATCGGTGTCTGTACATGTACAAGATAACCAATAAAATAATACTTGCACCATATACACCATATACCAAGGAATAACATCTCATGACGAGATCCGGATATACCAATCCGTGTAACTATAGTGTCAAGAGAACATGGATATCTACACTAGATACAGTGAACATAGAGGATATCATAAATGAGAAACTATCAAAGAATGTACTCGCCTGAAATCCAATGAAAAAGTCTCACAGATGTCTGACTCGGTGCCTCGAAGACCTAGATATGGAATACCACATTAAAACAAGGTCCCGGAAAGAGAACAAGTCAAACTAGTCAACTCCTAGGTCAATAAATAAGTTCTAAGTCAAAAGTCAACTATGGTCAACTCTAAAGTCAACTAAAGTCAAACCAAGGTCAACCTCATAAGAAATCTATATAAAATAATATGGAAATAAAATACAACAATTTAGGAAATCAAAATTAGATCACAAATGATACCCACACAAGAATACTAATAATACAAATAATGCACACTCTAATAATGTATATACAAACCCAATAAAATAATATATTATTATTAGTATTATACCTCACAAAAACACCTATATATATACATATATATAAATCAAAATGCATATATATATAAAACAAATTTAATAACTATATACTTATATATACATACATATAAACTTACAAAATTAAAATACCAAACACATGCACATATTAATGTTCATATTTTACATGGCTAGAAGCACACCTAAAATATATACATTAATATACAAATAATTACATAATAATTATAAATAATATAATTACACAATTAAACACATAAATATATTTTATAAAACATTTATGTATAATTTATACTATTAACATAAGTACATATATAATTACATGCAAGAAAGCTACATATTATATTTGTACATCATATTAGCACACACAAAAATATATAGATCTATGCTACAATAATTACTATAATAAATACACAAAATAAATATATAATATCTATATATATTTACTAATTATAATTGAAGAATTTAAACCATACATAATTAGATCTATTGAAAAATCCACACAATTGGAGAGTATCACACCGTATCCCACTAGATCTAGGATACGCATGTGACACGAGTCCAACACACAACTAATTACACCCCGAAGGATACAAACAAATCACAAATAATATTTATGAATAAATCAAAGTGTCAAAAGTAGATCTATGTGTCCGTGTCAAAATACGACATGTTCAAAGTCCCGTGTCGGAGGGAAAACCCCCAAAATGACACGTATCACCAAATAGTTGGGATACGAACCACATATACCAAATTATGGACACGACACTAGCCCCAAACACATAAGCTCATGTCCAATTGATCTATAGGATCAATTGATACACACAACAAAATATAAATTTGGAATTCCAACAAAATTAACACAAAAAGCACCATAACTTTCTCCATGGGTCTCCTATGAACACAAAACAAAGTCCTATGGGTAGTACATACATATAGGTTGATTTTACATTATTAAATCTCAGATTTAGAAGCTATTTAAATGGGAAAATCTGAATTATACCTATTGGGAGATGGATTCTCAATGAAACCTCCAATTGAGAAGAACTTGCTTCCAAATTGTAGATCCTTGCTCCTCTTTGTAGATCCTTGCTTCCTTCTTCTAGATCCTTGCTTCCTCCTTCTCTAATGGTAAATTGGGAAGAATTTGGAATGAATTTGGTAGGGAATTGGAATGGGAATGGAGGGAATTTGGGAGTGGAAAATTCTAGATCTAGACTTGGAATGAGAATGAGAGGAGAGAGAAATTTCCCCCTCTTTTAATAGACCGGCCTTACCCCTCTCCCAAGCAATTATAAAATGTCTAATGTACCCCTTGGGGCCTCTCATGAAGAAATAATTAAGGAAGGAAGCTTCTAGTCTAATCACTTAATTAATTTAATCCATCTCCTTAACTATGGGCTTTCTAAATGGGCCAAGTCTAACTATTTAATTCATGTTGGTCCATGGGTCCAAACTACACAAGTTGGGTCCACTAAAATAAGTCCAAAATAATTAAATAACATCCAACAATAATTAAATAATACAACAAAAATTATTTACCATGCACAATATTTATTTAAATAGGAAATTACTAAAATACCCTTTTTCCTAAAATGTGGTAGTGACAAGCCCAGACAGGTGGCACTGTAAGGTAGTTCTGACAGATGGGATCGGATACTTTCTCGGGCAAAGAGACAGTAGAGCAGATCTCCGATTGGGTTGCCAACACGAAGATGTTACTAGAGGCTTCACAACTGCATCCAGACCTTTGGATGACCGCAGTGAGGGCCCAACTAAAAGGCAATGCCCATCGTTGGTGGGATTCTATTGAGCGCAGTGTAGGCAAGAACCAGACTTGGGAACAGTTCTTAGAGTACTTCAATGCGAAGTATTTCCCAGCTACAGTCAGAAATGCCCTATACTTCCAATTCCTATATCTAGAACAGGAGAATATGACTGTTGACGCCT
This sequence comes from Iris macrosiphon, assembly GCA_036927795.1. NCBI lineage: Eukaryota > Viridiplantae > Streptophyta > Magnoliopsida > Asparagales > Iridaceae > Iris > Iris macrosiphon. The sequence goes on from JAYESA010000004.1 coordinate 238,248,246, forward strand.
ATGACGCAGAGTTCAGCCGCCTTAGCAGATTTTGTGCCGTCCTGATACCCAATGATCTAGAGAAGGCTCAGAGATTCCATCACGGTCTTACTTTCGAGCTACAGAGGTATACCACTACACAAGCGAGGATCTCTTATGAGGAGGTTCTTACAGAGGCGAGGATCCAGGAGGCCATCGTCAGAGGAGCTAGACGTTCCAGCACGACCACGCCAGCCAGAGTCCAGCCCGGAGCAGGAGGACCGATCCGTCGTCCCGGAGCACAAACACAACAAAGGACAACACCATACCCACACCAGGAACTCCCGACTTGCCACTTCTGTGGTAAGAGAGGCCACTTCGAGAAGGACTGTCGAAAGAGACTGGGGACATGCATGATTTGTGGAGCGAGCCAGCACCTTGTCAGAGATTGCCCACAGCGCAGGGAGGCAGCACCACAGACCTGACAGAGGCCAGTAGCACCAGCTCCAAGGATACTACCCCCACCAGGAGGTCAGCGTCCACCGGCACCTAGAGGATTTCAGAAGGGACCACCTTTGGCCCCACAGCAGGCATAGTTTAATCGGGCCCGACAGCAGACAGGAGGACAGAGGCATGGACAGGACTTTGCATTAGCAGCTACGGAGGAGGAAACAGAAGGGGAAGCTATCACATGTACCATTTTAGTTGCGTCATTACCTGCAACTGCATTGTTTAATTCTGGAGCTATATTGTCGTTCATATCTAGTAGATTCGTAGCAATGCATAGAGTAGCAACTTCGAGTTGGAAGATTCTTAGTTGGGGAATGGGATCGGTAGAAAGGTAGTCCAGCAAGAGATCACAAATAAGAGGGAGCCGCTACGCTCCTCGTTCAAGAAGACTATCGACCAGCTCTTCGGGGCAACCTCTTTGCCTTCTTTCTACGAAATTATATCGTGCCGGTTACCAGTACTATTATAACATGTTCGGTAGTCGTATATGGTAGAGAGATGAGAGCACGATTCTTGGTATTACCCATGCCATACTTTAATATTGTGCTTGGCATGGACTGGTTAAGCCAGTATAATGCTGTATTGAATTGCCAGAAGGGTAGCGTCACTTTTAGACCACCAGATCAGCCAGAGTTCAAGTACATGCGAGGGACCATCGAACAAGGAGTAGGACAGATAGCTGGAGCTTACATGGCTATGGAGATGGTACCCCCGCCAATAGTTGCAGAATTCGAGGATATTTTTCCTGAAGAATTGCCAGGCTTACCACCAGATAGAGACGTAGAGTTCACTATTGAGCTAGTACCCGGAGCAGCATCAGTATCTGCTAATGTATACCGATTGGCAAAAAAGGAGTTAGATGAGCTGAAGCTACAATTAGAGGAGTTGCAGAACAAGGGATTTATCCGTCCTAGTGCATCACCATGGGGAGCACTAGTATTGTTTGTACCTAAGAAAGATGGGACAGTACATATTGCATTGATTACAGAGCACTTAATGCTTTGACCATCAAGAATAAGTACCCCCTGCCGCGGATTGATGACTTATTCAACCAGTTAACAGGAGCAGTGGTGTTCACAAAGATTGACTTAAGATCGGGTTATCATCAAGTGAAGGTGCGAAGAGAAGACATTCAAAAGACAGCATTCCGGACTCGTTATGGTCACTACGAGTTCTTAGTAATGCCTTTTGGGCTGACGAATGCACCTGCTGTATTTATAAACTTGATGAACAGAGTATTCTACCAATACTTAGACCTGTTCATGGTAGTCTTCATCGATGATATCTTGGTGTATTCAAAGAGCCATGAGGAGCACGAGGAGCATATGAGACTAGTGTTAGAGACGCTGAGGAGAGAGAGGCTTTATGCTAAGCTGAGCAAGTGCGAGTTTCTCCTAGATTGTGTCCCTTTCCTTGGACACATTATCTCAGGAGATGGTATTTCAGTAGATCCGACGAAGATTTCGTCCGTAGAGACATGGCCAACCCCTACCAATGTCTCAAAGGTAAGGAGTTTCCTAGGACTTGTCAGATATTACCGGAGGACCGTGGAGAACTTCGTGAAGATCGCATAATCGATGACCCGTTTGACTCGTAAGGAGCAGGAGTTAACTTGGACTGAGGAGTATCAGAAGGCATTCGATGAGCTGAAGAAGCGGTTGACTACAGCACCTATCTTGACCATACCATCTGGAACCGGAGGATTTGTAATATATAGCGATACATCCGGGAAAGGACTAGGGTGCATCTTGATACAGCATAGGAAGGTTGTAGACTATGCTTCTAGACAGTTGAGTACCCATGAGAAAAACTACCCCACGCACGACTTGGAGCTTGCAGCAGTGATCTTTCCTTTGAAGCTTTGGAGACACTATTTATATGGAGAGAGAGTGAAAATATTCACTGATTATAAGAGCCTGAAGTACGTCTACACCCAGAAGGACCTTAATCAGAGGCAGAGACGTTGGCTCAAGGTGATGACAGACTTCGAGATTGAGCTGAAGTACCACCCGGGAAAGGCCAACGTAGTAGCTGACGCGTTGAGCAGAAGACCCATGGCATTCTTCTTGACTACCCAATAATATTTATTGAGAGATCTAGAACAGATGGTTATAGAAGTAGTTATGCCTAGAGTATACGGACAGTTGTCGAGTTTTCAGTTGCAATCAACATTAGTGGAGAGGATCAAGGCTACTTTGCCAAAAAATGCCAGATTTCAGAGGCTTTGACAAAGGACAGAGGCTGGATTATAGACGGGACTGCGAATACATGAAGACGGAACTTTGAGATGCGGAGATCATCTCTATGTTCCAAATGGAGAACTTCGTCAGGAATTGATGACAGAAGCAGACAGTTCAACCTACTCTATTCATCCAGGAGGCACAAAGATGTACAGAGACTTGAGACAGTACTACTGGTGGCATGGGATAAAGAGAGAGATAGCGAACTTTGTGGCCAAGTGCCTAGTTAGTCAGCAGGTCAAGACTGAAAATCAGAGATCTGTAGGATTGCTTCTACCAATCCCTATACCAGAGTAGAAATGGGATCATATCACTATGGACTTTGTTACGGGCTTTCCAAGAAGTCCGAGTGGTCGCAATGTAGTATGGGTAATTGTAGATTGACTCACCAAGTCCGCACAATTTTTACCCTTCAGAGTTGGACAATCGACGGAGTTCTTAGCAGACATGTACATGAGAGAGATTGTGCGCCTACATAGAGTGCCAGTTAGCATCGTGTCTGACAGGGATACGAGATTTACATCTTACTTTTGGCAGAGTATGCAAGAGGGTCTCGGTACTCGTCGGAAGTTTAGCACAGCGTATCACCCACAAACAGATTGCCAGTCGGAGCACACCATTCAAACCTTGGAAGACATGTTAAGAGCGTGCATGCTTGACTTCAGAGGATCATGAAAGGACTATTTATATTTGATCGAGTTTTCCTACAATAACAGCTATCAAGCAAGCATCCAGATGGCTCCCTACGAAGCGTTGTATAAAAGAAAATACCGTTCCCCAGTATGTTGGAGTGATATAGGCGAGAGACAGATCCTTGTGCCAGAGTTGGTTGTTCGTACAGTGGAGAAGGTGAAGAAAATCCAAGGACACCTACGAGCAGCACAGGACAGGAAGAAGCATTGGGTGAATGCACATCGACGACCCTTAGAGTTCCAGGTTGGAGAATACGTATTTCTAAAGATCTTACCTACTCGAGGGACTATCAGATTTGGAGGCAGAGGGAAGCTGAGTCCGAGGTACATCGGACCATTCGATGTGTTAGAATGTGTCAGAGAGGTTGCTTACAGATTAGCCTTGCCGCAGACTTTGGAAGGAGTCCATGACGTCTTCCATGTATCTCAGCTGAGAAGGTACATACCAGATCCGAGTTATGTACTTGACCATTCAGAGATCACCGTCGGCCCGAGTTTATCATACCAAGAGGATCCTGTTGAGATCCTGGACAGGAGCGAGAAGGTACTGCGAGGTCAGACTATCCCCCTAGTCCGCGTCGTATGGAGACATCATGCACCAGGAGAGTCGACTTGGGAACCCGAGAAGGATATTAGACAGCGCTATCCCCACCTCTTCGAAGGAATAGGTGCGTATTAGCATTTTAATTTCAGTCAGAATTTTTTACCATGCGTATGTTTTAATTTAGAGGACGAAATGCTCTAAGGAGGGTAGATTGTAAACCCCCTCGACCAATTCAGGGTTAATTGGAATTAAATCAAGAGACTAGGATTAATTTGGAATTAGTTAGGATTAATGTGCGTCAATTTTACGTCTTAATACACCTTGTCGTTGCTTCGAGGTTGGAGCATCCCACCATTAGTATCTTCCACCCGAATTCACGAACATCTTTTAGACATGCCAGACTACCCCTCTGACCATTGTGTAACCTTAGATACTCGTTATTGTGTCTCATCTTAGCTACGCAATATTCCTTAAGAGAACGCCTTGCATTTATTAATTTAATTAAATTCAAGGCCAATTTTACCTAACCTAACCAAGCCCACATGCACTCTGCTACATGGACCAGCCCCACCCCAACAAGACCGGACAAGCCCAAGTCCCAAGAGCAACCCACAAATCTCTATATATATAAACACACATATTCTTTTATGGGAAACCCTTGATCACCATCACCTATTCATACTTTAGCCGAACCCTAGTCTCACCTCCTCCGACTTCACAAGCCCGACCGCGGTCGCATCTTACCTGACCCCGGACTCTTCCCCTCAGGCCGCCTACACTACCACCGACCGCCCATCCAAACCCGACTGCCCCGGCCACCCACTCCAGCACCCGATCATTGCTGCCAGGTGGAGCGCTGCCTTTCCTCGCGACCCGACGGCCACCCCTCGCCGCCTCGACCCGACGACCACCCCCGCGCCGCCTCGACCCGACGACCGCCGTCGCCCAGGACTGTGGCTGTTGCTGCAGCTACTGTAGTGTTGTACTGCCGTTGTCGCTGTCGCTGTTGCTCACCGCCGATAACGCCGGAGTTCCTCTCACCGGAGGACGACCAACCAGCAGATAGACCCCCTTCGTCCTGTCGACCAGATACTCGACCACCAGCCTCCTTTCCTTATATCATGTCATCATACGAACGTGTCGTCGTATCGTCAAGTTGTGTCGCACGTCGTACGTGGACACAAACCAATTATGTGGAACCCTAGAGATGAGTACGTATGCTAATTTGATTTAAAATAGTAATTAATAGATAATAATTAACCTAATAGTCGTACTTGTTATTAGCACTTATAATTCACCAGAAATGTGGACAGTTACCTAGTGCAATTAACATGGAAATAAATGGTGTGTAATTCAACAAGGCGTAATGTAGTTTTGTAAACCAATAACATAGAATTATTGTCTCAAGATGCACGTTAACCGAGGATAGAATGCGTGTACACCCTAGCTACGTGTACACGTGACGCTGTATTCGATCAGCCGTGATCTTACGACAGTAGCTAAGAGCAGCATCATAAATTATGTATGTATTTGCGTTAGTGTCTGATGAAGAATTTCTATATTATATGGTATGTTTAGGGTCATTGGATCAGCCAGGGGACACTGGAGGAGCAGGCTATTGGCATTCACATCTTGAGGACTAAGGCAAGATACCTTGCCATATTTACTGTTTAATCTAAATTATGCACATGTTGTATGATTCTCGTTGCTTTATTTCATATGACTGTGTGCGTCTGAGATTGACTCGGGTGCAGTTGACGGTTGCGTAGATGATTTGTATACTTGACCTAGTTGTTAGTAGACTCACCCCAGTTAGGAGGATACGTTGATTTCTTCCAAGACTTGACACTTACACGTATTCATTGTGATATTCATATTGGGATGTGGGTCCGTGTATTCGACTAGCTATCGGTATATGTGACATGCATCACGGTTAGTACGTAACTCAGGATATTTTATTTGTAGAGACTGGCATATAGATACGTGGTATGCACGTCGAATATTCGACTAGTGTATTTACATGGGGCAAGGAGGACAACTAGTAGGCGTATGGGGTACACACATTGGAGCTATGATTTCGGAGAAACCACGGATCCAATGACTTCCTTTACACTGATGCCACGTTCTTCGGAGCGATATGGACGATATACTATACTGATACCAAGTTCTTCGGAACGATATGGACGATATACTGTACTGATGCCACTCTCTTCGGAGTATAGATGTTATGCCTACACCAACCCATACGTATCAGCGTTATCCTCATATTGCATTCACTTAGATGGTTAGCACACCCTTTATTGTATTTATTTTATTCTGTATTTATATATGGCATATTTTTATGTATCTTGTTACGTCCCTCTGAGGACCTGGTACCTTTCCAGATTTGGATAAGGCCTATTACCCCACAGTGTATGGCCCAGGACAGGATACGAGGTTCGCTACCGCAAAGGAGTTGGAGGTGTTACCGTCAGAGTTTTCGTGATCACGTGGTAGGTCTTTCGCCTAGGATTGGGCGCATAATTATCTAGTCAGCCGATGCCCTAGTCATTACTTATTTATCTATCATTTCAGTATATTTTTTCCGTTATAGTAGTGATTTTGTTCCCACCAGACTTTATTGGTTGTACTATAATATCTTGAGACTGGTCTTTATCTTCCAGCAGTTTATTTAGTACTTCTTGCTGTTTATATTGTAGATGAGATTAGTTTACCTATTGTTGACTGATATTAGTAATGTTAGTATTTTAGGACAGTGTAGTACCCTTCGTTAGGATCCATTAAATTGGAATATCCTCTGAGACGTGACAGCTGGCTATTGCCACGTGGCCTGGTCCCTTGTACTTTTGGGACTGGGGCGTGACAGTCGCCCCCGCCGCTGCAGACCGTCGCTGCCGTTGCTGCGACTACTGCAGTACTGCAGCTGCTGTCTTGCCGTCGGCCGACGCCGGAGCCCACCACTCGCCGGAGGACGACCCGTCAGCAAGGAGACCCTCGTCCAGTCAACTAGGTAAATACCTTACTCTTCCCTCCTCATATCGTATCCATATATGATCGTTGTGTCGTCGTGTTGAGACTAGTAGTGTTGGACACAAACTCTGTTAACCCTAACTAGGTATATGATGGTATTTTGATTAACAAGATTTAGAATTTGTTTAATAACTAGTATTTACCTAAATTATGAGACCTGTCATCAAGGACTAATATTTTACCTAAACACCTGGACATAAACCAAGTATGATTGAACATAGAAACCAATGACGTATTCGTACAAATCAAAAATAGTTGGTAACCTCCTTAACTTTAGTAAATTACTGTCTCAAGGGACACGCTAACCGAGGACAGAATACGTGTACACCCTAGCTACGTGCACACGTGACGCTGTATTCGATCAGCCGTGAACTTGCGACAGTATCCAAGAGTAGCATAGTAGTCGTGTGTATTTATTGTTTAGTATCTGATGTCAGTAATTGTTATATTAAATTGTATGTCTAGGGTATTTTGATCAGCCAGGAGACACTACAGGAGCAGGATATTGGCATTCACATCTTCAGGACCCAGGCAAGATACCTTGATATAGTTACTGTTTAATTTAAATTATGCATATGTTATATTGTTATCTTGTTGCTTTCTTTTATACAACTGTGCGCATCCGAGATTGACTCGGGTGCAGTTGACGGTTACGTTGATGATTAGTGTACTTGACCTAGTCACTAGCAAACTCACCCCATTGGGAGGATACTTTGGTATCTTTCGAAGACCTGACACTCTTACATATTCACTGTGACAACTCATATTGGGATGCGGGTCTGCGTATTCGACTAGCTATCGGTGCGTGTGACATGCATCATGGTTAGTACGTAACTCAGGATATTTTATTTGTAGAGACTGGCATATAAATACGTGGTATGCACGTCTAGTATTCGATTTGTGTATATACATTGGGCGGGGAGGACAACTAGTAGGCGTATGGGATACACACATTGGACTCCGTCGCATCCGGAGGAGCCACGGGTCTAATGACTTCCTTTATTGCAGATACCGCGCTCTTCGGAGTGATATGGACGTATATATATTGCAGATACCTCATTCTTCGGAATGATAGATGTTACAGATACTACGCTCCTCGGAGTATTGGACGTTATGCCTACGCATACCCATACGAACCAAAGTTGTTCTCACATTGCATTCACTTAGATGGTTAGCACACCCTTTATTGTATTTATTTTATTCAGTATTTATATATGGCATGCTTCTATGTATCTTGTTACGTCTCTCTGAGGACCTGGTACCTTTCCAGATTTAGACGAGGCAAATTACCCCACAGTGTACGACCCAGGACAGGAGACGAGGTATGCTACCGCAGAGGAGCTAGAGATATTACCTTCAGAGTTTCCGTGATCACTTGTTAGGCCTTCTGTCTAGGATTGGGAGAATCATTATCTAGAGAGCCGATGCCCTAGTCATTATCTTTTATCTATCATTTCAGTTCTTTTATTTTGTCATAGTAGTGGGTTTATCCCACCAGACATTCTTGGTTGTACTATGATATTTTGAGACTAGCATTTATCTTCTAGCATTTATTCTAGTACTTTTTGGTTATATTGTGGATGAGATTAGATTTACCTGTTACTGATTAATATTGGACTTGTTAGTTATTTAGGACAACGTAGCACTCTTCATTGGATCCATTAAATTGGGATATCCTCGGAGACGTGATAGCTGGCTATTGCCACGTGGCATAGTTCCATATATTTTAGGACTGGAACGTGATATGGTTTTAGTAGTGGCCCATGCTGGTCGACTTTTTTGCTTGTAGTATGATAACATGCCCAGCGAGCCTGCAATAGGATAGAAATTACTAGGTCTCATCCACTTTGATTTACGTTTCTGAACTTCCTTCGTGTTACTTCTAAATATCTGCATCATGTTTGCTTGATTCCGTACTCTTTTAATTAAGTCCTATCTCTTGCAGCAAGATGACCTTACGTAGTGGAAGAGGAGCACCCAGTGTCGTGGTGCCAACCGACACTACCCAAAGAGAGGAGGTACCCCAGGGACTACCTGGAGGGCAACCACCGCCACAGGCCCCGCTGATATATTGGTACGAGACTTCTCAGGGCGATCCTACCTAGCAGCCCGAGGGACAGACTTCACAGACGATCCACACACAGCATTTTGAGGGCCAGACTTCAGGAGCTACACCGAGAGGTCGACATCTGAGAAGACACCTACCGCACAGCCAAAGGTTCCATTACCACCACCTCCACCTTATCCACCCCAGATGCCACAACTAGACGTACAACCACAGATGCTACAGTTCTTTTAGACTATGATGCAAGCACAGTGGCATCAGACAAAGACGTTGAGATAGAGTTTGATGGCAGTACTAGAGAGGACACCTGTCACAACACCAGTACCAGCACCTCCACCATCCCAAACAGGTGGCACTATTAGATGGTTCCGACAGATGGGACCAAATACTTTCTCAGGTAACGAGATTACAGAGGAGATCTCCGATTGGGTCGCCAATACGGAGATGTTACTAGAGGCTTCACAACTGCATCCAGACCTTTGGATGACCGTAGTGAGGGCCCAACTAAAAGGCAACGCCCATCACTGGTGGGATTCTATTGAGCGCAGTGTAGGCAAGAACCAGACTTGGAAACAGTTCTTAGAGTACTTCAATGCGAAGTATTTTCCAGCTACAGTCAAAAATGCCCTGTACTCCCAGTTCTTACATCTAGAATAAGAGAATATGACTGTAGACGCATACGATGCAGAGTTCAGCCATCGTAGCAGATTTGGTGTCGTCCTGATACCCAATGATCTCGAGAAAGCCCAAAGATTCCATCACGGCCTCAATTTTGAGCTACAGAGGTATACCACAACATAGGCGTGGATTTCTTATGAGGAGGTTCTTGCAGAGGCGAGGATCCAGGAGGCCATCGTCAGAGGAGCTAGACGTTCCAGCACGACTACACCAGCCAGAGCCCAGCCCGGAGCAGGAGGACCGATCCGTCGTCCCGGAGCACAGACACAGCAAAGGGAAGCACCATACCCACAGCAAGAGGTTCTGACTTGTCACCATTATGGCAAGAAGGGACACGTCATTAAAGATTGCCGAAGGAAGCTAGGACTATGCATGATATATGGAGCGAGTCAGCACCTTGCCCAAGACTGCCCACAGTGCAGCGAGGCAGCAACGCAGGGCGGACAGAGGCCAGCAGCACCAGTCCCGAGGATACTACCCCTACCAGAAGGTCAGCGTCCACCCGCACCTGGAGGATTTCAGAGGGGACCACCCTTGGCCCCATAGCAGGCACAGTTTGATCGAGCCCGACAGCAGACCGAAGGGCAGAGGCACGGACAGGCCTTTGTATTAGCATCTACTGAGGAGGAAACCGAAGGGGAAGCAATCATAGATACCATTTTAGTTGCATCATTACCTGCGACGTCATTGTCTGTCTGGTGCTACATTATCATTTATATCTAGTAGATTTGTAGCAATGCATAGAGTAGCAACTTCCCCCTTACCGAAGAGTTGGAAGATTTTATCGGAGAAGGTATCGTGCCGATTACCAGCACTATTCGAACATTTTTGGTAGTCGTATATGGTAGAGAGATGAGAGCATGATTCTTAGTATTGCCTATGCCGTACTTTGATGTTGTGCTAGGCATGGACTAATTAAGCCAGTATAATGCTGTACTGAACTGCCGGAAGGGTAGTGTCACTTTTAGATCGCCAGATCAACTGGAGTTCGAGTATATGCGAGGGACCGTCGTACAAGGAGTAGGACAGACAGCTAGAACTTATATGGCTATGGAGATGGTACCCCCACCAATAGTTGCAGAATTTGAGGATGTTTTTCCCGAAGAATTGCCAGGTTTACCGGCAGATAGAGACGTAGATTTCACTATTGAACTAGTACCCGAAGCAGCACCGGTATCTTCTAATGTATACCGATTAGCAAAGAAGGAGCTAGATGAATTAAAGCTACAGTTAGAGGAGTTGCAGAGCAAGGGATTTATCCATCCTAGTGCATCACCTTGGAGAGAACCAGTATTATTTGTACCTAAGAAGGATGGAACAGTATGTATTTGCATTGATTACAGAGCCCTTAATGCTTTGACTATCAAGAACAAGTACCCCCTGCAGAGGATTGATGATTTATTCGACCAGGTGATAGGAGCAATGGTGTTCACAAATATTGACTTGAGATCGGGTTATCATCAAGTAAAAGTGCGAAGAGAAGACATTCAAAAAACAACATTCAGGACTCGTTATGGTCACTACGAGTTCTTAGTGATGCCTTTTGGACTAACGAATGCACTGCTGTATTTATGAACTTGATGAACAGAGTCTTCCACCAGTACCTAGACCAATTCATGGTAGTCTTCATCGACGACATCTTGGTATATTCGAAGAGCCACGAAGAGCACGAAGAGCACTTGAGACTAGTGTTAGAGACACTGAGGAGAGAGAGGCTTTATGCAAAGCTGAGCAAGTGCGAGTTCCTTCTAGATCGTCTCTTTCCTTGGACTCGTTATCTCAGGAGATGGTATTTCAGTAGATCCGACAAAGATTTTATTAGTAGAGACATAGCCAACCCCTACCAATGTCTCAGAAGTGAGGAGTTTTCTAGGGCTTGTCGGATATTACCGGAGGTTCATAGAGAACTTCGCGAAGATTGCAGAGCTAATAATCCGCTGGACCCACAAGGAGCAGGAGTTCACTTGGACAAAGGAGTGTCAGAAGGCATTCGATGAGCTGAAGAAGCGCCTGACTACAGCACCCAACTTGACCTACCTTCTGGACCCGGAGGGTTCGTGATCTATAGCGATGTATCCGGGAAAGGATTAGGATGTGTTTTGATGCAGCATAGAAAGGTTGTGGCCTATGCCTCTAGGCAATTGAGGACACATGAGAAGAACTATCCCACCCACGACTTGGAGCTTGCAGCAGTGATCTTTGCTTTGAAGCTTTGGAGGCACTACCTATATGGAGAAAGAGTGGAGATATTTACTGATCATAAGAGCCTGAAGTACGTCTACACCCAGAAGGACCTTAACCAGAGACAGAGACGTTGGCTCGAGGTGATGACAGACTTCGAAATTGAGCTACAGTACTATCCGGGAAAGGCCAATGTAGTAGCTGACGCATTGAGTAGAAGACCCATGGCATTCTTCTTGACTACCCAACAGCATCTATTGAGAGATCTAGAGCTGATGGATATAGAGGTTGTTATGCCCGAAATAGACGGACAGTTGTCGAGTTTCCAGTTATAATCGATATTAGTGGAGAGGATCAAGGCTCCTTTGCCGCCAGATGCCAGATTTCAGAGGCTTAGACATAGGACAGAGGCTGGAATACAGACAGGACTACGTATACATGAAGACGAAACCTTGAGATGTGGAGATCGTCTCTATGTTTCAAATGGAGAACTTCATCAGGAGTTGATGACAGAGGCACACAGTTCCACCTATTCTATTCATCCAGGTGGCACGAAGATGTACAGAGACTTGAGGCAGTACTACTGGTGGCATGGAATAAAGAGAAAGATAGCTAGCTTTGTGGCGAAGTGCCTGGTATGTCAGCAAGTCAAAGCTGAGCACCAGAGATCTGCTGGATTACTTCAAACACTTCCGATACCGGAATAGAAATGGGAGCACATCACTATGGACTTTGTCACGGGCTTTTCGAGGAGTCCTAGTGGTCGCAATGTAGTATGGGTAATTATAGATAGACTCAACAAGTCCGTACACTTTTTACCCTTCAGAGTTGGGCAATCTATGGAGGTCTTAGCAGAGATGTATATGAGAGAGATTGTGCGACTGCATGGAGTGCCAGTTAGCATCGTACCTGACAGGGATACGAGGTTTACATATTAATTTTGGCAGAGTATGCAAGAGAGTCTTGGTACCCGCCTGAAGTTTAGCACAGCGTATCATCCACAGACAGATGGTCAGTCAGAGCGTACCATTCAGACATTGGAGGACATGTTAAGAGCATGCATGCTTGATTTCGGAGGATCATGGGAGGACCACTTGGACTTGGTCGAGTTTTTCTACAACAACAGCTATCAAGCGAGCATCCAGATAGATCCCTATGAAGCGTTGTATGGAAGAAAATGTCGTTCCCCAGTATGTTGGAGCGATATAGGCGAGAGACAGATCCTAGGTCCAGAGTTGGTTGTTCGTACAGTGGAGAAGTTGAAGAAGATCCAAGGGCACTTACGAGCAGCGCAAGACAGAAAAAAGCATTGGGCGAACGCGCACCGATGACCCCTAGAGTTCCAGGTTGGAGATTACGTGTTTCTAAAGATCTCACATACTCGAGGGACTATCAGATTTGGAGGCAGAGGGAAGCTGAGTCCAAGGTACATCGGACCTTTCGATGTGTTAGAACGCATCGGAGAGGTTGCTTACAGGTTAGCCTTACCACAAACATTGGAAGGAGTCCATGACGTCTTCTATGTATCTCAGCTGAGAAGGTACATGCCAGATCTGAGTCATATACTTGATCATTCAGAGATCACAGTCGGCCCGAGTTTATCATACCAAGAGGAGCCTGTTGAGATCCTGGACAAAAGTGAGACGGAACTGCGAGGTCAGAGTATACCCCTAGTTCGTATCGCATGGAGGCATCATGCATAAGGAGAGTCGACCTGGGAATGCGAGGAGGATATTAGACAGCGCTGTCCCCATCTCTTCGAAGGACTAGGTACGTATTAGCATTTCAAATTCTGTCTGTAGTTTTTACCATGCGTATATTTTAATTTTGAGGACGAAATGCTCTAAGGAGGGTAGATTGTAAACCCCCCGATCAATTTACGGTTTAATTTGAATTAAATCAAGAAGACTAGGAATTTTATTGGATTCAATTAGGATAAATGTACGACAATCACATGTCTTATTACACATCACTGTTGCTACGAGGAAAGGAACGCCACACTAGCAGTTACCTTCAACCCAATATCATAAACATCTTCTAGATATGCAAGACTATCCATCTGACCATTGTATAACCATAGATACTCATTATTGTATCACATTTTAACTACGCAATATTCGTGTAAAAGAACGTCTTGCACATTATTAATCTAATTAATTTTGAGGTTAAGTTCACCCAAATCAAGCCCTATACATCTTCCATGAGGACTAGCCCCCACCCCGAGGAGTCAGACCGGCCCAAAACCTGAGGTTAACCCTAATTCCCTCACATATGTATAAATACACATCCTCTAACCTAAAAACCAATCTTATTCCAGCTCAAACCCTAGTCGACCCCTTCTTCTTAACCAAGCATCCCCGACCGGACACCCATCCGCCACCGCCACTCCAAGCCATCGCAGCCTGACCGGACACCCATACGCCATCGCCACCATCTCCTTCCCATCACCCGTATAAACCTCCCATCAAAACCCGACTGCCCTGACCCCGGCCACAGTCTCCAGCACCCCCGACCGCCGCTGGCAGGCCAACCCCGACATCCCCCACGACCCGACCACCACCCAGGCACACTCCCAACGCCGCCCCCGTCGCTGCAGACCATCGATGCCGCTGCTGCGAATACTGCAATGCTGCCGCTGCCGATGCTGTCTTGCCGTCGGCCGACGCCGAAGCCCACCACTCGCCGGAGGACGACCCGGCAGCAAGGAGACCCTCGTCCAGTTAACTAGGTATATACCTTACTCTTTCCTTCTCGTATCGTGTCCATATATGATCGTTGTGTCATCGTGTCAAGACTAGTAGTGTTGGACACAAACTCTATTAACCCTAACTAGGTATATGATGGTATGTTGATTAATAAGATTTAGAATTTGTTTAATTACTAGCAATTACCTAAATCATGAGACCTGTCATCAAGGACTAATATTTCACCTAAACACCTGGACATAAACCAAGTATGATTGAACATGGAAACCAATGACGTATTCGTACAAATCAGAAATAGTTGGTAACCCCCTTAACTTTAGTAAATTACTGTCTCAAGGCACACGCTAACCGAGGACAGAATATGTGTACACCCTAGCTACGTGCACACGTGACGCTGTATTCGATCAGCCGTGAACTTGCAACAGTATCCAAGAGTAGCATTGTAGTCGTGTGTATTTATTGTTTAGTGTCAGATGTCAGTAATTGTTATATTAAATTGTATGTCTAGGGTCTTTGGATCAGCCAGGAGACGCTACAAGAGCAGGATAGTGGCATTCACAGCTTCAGGACCCAGGCAGGATACCTTGCTTTAGTTACTGTTTAATTTAAATTATGCATATGTTGTATTGTTATCTTGTTGCTTTCTTTTATACAACTCTGCATGTCCGAGATTGACTCGGGTGCAGTCGACGGTTACGACGATGATTAGTGTACTTGACCTAGTCACTAGCAGACTCACCCCATTGGGAGGATACTCTGATATCTTTCGAAGACCTGACACTCTTACACGTTCACTGTGACAACTCATATTGGGATGCAGGTCCGCGTATTGGACTAGCTATCGGTGCGTGTGACATGCATCACGGTTAGTACGATCATCCCTCTCAAAAACGAAGATTTGAAGTTTAACTCAGGATATTTTATTTGTAGAGACTGGCATATAGATACGTGGTATGCACGTCGAGTATTTGATTTGTGTATCTACATTGGGCGGGGAGGACAACTAGTAGGCATATGAGATACACACATTGGACTCTGTCGCATCCGAAGGAGCCACGGGTCCAATGACTTCCTTTATTGCGGACACTGCGCTCTTCGGAGTGATACGGACGTATATATATTACAGATACCTCATTCTTCGGAATGATAGACGTTACAGATACCACGTTCCTCGGAGTGTTGGACGTTATGCCTACGGCTACCCATACTTACCAAAGTTGTTCTCACATTACATTCACTTAGATGGTTAGCACACCCTTTATTCTATTTATTTTATTCATTATTTATATATGGCATGCTTCTATGTATCTTGTTACGTCTCTCTGAGCACCTGGTACCTTTTCATATTTGGACGAGGCATATTACTCCACAGTGTACGGCCCAGGACAAGAGACGAGGTATGCTACCGCAGAGGAGCTAGAGGTGTTATCGTCAGAGTTTTCATGATTACTTGGTAGGCCTTCTGCCTAGGATTGGGAGCATCATTATCTAGAGAGACGATGCCCTTGTCATTATCTTTTATCTAGCATTTCAGTACTTTTATTTTGTCATAGTAGTGGGTTAGTCCCCACCAGACATTCTTGGTTGTACTATGATATTTTGAGACTGGCGTTTATCTTCCAGCATTTATTCTAGTATTTTTTGGTTATATTGTGGATGAGATTAGATTTACCTGTTACTGATTGATATTGGACTTGTTAGTTATTTAGGACAGCGTAGCACTCTTCGTTGGATCTATTAAATTAGGATATCCTCGGAGACGTGACAGCTGGCTATTGCCACGTGGCCTAGTTCCATATATTTTGGGACTGGGGCATGACACAACTCGCCTGAACACCCACATCGACCCCGTCTCTTCACCACCATGACTTCCTAACCTCCGCGCCTGAACACCCAGTCGACTCCATCACTGGCCCACGTCACCACCTACATCCCGACCTCGACGAGCTCACCATCGCACCACCACCACCACTGTCTCAACCACCCTCTTCTCTCCTCCATCGCCATCATCACCTCGACACCGCCAGCCTCCCTTTCCTCCAGTGAACACAGTCGCCTGAGTTCTCCCCTCCGGCCACCATTCTCGCTGGAGCAGCCCCATCATCACCATCATCAACATCATCACCATAATCATCATCATCATGATCGTCATCGTCATCGTTGACCCGTCCAACCTCGCCAGAGACAACCTGCAACAGTCTCCATCGACCCCTTGCGTGCCCGTCAAGGTTCGTAGCTGCCCTCTTCGTAATTTTATGTGTATATGTGAATAGTGTTAGAGGTTAGCATATTGCTTCATGACAGGTTTAGTTCGTTGATTTCAAGACCAGTGTCGGTGAACCTAGTAACCAGTTGCGTGTGCGTGCATATGTGTATAATTATTAGTTTAATATATATATATAGATATATATTCTATGGAAAATTAAATGCTAGTAATATGTATAACTATAATATATATATACGTAGTTGCTTATGACCATAAGTGTTAATTATGGATATCCCGTATTTATATTTGACTGTCTGATTATGCACAGCATTTGAAGACATGACGCCCGTGCAGTTAGACGTACATTTGACCCTGCTAGTTGACCAGTGTCACCCCTAGCGTAGTCTCTGAGTTCAGTGTATTTATGATTGTGTGTTAGTGTAATGACTGATGCTATATTATTATTAAATGATGTCTATAGGACTGTTGGATTATTCAGACAAGACTTCAGAAACAGGATATTGGTATTACCAGAAGAGGACCCCAGGCGAGTATATTCTCTGAAAGTTTTTATTATGTTGATTATCTCTATGATTCTAGTTATATAGCGTACACGATTCTGACACTATGTATACACGGGTTGACATCATCGAGACCTGTCACGAGGAGTCATGATTGGAATCCATCGTGCTAGCTGGGGACGAGGAGATATTAGTAGATTATGTGATCATACCCAACTCTACATAAATCATAACTCACCCACACCTCACGTCGGTGCAGCCAGACCATTACATACCTCATAGCCTGTTATGTATGATTAACCTGAATATTGCTTGCATCATAGCTATCCAGATGGTTAGCCTGACCTTACATGAATCATAGCTAGTCATACATAGCAAGCCTGATCAGTCCCAAGCCGATCACATGATATGCTGATGTTTCAAACATTTAGCTAGATAGTCTATACATGTATCTCTAGTTTATTGATCTAGCATTTTCCTATGTTCTAGTTACTATTCTAGCATTCACTTATATTCCAGTTCATTGTTCTAGCATGCACTTGTATTTCTGTTCATTGCTAGTTGTACCATTGTTGATGATATGTTCTCCAGTATTTCTTATTTTCAGTATTTTATTATTCCATTATTATTTATTGCTAGTATTTATATCTATCTTGTATTTCTTTATACTGTATCATAGTTTTTGTCAATATATGTGGGACTGCTATTAGTGCTTGTACTTCGCTCCAATCCTGACTGGATATTTTTTCCAGAGGATCTTGAGGATTTTTGTCCTACACATTTTAGACCGGTATAGATGCAGACTACATACCAGAGAGCTTAGATGAGTCTATTCCATTAGAGGAGACACTACCTGCGACTATTTAGATAGCATTTATTTTATGCATTTTAGTTTATGTTGAGACTTATTGTAAACACCCTATTTTTTAGAATAATTTTAATATAATTTTCCCCTAATTTTTTGGTATTTTTCTGGATGAAGAACCAAGGTAATTATGATCAAAAGATTTTTTTAAATGCAGTTTATTAATGTTAAAATATTATAGAAATAATATTTTATGGTATAAAATGGAAAACCGGACATAGGGTATTTTTCTGTGAATTTATTGGACTCCGGAAACGCGTTTAAAGCCCTAAAAACTATTGGATTTATAAACCGAACCAAACCCAAACTAAACCTGAACCAAACCCAAACCAACCCTGAACCAAATCAGCATATTGGGCCGGGTCGGGTCGGATCCGAGCCAAACCGGACCCGGACCCGAAACCCAAATTGAACCCTAACCACCGGAGATACGGTAGCGGCTATAAAAGCCCTCGTAAAGCGTGCCCAGCCGCCGACAACTCACCGCGCCGTCACCTCCCTCTGACTACTTCGTCTGAACCCTAAGCCCTCCACCTCTCGATGACTCCGCCATCACCCCAGCGACCTGCCGTCACGACCCGAGCAGTCCGCTCGACTCCGCCGCCATTCACCCAGATCCCACCACCTCACCGCTGCCGCTAGGCCGCCCTCGGTCAGACCCGAGTCGACCCAGCCCTGCTCCAACCGATTCCACCCAGCCGCTTGTCCCGACGCCGAGTCTCCGGCCCGCGTGAACCGCTTCGGCCAACTGTACAGAGCCGCCGCCCTAGTCGACCTCGCCGACCCCGAGCCTGACTCCCTCCGGCAAAGCCCCCGCCGCTGTCTCGATCAGGACCCTAGCCGGGACTTACGACAGACACGCAGAAACAGGAACTTTCGACCAGGACACGAACAGTACCCTCGGTTACGTGAGATTCAGACTTCTTGGAGCCCAGTTCAGGTAATGTTTTCTCTCACCTCGTAACTCCATTTTCAATTCTGTCAGTTGCAACGCGTAGACTGTATAACCCTCTCGGTGCCCGTGCAACCCGCTCGGTGCATCGAGTCCTGTGGTGATCGCAAACCGCGATCCAAAAATAGGAAAACCAACACCCAGTTTCACCCCGAAACTGAGTGCGTCCCGCCAAACGGAACGACTTGCTCGCACGCGGTCTTTACCGAAATGTGCGCGACGTTGATACGGACGTGTGGAATTTCGCAGAAGCTGATTTGGATGTGCGTGCACAACGGAATCAACGCGTATCCGCCGACAACGCCCCGTATCCGTCTATTCTGGAATACATTGTAACTTTGTGTACACACATCGGATCGAGACGAAACTTATGCCATCGGACTCGTAGCAATACGCTGGTCCTGTGACCCAAGTTTGGTCCGATTCTGAGAACGTTGACAAAATCGTGTATCGTGGGCCCCATAAGCTCCACTTGAAGAGCGATTTTGTGATCGGCTCATCGAAATCAAATTCTGGAAGTTCTGTTGAATTTGTATCATCGTTCCTGACTTGTAGACCCTAAGTTTTAGGAATTTGGAGACCGTTGACCTTGACACGCTATACGGTGCAAAGTGGCCCGCTTATGGACCCCGCTTTGGCCCAGAAATGTCATTTTTGCCCTTGTGTCCAAATTAGACTTAAGGACAGGCGTTTCTAGCAATTTGATATCTTTTGAGACTGTTGGTGATGTTTATTACATCTTTTGGAGGAGTACCTACAGGATCCACTGATACAGGGACGACTGTTGGTATTCGGACACTAGGCAAGTGTACCTTGCCAAACTCTGCAGTAATGTTATATATTTTCCTTACTTTATTTATATTGCTGTGCATGCTTAACCTAGGACCGTGTGACGTACTTAGCGTCCGATTATTAGTCGGGTGCCAACACCGTACGCGGTGTTGTGTTTTGTCATCTAGAGATGGACATTCGTGACACTTTATATTCTCGTAATTGTCTTACAAAGTATACTTTGACCCAGGACACTTGACACGGTTCATGAGACAGGATCTTCCCGAGATATTCGTGGTGATTCTGTATAGGATACAGGACTTGACAGAGATACTATATTCTTAGATACATTATGACTTGTTGCATTAGCTATGATCCCGCTTGACATGGACATGAGACGTTATGGTCATGATATGCTTGGTTATATTGGGTGGGGAGAGACACACAGGCTACAGGCTGATCATATATATATAACCTCTATTATTATGAGGCACAAGACTCTAAGTCCGAGCTTGGCCCATTACTCATTATTACTGCTGCTACCGGCTCCCCGACACAGAGCTTGTAGTGGCTTCAGCTTGAGTTCTAGTGATGCTCTCATCTTGCATATCACTTAGCTGGTTATTTAGTATTCCTTTATTGTTCCATCTATTGCTGGAGAGACCCACAGGCTACAGGTTGATTATGTTATGTCGGCTACTCAGTCTTCCGCTGAGCTAGACCACCTCATGATATCACTGCTACCAGCTCCCCTACACAGAGCTTGTAGTTGTTTCAACCTGGGTACTATTGATGTTCTCTCTTGCATTTCACACTGATATTTGCATACTTACCCTATTTATCTCATTATTTGTTGCACTGCTTATATTTTGACTTGTATATTTTCTGTACCTTGCTATGTCCCCTGAGGACCTGGATATGGATTATGTCCCCAGGATTTGAGGACGAGATCTATCCCGAGGTATACGGGACCACAGCAGGAGCTGATCCAGGAGATGTACCACCATCCGAGGACGAGGTGTTAGCCGAAGACTTTTCCTGAGCATCCATATTTCATGCTCAGTATTTATTTATTTCATTCATTTATATTATGGTCTGTTGAACCATTGTAACAGATATTTATCGGGTTGTTCCCCGAAGCCTTTTGTTGAGACTAGCTGATGATTTGCATTCCTTACTTATTCTGTGGTTCATATTTTATATCTTGTATGGATGAGATTAGTTGTGCCATGTTGTCGTAGACTTGATTTTACAGCTTAAGTATGCCCTGATGGATCCATTAAATTGGGTATTGTCCATCGGTGCATACTGCTAGCCATTGCCACGTATCTGGTCCCTCGGTATTTTGGGACTGGGGCATGACATAGTTTTTGTGGTGGCCCATGCAGGTCTACGACAAAACTGTTCGGTTTCAACTTAGGGACTGAACAAGCCTGCCCTAAGGATAAGATAAGTTCTAGGATCTCATCCATTATTTAAACCATTATTGAACTCTATATCGAACTCGAAATTATTACTTGATTTGCATCATGTTTGATTCCTCTGAGCGTTCTTACAGTTTATCTTTTGGTTGCAGAGTAATGGATCTCAGGAACGGAGATGAGATTCCATTGGATACGCCACACGACGCTGTGGTTACTTATATAGACGGAGTGACACCAGGAAATGGAGGACAAACCTCGCAGAGCGATCAAACCGGCTAGCCTAATCCAAGGTTCCGGAGAGATGACATCCCACCTCCACCACAGTTCACTCCACAGATGCCAGTTTTCCCGCCAGGATAAGCCATGGACGGGCAACAGATGTTCCAGATGATGTATACCATGATGCAAGCCCAGCAACAGATTCAGCAAGAGGTACATCGTCAGGAGGCAGAGTATATGAGAACCAGCCTGGTATCCGCATTGGAGCAGGCAAATCCACTAGCGAGGCGATCAACGACGGGATCTATCATCAATTTTCGTCATCTCAAATCTCGTATATTCTCTGGTAAAGAGGGGCCAACAGAAGTTCATGAATGGCTCACGAACATTCAGCACCAGTTGGAAGCAGCTGAACTTTCGAGAGAGAAGTGGATGACGGCAGTCAGAATGTAGTTAACTGAAAATGCACATCACTGGTGGTTAGCAGAAGATAGGAGACTCGGACAGGACCGAGTCACTTGGGAAGAGTTCTCCAGACTCTTCCGAGAAATGTATATTCCAGCAGTAGCACGGTCAGAGCTCAGAGACAAGTTCAACCGCCTTATCCAAGGCAATATGATAGTGGAAGAATACAACGCAGAATTTATTCGCCTAAGTCGCTTTGCCCCAACCTTGATTGCGACAGAGGAAGAGAAAGCTGAGAAGTTCTTTGAAGGACTGAAGTTCGGGCTCCAGAGATTGATTGGATCGGTCGCACCTATATCATATACCGACGTTCTTGCAGCAGTACGACGCATGGAGCGCATCACTAGAAGAGTCAAATCTGAAGAGGCCTATCACCTCAGCACCATCCAGGACAGCACATGGGGATTCAGCAAAATGGTCCCAGAGGAGTATGCCAGAGAGGACAGCACACAGGGCTATATCTCTCCCTACTTGTCACCACTACGGCAAGATAGGTCACATCGAGAGAGAATACAGACGCAAGTTGGGACTCTGCCTGGCTTGCGGATCCAACCAGCATCAAAACAGAGACTGCACCGAGCATAGAGAGGAAGCACCGAGACTAGCTTTACCTGTACCACGACCAGCTTATCCAGCAGTAGGAGCGCAATAGACAGGAGTTGGAGGAGTCAGACTCCAGCCCCAGGAGAAAATCAGTAGAGACCACCCCTGGCACCACAGGCAGCTCTATTTCAGCAGGCTCAGCTACAGCAGAGAGGTCCAGCTCAGGGACGAGGACAGGCATTCACATTAGCTATAGAGGAGGAGGCTACTGCAGGCGAAGTTATCGCAGGTACCATTTTAGTAGCTTCATTACCAGCTGTAGCTTTATTTGATTCTGGAGTATCGCATTCATTTATAGAAGCTAGCTTCGTAGCCACCCATAGAGTAGCTACCGCACCCCTTCCGAAGATGAAGAGAATTCTTACGGGAGGTGGAATTATTCCGGTTAGTGACGTATGTAGATCATGTTCTGTAGTAGTCTGTGGAAGAGAAATGCGAGCTCAATTTCTGATATTTTCTATGCCGGATTATGATGTCGGAATCGGTATGGACTGGTTAAGTCAGTACCATGCGACTCTTGATTGCCGAATTGGGCGGGTTATATTTAGACCGCCCGGACATCCAGAATTTGAGTTTCTTCGAGGAGCAGTAGAGCAAGGAGTTCAGCCTACTCTTAGGGTACTATCTGTAGAAGGGGAAATAGGTTACCCAAGAGTCATATCAAAATTTGTGGATGTATTTCCTGATGATCTTCCAGGTTTACCGCCTGATCGGGAAATAGAATTCACAATAGACTTAACTCCAGGAGCAGAGCCTATCACTTCATCAGTATATCGGCTAGCACCTAAGGAGTTAGTGGAGTTGAAGGAACAGGTTGATGATCTTCTGGAGAAGGGTTTCATTCGGCCCAGTATTTCACCTTGGGGAGCACCCATATTATTTGTGCCGAAGAAGGATGGAACAGTACGGTTATGCATTGACTACCGGGCACTAAATACGGTGACCATCAAGAACAGGTATCCCTTACCACGCATTGATGATCTATTCGATCAATTGAGTGGTACTAGGGTATTCTCGAAGATTGACCTTAGATCCGACTACCATCAGATCAAAGTAAGGAAGGAAGACATACCAAAGACAGCTTTCAGGACCAAGTATGGACATTATGAGTTCTTGGTAATGCCGTTTGGTTTAACCAATACGCCAGCAATGTTTATGAGTTTAATGAACAGAGTCTTTCATCAGTTCTTGGATAAATTTGTGGTTGTGTTCATTGACGACATCCTCATATATTCTAAGAGCCACAAAGAGCACGAGGATCATCTCAGAATCGTGTTGGAGACCTTGAGACAGGAGAAGTTATATGCCAAACTCAGTAAGTGTGAGTTTTGTATGGACAAAGTATCTTTTTTGGGACATATCATCTTAGGAGAAGGACTTTCAGTGGATCCAGAGAAAGTTGCTGCCATTGAGACTTGGCCTACACCCACATCAGTTGCAAAGGTGAGAAGTTTTCTCGAACTCGCGGGATATTACCAAAGGTTTGTAGAAAATTTCTCAAGAATTGCAGAACCTATGACGAAGCTGACACGTAAAGACCAGGAGTTTATATGGACAGAAGACTGTCAGAAGGCCTTCGAAGAATTGAAGAGAAGATTAACAACAGCACCTGTCTTGACTCTTCCTTCAGGGTCATGAGGCTTTGTTATTTACAGTGATGCATCAGGTAGTGGACTAGGATGTGTTTTGATGCAACATGGCAAAGTTATTGCTTATGCATCGAGACAGTTGAAGGTCCACGAGAAGAACTACTCAACACATGATCTGGAGTTAGCAGCAGTTATATTTGCATTGAAGATATGGAGGCACTACCTTTATGGGGAGAAGGTAGACATCTTTACAGATCACAAGAGTCTGAAGTATGTATATACTCAGAAGGAGCTTAACATAAGGCAGAGATGTTGGCTTGAACTGATGGTAGATTTTGACATAGATCTGCAGTATTATCTGGAAAAGGCGAATGTCGTAGCAGACGCACTCAACAGGAATCCTACGGCTTATTTTTTGACGATGCAGCCCGAGTTATTGAGAGATCTACAGGAGCTTCAGATAGAGATTGTTTTACCAGGAAGGAATGGCTTGCTGGCTAATCTTGAAGTTAAGTCATCACTCATGGAGAAGATTAAAGAGGCATTGCCCACCGATGCTAGATTTCGAAGACTAAAAGAGAGGACGGAAGCAGGCATGCAGACAGGACTTCGCATACACGAAGACGGGACATTGAGGTTTGGAAATCGCCTGTATGTTCCAAATGGAGAACTAAGACATGAGTTAATGACTGAAGCACACAGCTCTATGTACTCTGTTCACCCAGGAGGAACCAAGATGTACCGAGACTTGAGACAGTATTATTGGTGGCATGGAATGAAAAAGGAGATTGCTAGATTTGTGGCTAAATGTTTAGTCTGTCAGCAAGTAAAGGCCGAGCATCAGAGGACTGCAGGTATGTTACAGCCGCTTCCTATACCAGAATGGAAGTGGAAACATATCACGATGGATTTTGTCACAGGATTTCCAAGGAGCCCCAACGGAAGAGATGCAGTATGGGTTATCGTGGATCGACTCACTAAATCGGCACACTTCTTGCCATTTAGAGTTGGACAGTCCACAGAGGTACTAGCCGACATATATATGCGACAAATCGTCAGTTTACATGGAGTGCCGGTTAGTATTGTATCGGATCGAGATTCGAGATTTACATCTCATTTCTGGCAAAGCATGCAAGATAGTCTGGGCACCAGACTCAAATTCAGCACAACGTACCATCCATAGACAGATGGTCAGTCGAAGCACACCATTCAGATCTTGGAGGATATGTTGCGATCATGTATGCTAGACTTTGGAGGATCTTGGGAAGATCATTTGCACTTGGTGGAGTTCTCCTACAACAACAGTTATCAGACCAGCATTCAGATGGCACCATTCGAGGCATTATACGGAAGGAAGTGCAGATCACCTATATGTTGGAGTGACGTTGGTGAACGTCAAATACTGGGTCCAGAATTGGTAACGCAGATAGTGGAGAAGGTGAAATAGATCCAGAATCATCTTCGAGCAGCTCGGGACAGACAGAAGCATTGGGCTGATATACACAGACGTCCCCTAGAGTTCAAAGAAGGAGAGCACGTATTCTTGAGGATTTCACCCACTCGAGGTATTATTAGATTCGGGAGCAGAGGCAAGTTGAGCCCAAGGTATATTGGGCCATTTGATATTCTAGAGCGCATTGGTGAGGTGGCTTATCGTCTTGTATTACCTCCATCCTTAGAGGGAGTGCATGATGTATTCCACGTCTCACAGCTGAGAAGGTACGTGACCGACCCAAGTCACGTAATCGATCATTCAGAGATCGCAGTGGGCCCTAGCTTGAGATATGAAGAACAACCAGTTGGCATCCACGACGTCAGTGAGAAGACATTGCGGGGACAGATAATCTGACTGGTTCGTGTAGCTTGGAAACTCATTCTCCTGGAGAATCAACTTGGGAACGAGAGGATAGTATGCGCCAGCATTATCCTCACTTATTCACGGAGGCAGTTATCACCCAAGCAATCTTGTAATTTCCATAGTTCTTCCTTTAGTAGTTCATTCTTTGATTGCAAGGACGCAATCCTCTTAAGGGGGGTAGATTGTAAACACTCTATTTTTCAGAATAATTTTAATATAATTTCCCCCCAATTTTTTGGTATTTTTCTGGATGAAGAACCAAGGTAATTGTGATCAAAGGATTTTTTTAAATGTAGTTTATTAATGTTAAAATATTATGAAAATAATATTTTATGGTGTAAAATAGAAAACCGGACATAGGATATTTTTTTGTGAATTTATTGGACTCTGAAAACGCGTTTAAAGCCCTAAAAACTATTGGATTTATAAACCGAACCAAACCCAAACTAAACCTGAACCAAACCCAATCCAACCCTGAACCAAATCAGCATATTGGGTTGGGTCGGGTCGGATCTGAGCCAAACCCGACCCGGACCCGAAACCTAAATTGAACCCTAACCACCGGAGATACTGTAGCGGCTATAAAAGCCCTCGTAAAGCGTGCCCAGCCGCCGACAACTCACCGCACCGTTACCTCCCTCCGACTACTTCGTCTGAACCCTAAGTCCTCCGCCTCTCGACCACTCCGCCATCACCCCAGCGACCCGCCGTCACGTCCCGAGCACTCCGCTCGACTCCGCTGCCGTTCACCCAGATCCCACCACCTCGCCGCTGCCGCCAAGCCGCCCTCGGTCAGACCCGAGTCGACCCAGCCCCGCTCCAACCGAGACTACCCAGCCGCTCATCCCGACGCCGAGTCTTCGGCCCGCGTGAACCGCTCCGGCAAACTGTGCAGAGCCGTCGCCCTAGCCGACCTCGCCGACCCCGAGCCCGACTCCCTCCGGCGAAACCCCCGCCGCTGTCTCGATCAGGACCCTAGCCGGGACTCACGGCAGACACGCGGACACAGGAAATTTTGACCAGGACACGAACAGTACCCTCGGACACGTGAGATTCAGACTTCTTGGAGCCCAGTTCAGGTAACGTTTTCTCTCACCTCGTAACTCCATTTTCGATTCCGTTAGTTGCAACGCGTAGACTGTATAACCCTCTCGGTACCCGTACAATCCGCTCGGTGCATCGCGTCTTGTGGTGATCGCAAACCACGATCCAAAAATAGGAAAACCAACGCCCTGTTTCACCCCGGAACTGAGTGCACCCCGCCAAACGGGATGACTTGGTCGTACGCGATCTTTACCGAAACATGAACGACGTTGATACGGACGTGTGGGATTTCGCAGAAGCTGATTTGGATGTGCGTGCACACCGGAATCAACGCGTATCCGCCGACAACGTCCCGTATCCGTCTATTCTGGAACACGCTGTAACTTTGTGTACACATGTCGGATCGAGATGAAACTTGCGCCATCGGACTCGTACCAATACGCTGGTCCTGTGACCTAAGTTTGGTCCGATTCTGAGAACATTTATAAAATCGTGTATCGTGGGCCCCACAAGCTCCACTTGACGGGCGATTTTGTGATCGGTTTATCGAAATCCAATTCTGGAAGTTTCGTTGGATTTGTATCATCGTTCCTGAATTGTAGGCCCTGAGTTTGAGGAATTTGGAGACCTTCGACCCTAACACGCTTTTCGGTGCAAAGTGGCCCGCTTATGGACCCCGCTTTGGCCCGAAATTGTTATTTTTACCCTTGTGTCTAAATTGGACTTAAGGACAAGCGTTTCTAGCTATTTGATATCTTCTGAGACTGTTGGTGATGTTTATTATAGCTTTTGTAGGAGTACCTACAGGATCCACTGATACAGGGACGACTATTGATATTCGGACACCAGGCAAGTGTACCTTGCCAAACTCTGCAGTAATGTTACATATTTTCCTTGCTTCATTTATATTGCTGTGCATGCTTAACCTAGGACCGTGTGACATACTTACCGTCCGATTATTAGTCGGGTGCCAACACCGTACGCGGTGTTGTGTATTGTCATCTAGAGATGGACATTCGTGACACTTTATATTCTCGTACTTGTCTTACCAAGTACACTTTGACCCAGGACACTTGACACGGTTCATGAGACAAGATCTTCCCGAGATATTCGTGGTGATTCTGTATAGGATACAGGACTTGACAGAGATACTATATTCTTAGATACATTATGACTTGTTGCATTAGCTATGATCCCGCTTGACATGGACATGAGACGTTATGGTCATGATATGCGTGGTTACATTGGGTGGGGAGAGACACACAGGCTACAGGCTGATCATATATATATAACCCCTATTATTGTGAGGCACAAGACTCTAAGCCCGAGCTTGTCCCATTACTCATTATTACTGCTGCTACCGGCTCCCCGACACAGAGCTTGTAGTGGCTTCAACCTGAGTTCTAGTGATGCTCTCATCTTGCATATCACTTAGCTGGTTATTTAGTATTCCCTTATTGTTCCATCTATTACTGGAGAGACCCACAGGCTACAGGTTGATTATGTTATGCCGGCTACTCAGTCTCCCGCTGAGCTAGACCACCTCATGATATCACTGCTACCGGCTCCCCTACACAAAGCTTGTAGTTGTTTCAACCTGGGTACTATTGATGTTCTCTCTTGTATTTCACACAGATGTTTACATACTTACCCTATTTATCTCATTATTTGCTGCACTGCTTATATTTTGGCTTGCATATTTTTTGTACCTTGCTATGTCCCCTGAGGACCTGGATATGGATTATGTCCCCAGGATTTGAAGACGAGATCTATCCCGAGGTATACGGGACCGCAGCAGGAGCTGATCCAGGAGCTGTACCGCCATCCGAGGACGAGGTGTTAGCCGAAGACTTTTCCTGAGCATCCATGTTTCATGCTCAGTATTTATTTATTTCAGTCATTTTTATTCCAGTCTGTTGAACCATTATAACAGATATTTATCGGGTTGTTCCCCGAAGCCTTTTGTTGAGACTAGCTGATGATTTGCAATCCTTATTTATTCTGTGGTTCATATTTTATATCTTGTATGGATGAGATTAGTTGTGCCATGTTGTCGTAGACTTGATTTTACAGCTTAAGTATGCCCTGATGGATCCATTAAATTGGGTATTGTCCATCGGTGCGTACTGCTAGCCATTGCCACGTATCTGGTCCCTCGGTATTTTGGGACTGGGGCGTGACACTTATGTTAAGTTTACATTGAGACTTATGGAGACTTTTTATGTTGGACAGCTAGACTGTGGTTTATCTCTATTTTGAGACATTGTTATTTTGAGACATTGTGTTTAACTATGTCATTCTTTCTTATCTTTTATCATGCCATTTATTCTTATAGTTATTGTGATTGAGTATACATTATGAGCTGCTGAGAGATATTAATTTTATTTTCCTCCTTATGGAGTTGATATTATTGATATGTTGTGAGTTATGTTTAGTATTTTTGAGACCTAAACAACGTTCTACCGCCGATGCTGCGACGTAGGCTGGATGTACCCATGACTCATGCCCAAATTTTGGGTGCAGGTCGTGACACCCTTGATCACTGCATGCAAATTGTAGAACACCCTCACAAATCTGGTTGACTTGCCATCAACCTCTAGTTGTCCCTTGACCCTAACAACACCTCCCATGATTAGTATTCATCACCAACATGGTATACTCTCTGATGTAAGCATATTATTCCTGGGCATGGACATCAATCATGTCCAATGTCTTCTTCTTTGCCCTGCTTATTTTATGTTTGGAAACTTCAATCTCTAAATCTTCTGTAATATCACTTCTAAACCCACCATGCTTCCTCTTTGGATCACTTCTAAACTTGTGAACATATCTATTTGTAAGAAATGTAGCACTGGCTTACCTATTATTGTCCGCCTCACCATAGTCCTTTGAATGCTCAGCCTAAAAAATTTTCACTACAAAATACCCATTATCACCAACTACACTCCCAAGAATCCTCCACCCACAAGCTTCATTTGAACATATAGCTGTAACTCTCTTCCTTTCATTGTGTACCAGACACTTCATATTATACTTATTTTGTATGGCATGGAGCCTCAATGCAGTTCTAAATTTTGCATGTATAGCAAACCTGTCATCCAAACACAAGTAAAGTCAGTATTAGATTAGAAATATAGCAGTAGGGGAGAGACGGGCAGTCCAGACTTCCTTTTATATTTTGATATTCTGAGAAGAGACCTGAAGACGAAGTCCATTTGATCTTCTCTTTTTTCAAGTGAAACTAAGAATATTGATCTTCTTTTGGCAAATAGATGACTTTGGGAAGCTGAATTGTAAGGGCCTGATATCAGAGCTCATTTTTCCCCTAAAACACAAGTAGTAGGTTTATTTTATCTTCGATGGTAATAATTTATCAATCCTTTTTTGTAATGTGAGACTAGTCACATAAAATTTTATGATAGCAACTTCGATCCCGGTATTTCAAGGATGTGATAATAAGAGACATATATTGGTTGTACCTAATGGCTAATGGTTGTACCTGTCTCAACTCGTTTACTAGTTGTTATTTTGTTAAATAACATGCTTTCAAAGTTTTCTTTTTCTTTTTAATTTTTACTATTTCTGCAGGTCATATATGATTATGTTTAAGACATTGAAGTTTATATATCATTCTTGTGTCATGTCTACATATTTTGAGCCTGAAAATTTATATAACTACCAATACAAGAATTAAGAGGTAATGTACGTAAATCAGATAATAGGGTATGGTATGATTTTGATCTAAATTATCACTAGGTTTTTTCTCTTAAGCAATTATAATAAATGAGATTAGCTAGAGATCAGGATCATTTTGTATCATAAACCAGATGAACTAGCAGAGCTAGTATTGTTGAACAATGAACTCAATATTTAGTGTATTCTTTTTTTGACTTTCAAGTGCTCTATATTTATGGTATTTTAATAGTGAACTCAATATTAGTTTAGAAATTTAGCAGTAATTCAAACATAATTATCACTAAAGGCATAAGAGTAGAAATGCAGCAGTAATTCAAATATTTTTCCTACATGAAGAGGCACATTTTCATCCCTCATCAATCTCTTCTGAGTCACCAAAAGATCTGTAGGACCAATATCAATATCTTCATCATCAAAACTATCTTTTGAGGAGTGTACACTACCTAACTCATCACTGGGAGCATACTCAGAGTCTTGGTCAATATCTTCAACAGTCACAAAACTACTATAGTCAATAGCAGCTTCTTCTTCTTCATCCTCCACATGTTCTTCATCAGTTACATGTCCTTCATCCTCCACATGTCCTTCATCAGGCACATGTCATTCATCCTCCAAATATTTTTCATCCTCTACATGTTGAAGAGGAGGACTAGCTCCCAAATCCACATCTTCATCAGGCACTACCCCACACAAGTCAATATTTTCCTAATATTTATCCCCCAACTGGAGATCCATCTCTACAACATCTTGAGGAGGAATACACATATTCTTTGTTGTTGTTGTAGACTCAGTAATGTCATCAATCAGCATAATCAATGAGTGACTCAATAAGCTTCCCCAACACATAAAACTTGACAACACTTGGACTTGCAAACTTTTCAAATAATCTCAGGATATCATTGTCACCTAATATCTCTGTCTTACTTCTATTTACAAGGTCATAATAGTAAACTTTACATGGAGCATGTACCCCAGCACTTGCACATAAGCCATCTAGGTCAAACCATCACATCTCATCTCAGTACATACATCTTTTAAGTTCTAATATCATCATCAAACTAATCCCCAACAAACATGTTAACAACATACTTTACATCCATCAGATGTGATTCCCTCTGTACAGACGCATAAGAAACATGCACATACACATAAGTATTAAAATCCATCAGATGTTTATGAACTGTCTAAAAAGTATTTAAATTGTCTAAAGGGTAAGAAATATGCACATACACATAAGGAACATGCACAGACACATAAGGAACATGCACATACACATGTATTGTCTAAAGAGTATTAAAATCCATCAGACACATACATTGTCTAAAGAGTATTAAAATCCATCAGACACATACAATGTCTAAAGAGTATTAAAATCCATCAAACACATGTATTGTCTAAAGAGTATTAAAATTTAATAGGATCAAACATTGTTTATAAACTATAAATTCAACAAATTTTACTATTAAATTTAGAATTTTAGGATCATGCATAGACACATTAGAATTGTCAAAAGTCGTAGGCCATTTCATTAATTAGTGTATAGAAAAAAATTACTTTTAAAAATACAAATTTAACATGAATAGACCATTACTTATGATGCCAAATTTAGGATGATTTTAGGATCATGCAATTTTAGGATCATGCACAGAAAAATAGGATTTTCTCATGCACAAACAAATTCATTATTTTAGAAAATTAGGGTTTTGTCAAGCAATTTTAGAAATTTTTACTATTAAAAGTACAAAATTAACAGTACAATTTTAGGATCATGCAATTAAAAATATAAATTTAACATACACAGACTATTATTTATGATGGAAATTTTAGCATGATTTTAGGATCATGCACAAAAAATAGGGTTTTCTCATGCATAGAAAATTCATTATTTTAGGAAATTAGGGTTTTGTCATACAATTTTATGAATTTTTACTATTAAAAATACAAATTTAACAGTATAATTAGGATTTTCTGACCCTCCAACCATTCATGATGCAATTTCTAGTATCTAAACAGAATGGAAATATTTTTTCATTCTAAAATCGTTATTTGGGGGCCTACGAAAATTAGGGTTTTGTCATGTACCCATTCAAGATCTTCACTAATGGTTCCCTCACTGCTCCTGAATGGTTGAACAAGATTTCTATATGAATCTACCCAAAAATCGAGAAATCGAACACTAAAATAGAAGAAATTATATGAATGGGGAAAGGATTTAGGTTTCCATGGCAGGAGAGTAAGGAGAGAGATGGAGAACGTTTGGGTTTATTATTTTCTTCTTCTTTTTCTATTAGAATAATATATGGATAAAATGGTCAAGTCACACCATTTTCCCATAAGTTTCACGTTTATTAACAAAAAACAGACTTTAGGGTGTTAACTTATCATAATTTAACTGTTAAGAGTTTATAAAGCAAGAGGTCTTAATTTGTAAAAGTTGACCATCTAGGGGGGTTTATTTGCACTTACCTATAATCTAATGTATTTGAAAGAATTCAAGGCATTCCTGTACAATCAAATTAATAATATGAAAAGAACATCTAACATGAAAAAGTCTACCTTCTAGTATAGACAAAAATTTGTGTTTTTAAAGCATTAATAGAAGAAGTGTTATTATTATAATTATCAAAAGAAATCGAAAATATTTTATTGTGAATATCATATTCACGCACAAATTGCATTATAGCGCCATCAATTACAACGCCGGTATGTGAAAATTCTAAAGGCCTTAGACAAATGATACATTTTTGCAACATCCATTTTGGATCAAAATAATGTGTCGTGATAAAAATATAAGCATAATTTTGTTTAGAAGTCCATTTATCAAAAGTTAGAGCTAATTTACTAGCATGTATAAAACTTTCTTTCAAAGCAGCCTTTTTTTTTGAAAAAAAAAATCATTGCCTCTGCTCTAGTACTAGATCTAGCAACTTTAGTAAAACAATGATTAAGAATACTACTTCCATAATCATAATATCAATCACTCTCACCAAATATAAAATGTTGTTCATCCCAAATAATATATTTTGCTAACTCAATCTTGTTACGAGCATCAGAATAAGTAAAGTTACCTATAGAAGATCCTTTAGCACCAGTACTTAGCTGTGTTTGTCTAGTCTGCAGTGTGTCCTTATCATAACAACTTTCGTAGTGTCTTCTTAAAGTGCTTGTGCCATCATTTTTTTTATTTGTAAACTTGCTTACATTTCTTACATTGCATACTCTTAGCTATTGGTTTTTGATCTTTTGGATCTAAAACCGGTGCGCCTCACTATCAGTGACAAATATATTTTTCAAAATAATTCCATAAAATAGATTTTTTTTCTATTTACAACATTTGTAGCCCTACTTCTATCTTCATGATGTGACATTTGTGTCAGTGGCACAAAATCAGGAATATGATTATTTTTAAATATTTGAGCATAATAATAAAAATTTTGTTCTGAATCAACTCCATAAGGGTGGTTAGAATCAGTACCATCCATATTTGAAAAATTATTTTTAAAAAAAATAAGTGCAGAATAATATATTTATCTACCAACAAAACAAAAGAGAGAAAGTGAGGGGGGAAGACAAATCGAAAATCAGAAGGAAAAAAAAAATTATTATTATTATGTAAATCGTTATTGAAGCCTCAAAGAAATTTTGCACAAGTTGACTCAAGAACACTGTTGTTTGACCTCTAGAGAGTTACACTTCATAAATTGATTGCTTAGAAAATTTTGTAAGAAATGGAAAAAGAAATGTTGTTGTGATTATTTTTTCTTGTTTTTTTGGACTATTTATAGAATTTTTTTCAGCCAAAATAACCTCGCATTCTTCCAAAATATAGTTGTTATAAGGATGTTTTGGTATTTTCAGCAAAAATGACCAAAATATTCCTAAAACGTTCAAAAAAACAGTCACCAAATTGGATGTATTTTGGTAAAAATATCTCCTCAAACAGCTAAAAAAAAAAAAAAAAATTGGCCGGATCAGACCAGACCTGATCTGGTCGACGACCGAGCCGGTCCAAACCAATTTTCGGACCGTCCGACCTAATATACACCATGAGGAAAAACCATTTAACTTGTTCCTATGTTTGGCAAAATGAAAAGAAGTTGGAGACAAGTCCACTTCCTTTTATTCGAACGGGCTGTGAAGGAAAAAAAAAAAAAAAAAGAGATAGGAAACGACTTCTAATCTAAGCTGACATTTGGGTGAAGATTTGGTATTCTTAAGAATTCACTTATTATTATTTTTTATGAAAAAAAAAAATCAACATTCATAAACCTATGTTTTGTTATGTTGGGATTAGGTAGGCACGGAAAATTCAATTTTATCGTTCTCAGGTTTGGTGGTTTAAATATGAATAAGAATCTTAATTTGTTTAATATTCTATCAATATTATCTTATTAATTTTTTGATGCTACTGTTACTTAAATTCAGCTGATGTTATCGAGGATATTGTCCAAAAAATTTATAATTAATGTACGGAACCAACATATTCAAGAAAACAAAAATATATCTAAGAGCTGCCTTAGATTTTATTTTCCCACAACCATGGAAAACATGAAACCACCACCTCCATCGCCTCCTCCCCCCCCCCCCCCCCCCCCACACACACACACACATCCAATCCAAATCCAACCTATATAATATAGGGTGGTTCCATAATATGAAACCACCTGGATGATTATATATATATATATATATATATATATATATATATATATATATATATATATATAAACACCAGACTGTATGGCATTTCAGTAGCAAAAATGCCAGATGGTCTCACCAGACTGTCTGGCATTTTCATATAACAATTTTGTAATTTTTCCTAAAACAAATTAGTTTTGTTAGAAAAACCTAGCACTCCCTCCCCCATCCAATTTTAATTTTCTTCTTTTTTTTATTTATTTATTTATTTATTTTTATATATATAATTGATATATTTTCATAGATAATGTTAAGATATGTCTTGAATCCGAGTCAGTGATCTAATTAGCTAGAAACTTGGGAGCATTGGCGCCATTGATAATGTCTCAGGTCTATAACGGGATCAAGGGAGCAGCGCCACTAATGGGAGTTCCCGAGAGAAGCTCTCGGAACCTATTCAATTTTTAGTTTATGGTGTAATTTGATTTTTTATGTGTCCGTATTCAGTTTTATGGATATTTTAGGAATTTATTCTGTAAAAAAAAATTGTAAATAAATCTATCTTTTCTAGGGTTGCACTGTGAGAAAATATACAACCGACTTTTTTTTTTTAGAACTATACCTAGTTAAGATCAATGTTAGACATTTCCCCCATTATTTATTTATTTTATTCTTTGATTTATTAACTTTGCAAAAACTAATTTCTAGGAGAAATTAACATAAAAATGTTATTAAAATGCCAGAAGACGTCGATGTGATATTTTCGATGTAGAAATATGAGATAGTCTGACGATTTGGACCTCTCCAAATAATATTTACGAATTTACATTTCTTCACAGAATTTTAGAGAAGTTTTTTTTTTTCCTTCTAATTTCTGTTATTGATTTAAACCTGACTTAGCCGCTCCAAATCCAAGTGTTACCATACGACTGAAATTGCTTCTGTCAAAGTCCTACTCTATTATTTGGGTCACTTACCACTCCACTTTTGGTTTAGCAAACAGTTTCTCTGTATCTCAGCACTGCAAGTTGCTATAGTCTCGACTGGTATCAACATCAAATGAATGCAAGTGTTGTTGTCGATCTCCTTTCCTCTCCTCTCGTGATTTAGGCTGAAAGCAGTGGGGTCTATCAGCCAAGCAAAAAGGAGAGACCAGAGACAGTTGTGAAGAGAGAGATGCCTCTCTCTCTCTCTCTCTCCTCTCTCTCTGTGCAGAGATTCCTTTCTGCCAAAACCAAGGAAAGGTTCCTTTATGTGTCTCTCACCTCTAGTTTATTCCTTCCCAGTCTACCAGACTAGAGTACTGTTTGTTTGCATGCAGCACCCTCAAACAGAGGAAAGGTCCATGCATACATTGCATGGGTCAGGGGAAGGCAGTGCAGCTTTCATATGATGCAGACTACTGTCCCTCCCATCTCCAAAATGATAAGGTCTTTGTGTTGCACATGTACACCAACAAATATTTTGTATGTAGACCTCTGTCTCTCTTTTTTTCTCGCGTCACATGCCAACTCTTCACGATCACCTAGTTCTGCATGCATCATTCATATTTCTCTGCATTAATGCTCTGGAAAGATGGGTAAAACTTCAAATTTACTTGTCAAATCACTTTAACATTTGTTGCCCTTCCACGCAAGAAGAGCCACACATTTTAATAACTACTAGACAGAGCATAAAAACAATGAATACTGTAAGATCAAATTATAAAAGGTTTGTGTTAATATTTGTCTAAAGAACGTATGATAATATATTAATAAATGTATATTTTACATGAATATATTTATCAGTATATTTATCAATGTATCTTTTACTTAATATGTGTTATGGTAAATTTAAATATGTATTGATAAATGGACTAATGGAAGTATCCATATAAAATATATATTTATTAACGTGTTTTCATGTGTTACTTCTCGTTTTTGTAATACGTATTTATATGTACACTTGTTAATCTTGTATCATGTATTTCGTGTTTCTGTATCTTGTATGTTAAGGTAATACACCGGGTGCGAGTATCTGTATCCATTAATGTGTTCATGTATCATGTTATTGATTTTTTTTTTTATGTGGTCAGTGGCGGAGCTACTGGTAGGCTAGGGTGGGCTCCAGTCCACCCTGAGCCCACCCAATTTTTTTTTAAGTATGGTGAATAGTGGGCCTGTGTATACATGTTACCAAGTATAAGCATTTCCTGTGTTTCTTATCAAAAAGAGAAAATAAAAGACAATGGTTGCCGTGGTGCTGCAAGTTTTGCCTACTCACATTTGTTCCATGGCTGTTTTATTTTATGTTAATGTGAGAAGCAACAAAAGTACTAATACGTGTGTTTGGTATTACATAACTTCTTCGCATTGTGCTCCAATAACCTGCTGTAGTGTAAGTAATATATATATATATATATATATATATATATATATATAAAAGAAAAAAAAATGTCTTAACCTAGCGATAGAGGGGAGACATACGAGCCAGGTGGTCGGGAGTTAGGCTAAGGCATGCCTCCCCTCTACCGCTTGTCTAAGACATTTTTTTCTTTTATATATATATATATATATATATATATATATATATATATATATATTACTTAAAAGTGCAGGTGTCAAGTTTCGCCGTTGGTACTATCCTTACCGTCTTATTTTTTGCACTCTCCCTTGTTGGCGATGAAAAAGGATACCAAAAAAATTTAGTGTTCAAGTTTATGTCTAAAAGAGTCTACCTATTAAACTAATTTTTTTTGTCAAATTTATATTTTTTAGTATGTTAGACCTGGTTTTACTTTGGTCACATAGGGTACGATATTGACACGATGATATATGAACATGTCAATACTGACACAACATTCATTTTGTTAAGAAAAAAAATCATGACGTTTTAAGTTCAGTCCGGGATAAACTAAGATCCTGGCTCCGCCCTTGCCTGTGGTAGTTCGAGAATCGTACATGCATCTCGTTCGAAGAGTGATCGGTAGACATAACTGATTAATTGACGTATGCAACTATATTTGGCTTACATGTTTTATAACAAGATAATTATGCATGAGGCTCCCGAGACTTGTAGAATATACATTGGCGTTGCCAAATGCATGTACTAGATCACGTACGTAGAACGGGGCACCATTAAAATGTCCAAAATGGAACTTTATCTATCAGACCGATATATCGTCGATATACCATCGGGCTGCTAGTTGCCTAGTCAGCAGAGTTAAGTAGGTCCTTCTTTTCAACTATTGGTCCCTTGTGCTTTCATCCAAGGGCTTGGATTGGCCTTTATGGCACGAATTGGTGATGTGGCACCATCCTAGGAATCCCCTCTTCCCCCTTTCTCTATATAATCCCCTATTTCTCTCTCTTTCTCTTTCTCTTTCTCTTTCCTTTTCCCTCTTCTTCATTCTCTCTCTAGATTTTTTCTCTCTTTCTCTTTCTTGCTTTGGGATGAACCTAGGAGCTAGGTTTTGAGATCTAAGGATATGATTTTCTGAATCCCCCTTGGTGATGGAGTAGAAGTTAGACTTGGAAGCTTGACCTAGACAAGTATATCTTGATATGAGTGAATAAATCCAAAATTTTATTGTATTTTTATTTTCTATGTATTTATTTCTTAGTTTTATCCAAAACATATTTATTTAGATTTTTTTCATCATTTATTATGTCATTATATGAATTTTTGTTATGGTTTAGCTTAGATCTACATTTTTAGGTCGTATACTATGGTAAAAAATTATGTATCGATTGCGATAACTATGTATTTTGTATCAAACTAGCCATAAATGTTGTAGAACTCCCACTCCTAGCATTAGAACTTGTTAGAATTAGGATGGGTAAAATAGGACTTTGTTTCGATCCCAAAATATGATTCCCGAGCGGTTTCTGTGCACTGACAGTGCAGGCGGTAAATCTTTGGTATACCTCTACTAGTACACTAAAGGTATACCGTTCCTATAGAATTTTGTGTTATTTTGTGTGGTTTTATCTGTTGTGACAATATGGCAATTTTTTGGCATACTGTCGGTATAGCACTGTCGGTATACACAGTATACCACCATGTAGTATGGTTTTTATATTAAGATTTTGTCTTGATTTTTAGATTCTTCAGCATACCGTCGATACACCACCACTGGTGCACCGCCAATATACTGGTCTTAGACCCAGGTTTTTGTTTTGAGACTAGTTTGAATATCGAATTGACACTACCAGAAAAAGTCAAATTAGCGACGCCCAAAAACGTCGCTAAATGACCAAAAAATGTCGCTAATCACGTTTAGCGACGTAATTAGCGACGTTTTACAGAAGTCGGTAATCATCACGTCGCTGAAAGGAAAAACGTCGCTAAACGTCGCTATACCAGCATTTTTTAGCGACTTAAATGTGTCGCTAACTTAGCGACGTTTAGCGACGCAGTCACTAATTAGCGACGTAATCAAACGTCGCTAAACGTCGCTAATTAGTGACTTATATAGCGATGTGATAGCGATGTCTTTAATGACCTGGCAGTACTGTCATGTCAGCAATTTGCGACGTATAGCGACGTATTTAGCGACGTTTAGCGACATTATTAGCGACGACTATTAACGTCGCTAATTAGCGACGTATTTAGCGACGTGTATAAACGTCGCTAAATACGTCGCTAATTTTACAGAAAAAAATACTAAATTGTTCCAAACTATTATTCCTGCAATTTATCAATTTCTAATTAAAAATAGACCCGGAGCAACCCTCCGTTGAATTCTCTGGGTTCGCCGACCCATTCTGTGGAACATTCAACACCGGTAAATTAACATCATTTAATATGAATAAAAAGTATCACAGTCATACAATTAATACACACAAATATTATAGACAGACCTGGAGCAACCATCCATTAAATTTTTTGCGTACAAAATAACACAAAAAATATATAAAATATCACAGTCACACAATACACACAAAATAAAAGTTTCATAGTCACACAAAATACATAATATATAAGTATCACAGTCACAAAATGGGCATAATATATAAGTATCACAATCACACAATAACCACAATAAAAGTATATGAAATATCACAGTATCAATCTCGAGGATATCCAATACGCTGGGGCAGATACCAGTCCCTCAGATACTGCACATAAACAGCGTCTATGTGATCAATGTCCGCTATGGTTGCTGGGTGACTGGAACTCCCCGTCTGAGATACAGCCGCCATAGGTGCTGGGTGACTGGAACTCCCCGTCTGAGATACAGCAGGTGGTATCTCTTCCTCCTTAACAGTAGGAGGCATCACTTCCTCCTTAACAGTAGGAGGTATCTCTCTCTTGGGTGCCATATGGTAAGATAGATGAAAACAAAGAATATAATTGATAACATATATTACTTAAGACATACCCTTAATAATGCGGAATGGAAGAATTAGATGACTCACAAAGAATATAATTGATAACAGATATTACTTAAGACATACCCTCAGCAGCCCTGCCTATAAATTATTTGTTGCAGTAACCCTAACCCTAACCCCAGGTCAAAAACCATTTTAGTACTATAAGTTACCTAAATACCATCTAGGATATTAGTTATATTTTTAGTTAATGTGAAAAAAACCCTAACCCTAACCCCAGGTCAAAAACCCTAACCCTAACCACAGGTCAAAAACCCTAACCCCAGGTCAAAAACGAGTTGGGCGACCGCCTCATGCTTTCAATATGATTTATTTCTTTTTAGTGAACTTATGGTCATCCACAGTCCAATATACTCATACAATAAGTAGTTCATTATAGGTCATATTGTTATTGCCATAAAATTACTACTTCAAAAATTAAACAACCTTTACATAATGTTACTTCTATTGAGGTATGAATTTTTTAGAAGACTAATGTTTGATATGACTAACTAATTTATTCAACCAAAACCAAATCCTAATGACTTGGAGAGTTTCTTAATGATTGGAGAACTATGATAATACCTACATATAAAAACAAAAGAGATATACATAATTGTAATAACTATTAAGGAGTCAAGCTAATAAGTCATACCATGAAACTTTGGGAGAACAAGTGAACGAAGTCTAAGAAAAAACAAAAAAAATTAGAGAATCAATCTGATTTTATGTCAAGAAGATCTACTATGGAGGCAATTTACTAAGAATATTAATGAAAAGATAGAGAAAACAATAGTCTACATATGGTCTATATGACTTAAAGAACAATATTTTCTATTAACATACAAGACAAAACTCCTTATATTAAGTATCTAATAAAATATTCCTCTATCGTATCTTAGCTTCTACAAAAGGGGCAACTGCTTCTAACACTGTGACACCATCTTCCACATCATAAGTAACACTGGTGGTTTTCCTTCTTAAGTGTCTAGATGTGCACCTAACAAGCTAACAGCTGACACATTCGCAAATGCACACATTCACAAATACACAAATTCGCAGGGTAACAAACGAGCGCATGTACATACGTGCGAGTTTCACATCCAGGCTGAAATGTGGGACTGTTAATCATATTTTTTAGCACTGATGATCCATATATCTCAATAGAGATACTAAATAGATTCAGAAGCCATTTATGACATGTCTATACATTTACACTATGAATTAAAGCAAATTCAGATTTTGTATATGCATAACTAATCAATACAATTATATGTTTCCGACAAAGAAATTTTATTTTGATGAAAAATATGGGACATTCCCCATCCAATAACATTAAATCACCCCACCAAAATAAAAACTTTACTATTCTATGAAAGAGTGAAGACATGAATATATACTCTTCTACTTAGCAAGTTTAAGTTAAGAACATTCCAACAAAATTTTAGGCACTAATATCAAAACCATGAGTGAGGACATGACACTATGTACTCTTTCTACTTGGCAAGTATAAGTTAAGAAATAACATTCCAATAAAATCTTAGGCACTAATATCAAAAGCATATCATCTCCCATGCTGGCTGGCGTGAACCTTAGCACAAGACATGAATACAACACTATGTACCAAGGCAAGAATATTAGATTGTGTCATATTAACTAATTCAAGAAATGATTGGAATCTTGATACGAGCAAAGATGCCAACCATCATCAATTTCTAATAAGCCTACAAAAGAACGTCACGACTGTGTGGATTGACCCAAGCAGTTTATCCCGTCATGGCATCTCCTTGTTGGTGGACGACGTTAATGGCATCTCCTTGTGATCCATATGCCCATCATGATTTGTTTGTAGGGTGTTTCCCTTCTCTCGCTAGGGTGTCCCCCTTTATGTAGTTCCTTATCAAGCTTGTAAACTATAAAGCAAAAAAGGACTTCAAGGTTCGAATATTTGTGTTTAACATAACAACAAAAACTAAGAACACGATCCAAATATATAAATTACAATATGCATCTTAGCTAGGCCAAGCCTCCTATATCAAACCCTAGGAGACTTGTTAACGCATCCAGAGCCGCCTAGCACACCTCCAAGGCAGACACTTTCTACAGGACATCATTATATAGAGATCATGTCTTCATCAAAAAAATTTAACTTAAGTTCTTTACACTTAAAAGGGAAAAAATAATGCCTAAACTCTAAACTCAAGTAAAAGTAGAAGGGCT
This sequence comes from Iris macrosiphon, assembly GCA_036927795.1. Classification (NCBI taxonomy): domain Eukaryota; kingdom Viridiplantae; phylum Streptophyta; class Magnoliopsida; order Asparagales; family Iridaceae; genus Iris; species Iris macrosiphon. The sequence continues at coordinate 238,291,271 of JAYESA010000004.1, forward strand.
AATCTTGTGAGATTAGCAGTTCCTCATAGGTACAACCTATTATGTCAAATTTATTACAGCTAAACTGCAGCATCTATTATGTCAAGTTTATACATTACATTGCTTTCTTATACATGAACTTACTGTGACAACTAACATTCAACAGTATGCATTGTGTTTAATGCGTAGGATTTTCATCTATGCTTTATCCCTCCATAAATATCCCTCACACATTTATGTAATAGGCAAAATTATTTGTTTTATATCAAAATGATATGGTTGATATTATTACCTGCTTTGGCCTTGGTTTGACTAACTTAACCAGTATAGCATCAGATGCTATCAATTTATATTTACTAAATTCATATATCATTATGATTTTTTGGTTAACATTTGTAAACTAATATACTGTTCCGAGTCAAATAAAATTGTACACAAACATCACATGCTTATATCTGCATTCTCTACTGTCCAAGAACCTCCTTATGCAATCAATGTTTCAAAAGGAGATGATGGTCATGGTTGATTTGTATAATTAGTTATATTATTAGGATTTTATTATATTTGGTATCCATGATTAGTTTTATTTTGGTAACTTATTTTCTATTACAATTAGGACTAATAATTTTCATAGCCAAGGTTCGATTGAATTTATAAACTCATATACTCACCAAATTTTATTCATTCGACTTCTTATTCACCACGACCCTATCACTCGATACTCCACGTCCAACCCTAACCCTAACCCCAGGTCAAAAACCCTAACCCTAACCTTAACCCTAGGTCACGTGTGTGTGTCATGTCAGTGTGTGTGTCAGTATCTGTAACGTGTATGTGTCTTGTCAATGCCGTGTGTGTCCTGTGAGAGAGAGATAGAGAAAGAGAGAGTTAGGGTTTACCTATAGGAGGAGGAGGAGGAGAAGGGGGGAGGACGCTGCCGGAGGGGGGAGGATGCGGCTGGAGGGGGACGCCGGGAGGGGCGCCGGAGGGAGGAGAGGAGCCGGAGGGGGAGGGCGCGGCTGAGGGGGTCGCAGGAGGGAGAAAGGAGGAGCCGGAGCGGGTTTGAATTTTGGGAGAGGAAGAGGGAGAGATCGAAGGAAATTGGAGGAATCAGCCCTAAGTAAAAAATTTAGCGACGATTTAGCGATGCCAATAATGACGTCGCTAATTTAGAATTTAGCGACATATTAGCGACGCCAATAATGACGTTACTAATTTAGCGACTCCTTGAACGTCGCTAATGACGTCGCTAAATGTCCAAAATATATACGTCGCTAAAAAATGTCGCTGAACGTCGCTAAATAAAATATATTAGCGACGTTTAGGGACCTAAATTGAACTTATAGCGACTAATCTTTTAAAAACTCAATAAAAGTCGCTAAACGTCGCTAAATGTTGTCAATTAGCGACGTCTAGTGTCGTTTTTATATGGAGTCGCTAAATTAGCGACGTTTTTACCTGGAGTCGCTAAAAAATGTCGCTAATCCCACTTATTCTAGTAGTGTGAGTTGTGAGTGTCTAGTTCTTTTTGTATACTAACCTAACGATTCCCTACTCTATTTTAGTATTAGTACATGTTGAGTGCTAGCATTGTATAGATGATACCTATTATTTTATCCTGAGAGTTAGGATATTTAGTTACTGATAGCTTATGATCATTAGTTGATGGATATACATGTTAATATTAACTATCGTAGTGTTTAGTATAGTGTTCCTAACATGAAATACATGTTCTTCATAGATGGAGGAATTGATGATAAAATGACTCCATTGATAGATTGACATGATATTGTAAACCCCCTGATTTTTCAGAATTTTTCAAAATAAATTTTCGCATTTTCTGGAAATTTTTGATAATTTTTCACTAATTAAAATCAAGGTATTTTGGAATTAAATAAAATTAAATATTTTATTGAATATTAAAATATTATAAAAATAATATTTTTGGGTGTAAAATAAAATATTAGACATAGGGTAATTTTTCTGGAATTTGTTGGACCCCCAGAATAATTTTAAAGACCTAAAGTCCCTGTTTTAATTAAAACCAAGCTGAACCGGGTTGAACCGGGCTCAAACCAGGTTGAACCGGGCTGAACCCGGTCAAACCGAATTGGACCGGCGTAGACCCTAACGGGTCGGGTCCTACCCAACCCGACCCGGCCCGACCCGCTCACCCGCTCACCCGCACGCCCGGACCGCCCGCTCGATTCCCGGCCGCCCCGCGCTGCCCGGCCACGACCCCTCCCGCTCCGCGCTGCCCGACCACGTCCCTGCCTCGACCCCGCCTCCCCCGCCACGAACTCCTCCCCGCTCCGCCTCGCCCGGCCCACGACCCCCTCGGCTCCGCCTCGCCCGGCGCCCTCTCCCTCCCCTCGTCCTATAAAACCCCCCGCCTCCAGCCCCAGCCAAGCCACCACCGCCCTCGCCTCTCTCCGCCACTGCCACCGCCCTCTCCCCTCGCCGCCGCCCTCGCCCTCGCCCGCTGCCACCGGCCCCGCCTCCGCTGCCCTCGCCCCCATCTCCTCCGGCCACCACCAGCAGTAGCAGCAGCGGCCGCCTCAGCCTCCCAGCGTGCTCCGCCGCCGTGCCCTCTCCCCGCAGCCCCTCCGTCGTCCTCCGGCCGCCCAGTGGCCGGAACCCTAACCCTAGCCCCGCCGCCGTGTCGTGCCGCCTCGCGGAATCGTAATTTTTCACCCTCTGTGGAGCCCTGTTCAGGTAGCCGTTTCTCTCTCCTCGCTGTCCCGTTTCCTGTTTCGTCTACTGTAACGCGAACCCTGCGTGACCCTCTCGATACTCGTGTAACCCGCTCGGTGTGTCGCGTCCTGTGGCGATTGTGAACTGCGATCCAAAATCAGGAAAAATAATGCTCTATTTTTCTCCGGAACTGAGTGCGCCCCTTCAAACGGGGCGACTTGGTCGTGTGTGGACTTCACCGAAAGGTGCGCGCCATTAATACGGATGTGTGAGATTTCGCGGAAGTTGATTTGGATGTGCGTGCACACCAGAATCAACACGTATCCATCGACAATGCGCGTATCGACCCCGTTCTATAACTCGTTGTAACTTCGTTTACACACGTCGTATCAAAACGAAACTTACGCCATCGAACTCGTAGCAATACGCTGGTCCTGTGACCCAAGTTTGGTTCGATTCTGAGAACGTTGACAAAATTGCGTATCGTGGGCTCCACTACTCTACTTGACGGGCGATTTTGTGATCGGCTCATCGAAATCTAATTCTAAAAATTTTGTTGGGTTTGTATCATTGTTCTGGACTTGTTGACACTAAGTTTAACGAATTTGGAGAACTTTGTTCCTGACACATTTTTCGGTGCGAAGTGGGCCACTTGTGGACCCCGCTTTGACCAAAAACTGTCACTTTTGCCCATGTCTCCAAATTGGACTCAAGGACAGGCAATTCAAACTATTTGATATCTTCTGAGCATGATGGTAATGGTTGTTTCAGCATCCAGAGACGTTCCTGGAGATTTCACGAATACCAAAGCCGTTGTTGGAAACCAAACACTAGGCAAGTGTACCTTGCCAACTTGCAGTGATTCCGATTATAGTATTTGCTTGAGTTCTTTGTACATACATATATACTCTTAATATAAATGTTCAACCTAGGACCGTGTGACATTGCTTAGCGTCTGAATAATATTCGGGTGTCGACGCCGTACGCGGTGTCGGATAACGTCACTAGAAATTGATATCGCGACACTTTATATATCTTCGTGCTTGCGTAATCAAGTACGTCAAAGCTTAGGAAACTTGATACTATTTATGTGACAGAATCTTCTGAGTTATTCATGGTGATTCTGTATAGGCTATAGGACTTGTGACATAGATATTACATATGCTTAGCTATCCTTATGACTCGCTGCATCAGTTAGAGGTCATGATCTTGCGTGACACGGACATGAGATATCATGAACATGAGACGTGTGATTACATTGGGTGGGGAGAGACTTACCATACGAAAGGCTGATTAAATTATATATATATAGTTATTTAGAGGTGCCTTAGACTCTGACACAGAGCTTTGGCACATGTACTGGCCCTTCGAGAGAATGCTGCTATGGGTTTCCCCAACACAGAGCCTATAGTAGTCTCAGCCTGAGTATGATTAATGCTCTCACTTGCATATCACTTAGCTGGTTACATAGTTTACCATATTGTTTCATTTATTATTATACTGCATTTATTTTGGATTGAGTTATTCTTGTACCTTGCTATGTTCCCTGAGGACCTGGATGCGGATTGTGTCCCCAGGTATAGTCGAAGAGATCTATCCCGAGGTATACGGGACAGGAGCATACATTGGAGCAGTACCCGAACCCGATGACGAGATCGTGCCAGAGGACTTCTCCTGAGTATTGGCTTTATATACTCAGTTATCTCTGTTTCTAGTTACTTTATTTCCTGTCTATTGTATTGATGTATCAGACTTATTCTCGGGTTGTTCCCCGAGACACTTTTATTGAGACATGTTAAATTATATTTATTTTGATTTATTCTGGCTATTGATCTGTGATTATATTCTGTGGATGAGATTAGAGTAGACTATGACTTATATCATTGGACCTATTTATTGTTGTTACAGCTTAAGTATACCCTAATGGGTCCAATAAATTGGGATTGCCTATTGGTGTGTGCTGCTGGCCATTGCCATGTGACCAGTCCCTCGATATTTTGGGACTGGGCATGATATTGTTTTTGTGGTGGCCCATGCAGGTCTATGACTAAATTGCTTCGGTTTCAACTTAGGGACCGAGCAAGCCTGCAATAAGAATATGATAAGTTATAGGATCTCATCAACTTGTTTGATTCGTTCTTGACCTCTATATCGACTTCAAAAATAATTTACTTGGATCCTGCCTTGAATCTTCTGTACGCTTCTCATAGTTTATTTTGGATGCAGAGTAAAGGATTCACAAGCATACGACAAGACTCCCACAGGAACACTACAAGTTGCAGATGTCACCTATGACGATGAAGTGACACTCGTAGGTGGAGGTCAATCAGCTCAACAAAGCCATCAAGCAGGTCAACCTACCTCAAGATTTCGGCGAGATGATATTCTACCACCGACGCAGTTTACTCCCCAGATGCCTCCCTTTCCACCGGGACAGCCTATGGATGGTCAACAAATGTTCAAAATATTCTGCACAATGATGCAAGCTCAATAGCAGATTCATCAAGAGGCTCAGCGTCATGAGGCAGCGAATCTGAGAAATAGTATAGTAACTGCACTGGAGTAGACAAATTTACCAGCTCGACGGCCATCGACGGGCTCTATCACTAATTTTCACCAACTGAAGCCCCTTACCTTTTCAGGCAAGAAGGAGCCCACTGAAGTTCACGAGTGGCTCACAAATACTCAACATCAATTAGAAGCAGCTGAACTTCCAAGAGAGCGTTGGATGATTGCCGTCCGGATGCAGTTGATGGGTAATGCACATCATTGGTGGCTATCTGAGGAGACACGGCTCGGACCAGACCAAGCCACTTGGGAGGAGTTCTCCAGAATCTTTCAGGAGATGCACGTTCCATCTACTGGTCGATCAAAACTTCAGGACAAGTTCAATTGCCTCACTCAAGACAAGATGACAGTGGAAGAGTACAACGCGGAGTTCATTCGTCTAAGTCGCTTCGTCCCAACCCTGATCCCGACAGAAGAAGAGAAGGCTGAGAAGTTCTTTGATTGACTAAACTTTGAACTACAGAGACTGATCGGATCCGTTGCACCTACTTCTTACACGGACGTCCTTGCTGCAGTCCGACGCATGGAGCGTGTCACCAGGAGAGAATCCAACCTGAAGCGGCCTTTTACATCAGCCCCAGCAAGAGCACCGCATGTAGAAGTTGCAAAGAAACCTCATCTGCATCAAGCACCACAGGGAGCTGCATCCAAATCTCTAGTCCTACCTTCTTGCCACTATTGTGGCAAAGTAGGTCATCTTGCCAAGGAATGCCGACATAAATTGGGATTATGTTTAGCTTGCGGATCCAATCCCCATTCAGTGAGGGATTGCCCTAAGCCTCGAGAAAGAGCACCGATAGTAAATCGACAAGCTTCACCAGCACCGGAAGGATATCAGCCGAGGCCACCTATGGCACCTCAAGCAGCACTCTTCCAGCAGGCCCAGCAACAGCAGAGGGTACCACCACAAGGACGCGAGCAAGCTTTTGTGATACGATGAAGGACGCGCAGACTCGTGGAGTAGCGAATGCGCGTAAGTTATTCGTAGATGCATTGCTTTAGCACGTGCCTGTTAGTTCGTGACCATAGCCCTAAACCTAGTATTTGGAACTTGTTAATAATAACCTAGTTTTCTGGAAGCTGTAGTTTTCTTGCTTTAACTAGATTTTCTTCACTCTGGAAATTGCATAACTTCCATTGCTTAGGAAAATGATGTTTTCATTCCCTATGTGTTTTTCTTAAACCCTCATCCCTTATTCTCCTTGATCATGATTCGTTGATGATGTAGTGCTTCGAACCTGTTTTGTAAACCGTGTAATCTCTGCTGACCGGTTATTTCTTTGATTGCGAGGACACAAACCTCTAAAGGGAGGTAGATTGTAAACCTCCTGATTTTTCAGGATTTTTAAAAATAAATTTTCGCATTTTCTGGAATTTTTCGATAATTTTTCACTAAATAAAATTAAGGTATTTTAGAATTAAATAAAATTAAATGTTTTTATTGAATATTAAAATATTATAAAAATAATATTTTTGGGTGTAAAATAAAATATTAGACATAGGATAATTTTCCTGGAATTTATTAGACCCCAAATAATTTTTAAAGACCTAAAAACCCTGTTTTATTTAAAACCAAGCTGAACCGGGTTGAACCGGGCTCAAACCGGGTTGAACCGGGCGGAACCCGGTCCAACCGAACTGGACCGGCCTAGACCCTTACGGGTCGGGTCCTACCCAACCCGACCCGAACCGACCCGGCCCGACCCGCTCACCCGCACGCCCCGACCGCCCCGCGATTCTCGGTCGCCCCGCGCTGCCCGGCCACGACCCCTCCCCTCTTCGCGCTGCCCGAAAACGTCCCTACCTTGACCCCGCCTCCCCCGCCACGAACCCCTCCCCGCTCTGCCTCGCCCGGCCCACGACCCCCTCGGCTCCGCCTCGCCCTGCGCCCTCTTCCTTCCCTCGCCCTATAAAACCCCCCGCCTCCAACCCCAGCCAAGCCACCACCACCCTCGCCTCTCTCCGCCACTACCACCGCTCTCTCCCCTCGCCGCCGCCCTCGCCCTCGCCCGCTGCCACCGGCCCCCGCCTCCGCTGCCCTCGCCCCCGTCTCCTCCGGCCGCCACCAGCAGCAGCAGCAGCGGCCTCCTCAGTCTCCCAGTGCGCTCTGCCGCCTCCGGCGATGCCTCCCCGCAGCCCCTCCACCATCCTCCGGCAGCCCAATGGCTGGAACCTTAACCCTAGCCCCGCCGCCGTATCGCACCGCCTCGCAGAATCGAGATTTTTTACCCTCTGCGGAGCCCTGTTCATGTAGCCATTTCTCTCTCCTCGTTGTCCTGTTTCCCGTTCCATCTGCTGTGACGAGAACCCTGCGTGACCCTCTCGATACCCGTGCAACCCGCTCGGTGTGTCGCGTCCTGTGGCGATCGTGAACTCCCACCCAAAATCAGAAAAATATAACGTCCTATTTTTTCCCCGAACTGAGTGTGCCCTACCAACCGGGATGACTTGGTCGTGTGCGGACTTCACCGAAAGGTGCGCGCCGTTAATACGGACATGTAGGATTTTGCGGAAGTTGATTTGGATGTGCGTGCACACCGGAATCAACGCGTATCCATCGACAATGCCCGTATCGGCCCAGTTTTGGAACATGTTGTAAATTCGTGTACACATGTCGCATCGAAATAAAACTTGCCCCATCGGACTCGTAGCAATACGCTTGTCCTGTGACCCAAGTTTGGTTCGATTCTGAGAACGTTGACAAAATCGCGTATCGTGGGCCCCACGACTCCACTTGATGGGCGATTTTGTGATCGACTAATCGGAATCCAATTATGGAAATTCTGTTGGGTTTGTATCATCATTCTGGACTTGTTGACACTAAGTTTGATGAATTTGGAGAACTTTGTCCCTAACACATTTTTTGGTGCGAAGCGGGCCACATGTGGACCCCGCTTTGACCAAAAACTGTCACTTTTGCCCATGTGTCCTAATTGTACTCAAGGACAGGCAATTCTAGCTATTTGATATCTTCTGAGCATGATGGTAATAGTTGTTTCAGCATCTGGAGACGTTCCTAGAGATTTCACGAATACCAAAGCCGCTGTTGGAAACCAAACACCAAGCAAGTGTACCTTGCCAACTTGCAGTGATTCCGGTTATAATATTTGCTTGAGTTTTTTGTACATATATATATACTCTTGATATAAATGTTCAAACTAGGACCGTGTGACATTGCTTAGTGTCTGAATAACATTCGGGTGTCGACGCCGTACGCGGTGTCGGATAATATCACTAGAAATTGATATCGCGATACTTTATATATCTTCGTGCTTGCATAATCAAGTACGTCAATACTCAGGACACTTGACACTATTCATATGACAAAATCTTCTGAGTTATTCATGGTGATTCTGTATAGGCTACAGGACTTGTGACATAGATATTACATATGCTTAGCTATCCTTATGACTCGCTAGATCAGTTAGATGTCATGATCTTGCGTGACATGGATATAAGACATCGTGAACATGAGACATATGATTACATTGGGTGGGGAGAGACTTACCATACGAAAGGCTGTTTATATTATATATATATATATATAGTTATTTGGAGGTGCCTTAGACTCTGACACAGAACTTTGGCACATGTACTGGCCCTTCGAGAGAATGCTGCTATGGGTTTCCCCGACACAGAGCCTATAGTAGTCTCAGCCTGAGTATGATTAATGCTCTCACTTGCATATCACTTAGCTGGTTATATAGTTTACCATATTGTTTCATTTATTATTGCACTGCATTTATGTTGGCTTGAGTTATTCTTGTACCTTGCTATGTCCCCTGAGGATCTGGATCCGGATTGTGTCCCCAGGTATAGCCGAAGAGATCTATCTCGAGGTATACGGGAAAGGAGCATACATTGGAGCAGTACCAGAACCCGAAGGCGAGATCATGCCAGAGGACTTCTCCTGAGTATTGTCTTTATATACTCAGTTATTTCTGTTTATAGTTACTTTATTTCCTGTCTATTGTATTGATGTATCAGACTTATTCTCGGGTTGTTCCCCGAGACACTTTTATTGAGACATGTTAGATTATATTTATTTTGATTTATTTTGGCTATTGATCTTTGATTATATTCTGTGGATGAGATTAGAGTAGACTGTGACTTGTATCATTGGACCTATTTATTATTGTTACAGCTTAAATACACCCTAATAGGTCCATTAAATTAGGATTGCCCATTGGTGTGTGCTGCTGGCCATTGCCACGTAACCAGTTCCTCGATATTTTGGGACTGGGCATGACAGATATATAGACTGACTGATTGTCCATGTTCCTGACATGACTGCTTGTATACGTGTTATAATTACTAGCTTACCCTTTGTGGTACTGATCATGTTGTCACACTGAGATACTTCATGTTTACTAGTATACTATGGTGTTATTCATTTTTATAGTATAATGAGGTATGACTACATATTATTCCTACGCACCGAGGTGGCATATACTTTACTCGTGATATTGTATTATATATTATTATATTATGTTCTTCCTACACGGATACCTTTGTAAGTTGGTTAGTGATTTTAGTGTGGACTAAGAATAGTGTTTGTGCATCTATGCTCATAATGAATCTAGATTAGAACCCATGGAAACTAGTACGGCTTCACACATAGTGTACTCGTACTACTTTACGACATCTAGGGAGGATGACAGTATGTCCATGGCACGAGATTCCATTTAATATATGGTTAATTAGGTAACTTAAAACTCATAGATATATTAGGAGGGAACATGATCCTAATTCGTGTGTTGATGGCTATCCATCGGATACTGTAGTATCATCCATCTCGATGGGGTATAATATCTGATATATTTTTTACCAACGCAGTATCTCTATATAGAAGTGTTGGGACTATTATTATACTGTTATAGCACAATGGCTTGCGAGGGACCATGACATATTCAATGATTATGTATACAATAATAATAATATTATTATTATTATTATTATTATTATTATTATTATTATATATATATATATATATATATATATATATATATATATATATATATATATATATATAGTTTGGCAGTATTTATTTTAGTATTGTATGATTTGAGGATCGCTATCGCATTACTGGGATAACTCATATATTCATCTAGCAAGCTGTAGTAATTGATTACCCACTTATTTAATTTATTATGTTTATGATATATTACTTGCCAGTAGCCTATGGGCGTAGGCTGTCTAGACGTAGTGATTCAAATCTTGTCCTTATTTGGTGTAGAGTTGGGCTACTACCCAACGATAGGCTATATACCTAAGCAACAACACAGGTTCATATTACGGCTGTTGTTTGGTTTTTGTTTCATTAACTTATGCTTTCTTGTGGTACGTACTATTAGGGTACTAACCCCTCTGATTTTGTTTGGCCATACCTGCTAGTGGAGCCAAAGGATTATGTGTATTTTATTCCCAATGGTGTGCACTTGTAAGATGGTCACCGGTAGGTTATGTGGGTTTATTCTTCACTATCATTATAGCATTTTGAATCTTTTAGGCGTTTAGCCACCAATTACATATTTAGCTTATTATTCTAAGATCTTATTCCCTATCATATAATTGTATCTTATTTAGATTGCAGCTGACTTACAATCATGTATTATTTACAGTATTGTGCTAGATCTTTATTTTGTATTACTAGATTTATGATCATTTTGATAGACCTTTGGGGATGCCATACTGTTTATCCTACATGTTCTATATTTTCAGCTTCTTGTTTGACATATTGAGACATAATATTTTCTTGTGAGACAAAATAGACTTGTGGTGTAGCATATAACCCTATGTCTAATGATAGATATGACCGTATTACGGGGTACTAACATATTTCGTAGTGCGTAGCTTATCGTGTTATACCCTTGTTCTTCATATTCAAGTACTTGGGAGTGACAATATTTTAGTAGTGGCCTATGCAGGCTTATTTTTTAGACATATGGGATGTTATGGTTAATAGGAGTCTCAATCAAACTTACTTCCCTTGATATCCTAATTCGAACTATGTTACCCTTTGGTTGAACAGTCAACATGCTTGTATTCATGATCCTTCTTGTCCTATTCTTGATATCGAGTGTCCTTCTTTTTAGGACCACTTTGTCCTCTTCTATTATGGAAGCATTTATGGTAGAGTATCCATCAAAGCATGGTCTGATAGGGCCCCAACAAGAGGCAAAACCTCCTTAGTGCCATATTTTAGTTGAGATAGAGGCCGGACAGTATGAGAAACCAGAGTCATATGTTCCAAAGATCCTGGAATCATCAGTAATTGTCGACGCCCATACGTTACTAGAGATTATCCATGGATTCTTGGCCACCTAGTATTGTCAACAGCGGATAAGATTTAGTCTAACCAAGGTTCCAACAACAATGCTAGTTTACGCTAATATAATATACCTACTGTATGAAGAAGGGGCACACTCAAGAGGTGTACAGATGGCCAACAAGTTGTGCCTAAGATGTGGGAGTCAAAACCACAAAGTAGCTACATGTTTGATTTAGGTTACAGGTGTCACACCCCGATTCCATAGAATCGATAGTCGACACAGGGCATGATGTCGTACGATCCAAAGGTACGCTCGCAAAAGGCAATAGTCGATAAGTTTTAGGTACCATAAGTTATATAGAGCACAATGACAGAGTTACACAAATAAATTGAATAACACATTATATAGAAGGAATTTTTTATTTATTGATAATGTACATCAATTATATGAGTTTAGTACAAGTAAAGGGTTGTCGGACAGGCTTACAACATGAACGCAAGTTATTCCATACATCATATCACATTACTAAAAATAAAAGAATATAAATGTAATGTCCAGCTCCGTAGAAAGACATTATGCTAGAATTATAGATGGATCAGACCAATAGAATAAAAGTGGTATGATGATGTTGTATTGCTTAACTTGGCCGGATGCTTGGTGTGATGATGTATATTGCTTAACTTGGCCGGATACTTGGTGTGATGTTGCTGTATTTCTTAACTTGGTCGGATGAGATATCTTATGCGACGTGATTCATATATATGATTATGCCAAGTTAGAAGACCGTGTATCGCATCAGATCATTCTTGAGGGATCATAGGCGAATGTGGATGGCATGGAAACAATATTTATATAAGTGAGTAGATCTGTCCCTTCTCCTCTACTCCTTCATGTCATAATAAAATGAATGCTAGTGTTGCTTTATTGTATGTCATAATTATATGCTTCTCTAGTCCATAGAATAATAATGATGCCTTATGTTCAATGCTGCTGAAATTAATGAAACACATGTATAACGAACTGCTAGTACTATTGATACAAGAATGCTATAAAGTAAGTCTTCCATTAGAAAGAAGTAATATTATGCAATCTACTTCACATGCTGGTAACACTGAGAATGGTTAATTGAACATCGGTATAGGTTTAAGTGCATCAGTGTATAGTAACTATGAAAAAGCTTTATATAAGAGTATAATTGTGGTTTGGTACCATCGGGTCACGAGAAGGTCTGTAAGTTGGGACCTATTGGTCACCAAACGATATAAGAATGAGCAAAACAAGAAAAGATAAATAAAGCAAGGCTTTACTTATATTTCTTTACATGTAATTTATGCTTATATTTTATTTACATAGTCGTTGCATGGTCAGGGACAACTTGTGCACAAGGTTTGGTAAGTTTCCTCGAAAGAGATACACCGGAGCACCGGGATCGTTCAGCCTAGGAGAAAACATAGTGCTTTGGTAGCACTGGGTATAAACGAGACATTCAATGGGGATCGCAACCTCATGAATGGCACTTTGTACGCCCTTCGATGTCCTATATGACATGTCCCTCGTGGTACGAAAGTATATCACCAATGACCCTCATGTAGTTAGGATGCATACTAACGAGAATATTTATGCAGGCTTAACATTACCTCGATAAAAATGATTCATATTAATTATGCTGTGGCTAATCCTTGTTTTGCTAGGATATGATGAGTGGGTTGTTGGTCAGAATCGCCGTTAGGCGATATGTACATATTTCACATATATTTAATGTATCCTACTATTTCTAAAGTATGTTTCATTATGCTGCTGAATACTCTGATCAATGAAATGAACCTAGTCCTAATAAAAATATCACTAAGTTACGATACATGCTTTTCACATGAATACTTAGTATCGGTTTAGGCGAGTGGGCTAGTTTCTGCTCACCAGTACTTGATATGTACTAACCCACGTTGTGGGCAACCCCAGGTACTCAGTATTGGGGGAGTGGCTGGAACAGTTCTGAGACATTGAAGCATTGTTGGGGCGTGCATAAGCTCTTCTTGTCATGCCCCAGTCCCAAAATACCGAGGGACTAGCCATGTGGCAATGGCCAGCAGCACACACCAATGGGCAAACCCAATTTAATGGACCCATTAGGATGTACTTAAGCTGTAACAATAATAAATAGGTCTACGATATAAGTCACAGTCTAATTCTAATCTCATCCACAGAAGGTAATCATAGATCAATACCAGAATAATCGAAATAAAATATAATCTAACAAGTCTCAATAAAAGTGTCTCGGGGAACAACCCGAGAATAAGTTTGATACATCAATTCAATAGACAGCAAATAAAGTAACTAGAAACAAAAATAACTGAGTATATGAAGCCAATACTTAGGAGAAATCCTCTGGCACGATCTCGTCCTCGGGTTCTGGTACTACTCCAATGTGTGCTCCTGTCCCGTACACCTCGGGATAGATCTCCTCTGCTAAATCTGGGGACATAATCCGAATCCAGATCCTCAGGGGACATAGCAAAGTACAAGAATAACTCAAGCTAAAATAAATCACTACTAGAATAAGCGGGATTAGCGATTTTTTTTAGCGACTCCATGTAAAAACGTCGCTAATTTAGTGACTCCATGTGAAAACATCGCTAGACGTCGCTAATTGGCGACATTTAGTGACTTTTATTCAGTTTTTAAAAGATTAGTCGCTATAAGTTCAATTTAGGTCGTTAAACGTCGCTAATATATTTTATTTAGCGACGGTTTGCGACATTTTTTAGCAACGTATATATTTTTGACATTTAGCGACGTCATTAGCGACATTTAAGACATCGCTAAATTAACGACGTCATTATTGGTGTCGCTAAAATGTCGCTAAATTCTAAATTAGCGACGTCATTATTGGCGTCGCTAAAACGTCGCTAATTTTTTTATTTAGGGCTGATTCCCCCCATTTCCTTCGATCTCTTCCTCTTCCAAATTTTAAACCCGCTCCGGCTCCTCCTTCCTCCCTCCGACGACCCCCCTCGGCTGCGTCCTCCCCCTCCGGCTCCCATCCTCCCTCCGGCGCCCCCTGCTCCATCTCGGCGACCCCCCTCCAGCCGCGTCCTCCCCCCTCCGGCCACGTCCTCCCCCCTCCTCCTTCTCCTCCTCCTCCTTTAGGTAAACCCTAATTCTCTCTCTCTCTCTCTCTCTCTCTCTCTCTCTCTCTCTTACAGGACACACATGTGACACTGACACAGACACGACACACACACATACACAGACACTGATACTGACACGAGACATACACACACACACACTGACACAGACACTGATCAGGACCTAGGGTTAGGGTTAGGTTTTTTTACCTGGGTCCTTGTGTTAACAGTACGGAGATGGTATATACTGGATCTTGTGAGGAGTGTGCAAGAGTGAACATTGCTCCATGACAGTGTGTCCTTGTGTTAACAGTGCATATATGTGTTCTTGAGTAAGGTGTGTAGTCTTGTGATTAAATTATAGATGTGAACTGTGTTAGATGGGTGTCATGGTGTATCATAGACACCCGGGTGTCTGCAGCAAAGGGGATTCCAGTGCAGTGTGTATCAGAGATTGGGTAGTTCTCTGTGTGTGTGCATAACTTAAATACGGTAACCCACAGTTTCTTGTGTGCATATTGGTATTCCAGTATGGTGTATGGTCTGGATTTGTACAACTGCTCAGAGCAGTAAGTGCAGCAGTGTCCTGTAGTATGTGCAAGACTGAAACTGTAGTAGTGGCATTTGAAACTGTGTAACCTGGCATATTGCTTCTGTGTTAAGGAACAACATTCCCTGCATGTGTGTATATCTCTAAAGAGCCTGTGCAGTGCAAGAATCCCATGTGTGCATCAGTGCAGTAGAAGTCTGCAGCAGTGTCAAGGATTAACCACAGAACATGAGTATCAAAATGTGTGTGCACCTACTATTTGAGTATAGAATTGTAGGAATTGAAGTATTATGGGTTTGAACTTAAGAAATGTGTTCAATATTAGCATACGAGAGGGTGTGTAATCTGTGCATTGATATGTGCCTGTCTAGTGTATGTAGGTAGTGATGTGTATCATGTGATGGTGTCAAGAGTGCCTGTGTTAATATGCAGACCTTGGGGGCTCTGTGCTGCAAACTGGTATTGAGATGAGTGTGTTGTGTTCAGATTTTGAGTACAGAAAATATTGTAGCAATCAGTGCAGAAAACTGGTAGTGATGTGTATTTGAATGACAACGAACTAAGGGCTGCTCAGTTATATATATTACTCAATTGTGACGAGGATGAAGTGGAGAAGCTAGAGGGGTAAGTAATTAATACGTCCACGTTTACATCATCTCAATGTAATAGTATAAAATACTATTATGCTACTAATCAGCAGTTGCTTCATTATTTTTTAACACATATAATGATGAGTTGAGGTCGGTTAGACCCTACATAACAGACGAAGAAGTAGAACAAGAAATGAGATGCCATTTTTCTTCTTGGTTGAGCGTATATGTAAGATATTTGGTAATTACTTTTTAATTCTGCACTTGCAAAACAAATAACTTACTATCGCAACTTTGGTATTTAGGTCGATCGTCTAATAACACCCGAGACTGAATCTATTAGAACTCTAGCCAAGGGATCAATTATTGCCGTTAAAATATGGCCAACTTTCTGTGTGAATGGATTCAGGTTCAAGTCAACAAATGCTCCTATCAGAGACAGCTTTCTGGATCTTGATTCCACGAAAAAAAGTTGTTTGTGCATCAAATCTTCGAACTACAAAGACGTCGATCCAGGCAATAATTTCTTTGGCATCTTACGAGAGATTATGGAGTTGACATATAATTATGGCACAGAACCTGCTAATATCGTGCTATTCAAGTGTGAATGGTTCGATCCGATTCAAGATCAAGGTTGGAAAATTGACAAGCATAGCCTTGTGGATATAAACTACAAGCGTAGATATCAAGGCTACGAACCATTTGTCCTATCAAGTCAGGCTCAGCTCGTGTACTTCATAACTTATCCTAGACGGAGGACAGCGAGGTCGGATTAGTGGGCAGTATGCAAGACTAAAGCTAGAAATACCTTTGACATTGACGAAATAGCTTATCAGGAGGACGATCTACCTCTTGTAACAAATATTGTAGATATAGACTCAACGAAAGTTACTCATTATACGAGTAATAATGTAGAAGATATAGAATTATCCGAAGAGGAAGACGAAGACGAAGTAAATGAAAGTGAAGACGAAGAGGAGGAAGAGGAAGAGGACGAGGAAGGCGAACAAGATAAATTTTCTGAAGATGATTGAAAATAAAATATTTTACCTATAGAATGTAACTATATTTTGACTGTAGAATGTACTATTTTAACGAACATATGTATTATATTTTGACTGTAGAATGCTTTGAGATATGCATCACATTTTGACTGTAGAATATACTATATATTTATATTTTTCTATATTCATCATATGTTGTTATCGGGTATGACAGGACGACGCGGAGGATTCGGCAGGTCCCGAGGTAGACAGAGTGCTCCTCCGGTACTGCCTACTGTTGGTTTCGGATCATCGTCGCCCAGTACTCCAGTATATCGATCACTCACATCTTCGACTGTTGGGATAAGTAGTTCCAGGCGTGATAGTACTCCCTCGTCCAGCGTTCCTCCTGCTGACAGAACCATGGAAACAGATGAGCATATCGAGGAGGTCGTGCCCACGTTGTTCCAGCATCAGCAAGATCCTCCATGCGCACTTCCGGAGGAGACAAAGACAGAGATTTGGGCCGATGGTACAAAGTAAGTCAATTAGATGGTTTAGCATAATATATATCGTGTATTTCTTTATTCATCGTATATTGACTTTTTTGATCAAAATAATTATCTATGTATAGATATCGTCCATCGTCGGTTCAGAGACGCTTGGGCCAATTTCTGAGGAACAACTACGGTGGCCCTTGGATCAACTACTCTGAGGCTCCGGAGGAGAGGAAGGCATTCTGGTTTGCGCACTTTCAGGTAAAAGTATATTAAATAAATCTTCTAATTTATGCATATTATATAACTTATCCGTGATTCTCACTTACTAAATTATTTATTATAGCAAACGTATTTCTATCCTCTGCACCAGGCCGAGTTGATCGAGCGGCTCTTTCCTACCGTTGCCGCCAAGCTTATCCGAGATGCTCTGGATGACCAGAAGGCTCGTGATCGTGCTGGAAAATTGATCCAAGGTTGGATCACGCCTGAGCAGTGGACTGCGATGAGGGCTAGATTCGACGATCCGAGCTACAAGGAAAGGTCTGAGAAGGCCAAGGCGGCTAGGCGGAATGCTGCCAAGTGTTGTGGTGGCTCGAGTCTGATGACAGAATATTTTTGTTATTTGATATGTTTTTTCTTTTAAAATATATTATTTTAATGTAAGTACCATAAAATGGTAGTAGGAAAAAATATTTAAGTTTAGTACTAAATAATATATTTTTAACAGCTACAGAGGGGTGAGGATGCAAACATGGTAACCGTCTTCTTGCCTACCCATCGCAAGGACGAAAATCTCATTAATGAGAGGGCCTCACAGACCTTTGTAAGTATTACTTTACTTTGTGTTAATTTTAATATAACTTAGACAATTATCGAGTTTCCAAACCTTTCTAGGCCGATTATCTTAGGCTGCGTGAGCGGGCGACTGCTAGTGCACCTACACCTGGAGAGGCTGGTACTTCCTCGTAGCCCGCTCCAGCTCCGTCGACGGACGACCTGTGGGTGACCGTAGCTGGTGGTCTCCAGAGGGGTACGTACTACGGTACGGGATCCTATGATACCCTGGTTGCGAGGCGGTCATCTAGGGCCTCCCCAACAGCTGCACATTCCACACAGCCCTCACAGTCGTCGGCCAGAGTCCAGAAGGTCGTTGACCGTCAGATTGCGTCTCTCCGTGACAAGTTGTTGCGAAGGATGGAGGAGCAGCCCCGGTCCCAGTCGCAGGCGGACGATCTGACGCTCATAGCACGATTCGATATGCTTGACCGCAGCATCACGGAGCTCCAGGATTTGACAAATTATATTAGAGCCTCGACAGACCGTAACATCATGGAATCGCAGGCATCACAGCTATCGATGGGCGAGAGGCTGACGATGATGCAGGATTCAATGGTTCATTGCAGTACGAGGCTATTATCTACCATGGATTCTTACAACCAGCGACTCACAGACTTGGAGCGGATACGGCCTCTTAGTGCGCCTACATCGACACAGACTCCACCGACGTCACTGCCTTCTCCATCGATATCAGTATCGATTCCACGGGACCAGTATGAGCTGTTCTTATCCTTCATGCGTGCCGGTAGTCAGCCTCTTGCAGATCCGAAGTAGTATAGCTAGCTGCTGGATATTTGTATTTTTATTATTATTTAGGATGAGATTGTATGGATATATATTTGCGGTATTCTTTACGATGAGATTTGCTGGATGCTTTCTTTTCTTCAAATTTTATTATATTATTCATATTAAATAAGTTATTTTACCGGTGTTGAGTATTCAACCCAAGGGGGTTGTCAAACCCAGAAATTCAACGGAGGGTTGCTCCGGGTCTATTTGTACAGATTGTGATTTAATAAACTACAGAAATAATAGTTTGGAAACAATTCAGTATTCTTTTTTTCTATTTTTTCTGTAAAATTAGCTACATTTTTAGCGACGTTTAGCGACGTTACTACACGTCGCTAAATACATCGCTAAGTTGCGACGTTACTACAAGTCGCTAATGACGTCACTAAAAATGTCGCTGTACGTCACAAATTGCTGACATGGCAGTATTGCCAGGTCATTAAAGACTTCGCTGTAACGTCGCTATATAAGTCGCTAATTAGCGACGTTTAGCAACATTAATTAACGTCACTAATTAGTGACGCTGTGTCGCTAAACGTCGCTAATTTTAGCGACACATTTAAGTCGCTAAAAAACGTCGGCATAGTGACGTTTAGCGACGTTTTTTCTTTTAGCGACTTGCTTTGTTCCGACTTCTTTAAAACGTCGCTAATTACGTTGCTAAATATAATTAGCGATATTTTTTGGTCATTTAGCGACGTTTTCAAATGTCGCTAATTTGACTTTTTCTGGTAGTGAATGCAGTGCAATAATTGGTAAAACAATAGGGTAAACTATGTAACTAGCTAAGTGATATGCAAGTTGAGAGCATCACTAGAACTCAGGGTGAAACCACTACAAGCTCTGTGTCGGGGAACCGGTAGCAGTGATATGACGTAATCGGCCAAGCTCGGATTTAGAGTCTTGAGCACCGCATTAATAAGGGTTATATATATAATCAGCCTGTAGCCTGTGTATTTCTTCCCGCCCAATGTAATCACACGTCTCATGTCCATGACACGCAAGATCTTGAGCTCTAACTGATGCAACGAGTCATAATGATAGCTAAGCATATGTAATATCTATGTCACAAGTCCTGTAGCCTATATAGAATCACTATGAATAACTCAGAAGATTCTGTCACATGAATATTGTCAAGTGTCCTGAGATATGACGTACTTGATAATGCAAGCACGAAAATGTATAGGGTCGTGATATCAATCTCTAGTGACGTTACACGACTCCGCGTACGGCGTCGACACCCGAATATTATTCGGACATTAAGCAACGTCTCACGGTCCTGGGTTGACTATGTACATCACGAAAGTGTATATATATATATGAATAACTCAAGAAACAATGTCAGATAACTACTGCAAGTTTGGCAAGGTACACTTGCTTGGGATTTGGTTTCCAACAGTTGCTTCGGTTATAGTGGGATCTTCACGTACTCCTCCGGTTGCTGAAATAAATATTACCATCATGTTCAGAAGATATCAAATAGCTAGAATTGCCTGTCCATAAGTCCAATTTGGACACAGGGGAAAAAGTGACAGTTTCTGGTCAAAGTAGGGTCCATATGTGGCTCACTTCGCACCGAAAAATATGCCAAAGAGAAAGTTCTCCAAATTTGTCAAACTTAGTGTCTACAAGTCCAGAATGACGATACGAACCCAACAGAATGTCCAGAACTGGATTCTGATGAGCTGATCATAAAATCGTCCGTCAAGTGGTGCCGTGGGGCCCACGATACGGGATTTTGTCAACGTTCTCATAATTGAACCAAACTTGGGTCACAGGACCAGAAAAATACTACGAGTCCGATGGCACAAGTTTTATTTTAAAACGATGAGCACACACAAAGTTACAACGAGTTTCAGAACAGGGCCGATATGGGATGTTGTCGACGGATACGGGTTGATTTCGGTGTGCACGCACATCCAAAAAACTTTCGCGAAATACGACACGTCCATATTAATGGCGCGCACCTTTTGGTGAAGTTCGCACATGACCAAGTCGCCTCGTTTAGCGGGGCGCACCTAGTTCCGGGAAAAAATATGGTAATTATTTTTCTGATTTTGGGTCGCAGTTTGTGACCGACACAGGACGCGATACCCCGAACAAATTATACGGGTATCGAGAGGGTCACGCAGTCTACATGTCACAGCAGACGAAACGAAAAATGGGGCAGTATGTAGAGAGAAACAGTCACCTGAACAAGGCTCCGAATACGCGTTTCAGCGAGGTAACGTGACACGTCACGACCGGCTAGGGCACGGCGGCGGCTAGGGCTTCTGCGAGCTGTTGCTCGTCTCGGTGGTGGCGTCTTCGGGTTCGCCGGAGTCGTGGTTCATCGCGGTGGTTGCAGAGGAGGAAGACGGTGGGGCTCGGGGAGAGTGGTGGCCATGGCTATGGTGAGCGTGGCGGTGGTGGCGGAGGGCTGGTGACTCGAGGGGTTCGTCGAGGTACCGGAGGGCAAAGGACGGAGGAGACGACGGATTTCTGGTCGTAGGGGTGGAGATCGAATGTAGGTCTGGGTGGTCGGAGAGATCAACAGTGATGGAGCGGCCGTGGTCGGGTGGAGGAGTTGGTTCGCTGGGAGAGGGGCGGTGGTAGCAGTGGTTTAGGGCTGGGGGGTTTTATAGTGAGGCGGAGGGAGGTCGAGGGCCGAGCGGGTGGGGGGGGGGAAACGTGGGCGGTAGGCCGCGGGCGGGGCGGGGGGTCGTGCCAGGAACCGCGGGGGCCGGGGGTTCGTGGGGATCGCGGCTGAGGAGTTAGGGAATCGGGTTAGCGGGCGACGGGCTAGTGGGTCGGGTTCGGATCCGACTCGCTAGGGAGGTTGGGTCCGGTTCGGGTTGGTTCAACAAGATCCGGTTCAGTCCGGTTTGGGTCAGTTTAGTTAAAACCTAGGTTTTTAGCTAATTAAAAATAGTTTTTGAGTCCAATAAATTCCAAAAAAATTGCACAGCATCCAATAAATAATAATACACCCAAAAATATATATTTTTTAATATTTTAATAATTATTTTAATCCATAAAAATATTAATCCCTGAAGGACTTTTTTAATAATTAATTAAAAACTATCGAAAATTCCAGAAAATTCAATTTTTTTTAAAAACAGGGTGTTTATAATCTACCCACCTTAAAAGAATTGCGTCCTCGCAATTAAAAAAGTATAACCGGTCAGAAGAGATGACGCGGTTACAAAACATGTTTGAAAGCATGACACAAGAAAGAATCATGATCGAGAAAAATCGAAGGGAAATGGGTGAGGATCAAGCAGAACACATAGGAAAAATATTTTCCTAGATAAGTAATTCAAGAGTAAAGGAATCTGGATAGAGCAAAATCTGCAGCTTGGGTATCATGTACTAACAAATTCAAAATATTCGGTTTAATGCTAAGGAAATGATCTAACAGGCAGGCGTTAAAGCAATGCTAGGAATAGATATTTATGTATAACTCAAACTTACGCACATTCGCTACTCCACGAGTCTGTGTGTCTTCCATGGTCATCGCAAAAGTTTGTCCGCGTCCTTGTGGCGGTGTCCTCTGCTGTTGCTGGGCTTACTGAAAAAGTGCTGCCTGGGTTGCCAAAGGTGGCCACGATACTGGTAAAGCTTGTCGATTTACTATTGGTGCTCCTTCTCGAGGCTTAGGGCAATCCTTCACTGAATGCTGATTGGATCCGCAAGCTAAACATAATCCCAATTTACGTCTACACTCCTTCTCAACATGGCCTACCTTGCCACAGTAGTGACAAGAAGGAAGGGTTACGGACTATGATCCAGCTCTCTGTGGTGCTTGATGCATGTGAGGTTTCTTTGCAGCTTCTTCATGTAGTGCTCTGGCTAGTGCTGATGTGAATGGCCGCTTAAGGCTAGACTCTCTCCTGGTGACGCGCTCCATGTGTCGGGCTGCAGTAAGGACGTCCGTGTATGAAGTAGGTGCAACGGATCCGATCAATCTCTATAGCTCAAAGTTTAGTCCGTTGAAGAACTTCTCAGCCTTCTCCTCTTCGATCAAAATCAGAGTAGGGGCGAAGCGACTCAGACGAATGAACTCCGTATTATATTCTTCCACTGTCATACTGTCTTGAGTGAGGCGATTGAACTTGTCCCGAAGT
This sequence comes from Iris macrosiphon, assembly GCA_036927795.1. NCBI lineage: Eukaryota > Viridiplantae > Streptophyta > Magnoliopsida > Asparagales > Iridaceae > Iris > Iris macrosiphon. The sequence continues at coordinate 238,314,264 of JAYESA010000004.1, forward strand.
TTCGATCGAGCAGTTGATGGAATGTACATCTCCTGAAAGAGTCTGAAGAACTCCTCCCAAGTGACTCGGTCTACTCTGAGCCGTCTCTCCTCAGATAGCCACCAGTAATGTGCATTGCCCGTCAACTGCATCCGGACAGCAATTATCCAACGCTCTCTTGGAAGCTCAGATGCTTCTAATTGATGTTGAGTGTTTGTGAGCCACTCATAAACTTCAGTGGGCTCCTCCTTGTCAGAAAAAGTGTGGGGCTTCAGTTGGCAAAAATCGATGATAGAGCCCGTCGATGGCCATCGAGCTGGTAGGTTCGCCTGCTCCAGTACAATCACTATGTTATTTCTCAGATTCTCTGCCTCGTGACGCTGAGCCTCTTGATGAATCTGTTGTTGAGCTTGCATCATTACGCAGAATATTTGGAACATTTGCTGACCATCCATAGGCTGTCCTGGTGGAAAGGTAGGCATCTGTGGAGGCCGAAACTGCGGCGGTGGTAGAATATCATCTCATCGAAATCTTGATGTAGGTGACCTGCTTGATGGCTTTATTGAGCTGATTGACCTCCACCTACTGGTGTCGCTCCCTCGTTGTGGGTGACAACTGTAACTTGTGGTGTTCTCACGGGAGTCTCATCGCATGCTTGTGAATCCATTACCCTGCATCCAAAATAAACTATGAGAAGCGTACAGAGGAATCAATGCAGGATGTAAGTCAATGAATTATTTTGAAGTCGATATAGAGGTCAATGACGATTCAAACAAGTGGATGAGATCCTATAACTTATCCTATCTTTGTCGCAGGCTTGCTTGATTTCTCAATTAAAACTGAAACAATTTAGTCGTAGACCTGCATGGGCTACCACAAAAACCATGTCACGCGCCAGTACCAAAATACCGAGGGACTAGCCACGTGGCAATGGCCAGCAGCACACACCAATGGGCAAACCCAATTTAATAGACCCATTAGGGTGTACTTAAGCTGTAACAACAATAAATAGGTCTACGATACAAGTCACAGTCTAATTCTAATCTCATCCACAGAAGGTAATCACAAAGCAATACCAGAATAATCGAAATAAAATATAATCTAACAAGTCTCAATAAAAGTGTCTCGGGGAACAACCCAAGAATAAGTTTGATACATCAATTCAATAGACATGAAATAAAGTAACTAGAAACAAAAATAACTGACTATATGAAGCCAATACTCAGGAGAAATCCTCTGCAAGGATCTCATCCTCGGGTTCTGGTACTGCTCCAATGTATGCTCCTGTCCCGTACACCTCGGGATAGATCTTCTCTGCTAAACCTGGGGACAAAATCCGAATCCAGGTCCTCAGAAGACATAGCAAGGTACAAGAATAACTCAAGCCAAAATAAATGCAGTACAATAATAGATAAAACAATAGGGTAAACTATGTAACCAGCTAAGTGATATGCAAGTTGTGAGCATCACTAGAACTCAGGTTGAAACTACTATAAGCTCTGTGTTGAGGGGCCGGTAGCAGTGATATCACGTAATGGGCCAAGCTCGGGTTTAGAGTCTTGAGCACCGCATTAATAAGGGCTATATATATATAATCAGCATGTAGCCTGTGTGTTTCTCCTCACCCAATGTTATCACACATCTCATGTCTATGACACGCAAGATCTTGACCTCTAACTGATGCAACGAGTCATAATGATAGCTTAGCTTATGTAATATCTATGTCACAAGTCCTGTAGCCTATACAGAATCACCATGAATAACTCAGAAGATTCTATCACATGAATAGTGTCAAGTGTCCTGAGGTATGACGTACTTTATAATGCAAGCACGAAAATATATAGGGTCGCGATATCAATCTCTAGTGACGTTACACGACTCCGCATACGACGTCGACACCTGAATATTATTCAAACATTAAGCAACTTCACACGATCCTGGGTTGACTATGTATATTACAGAAGTATATATATATATATATATATATGAATAACTCAAGAAACAATGTCAAATAACTACTGCAAGTTTGGCAAGGTACACTTGTCTGGGATTTGGTTTCCAATAGTTGCTTCGGTTATAGTGGGATCTTCAGGTAATCCTTCGGTTGCTGAAATAAACATTACCATCATGTTCAGAAGATATCAAATAGCTAGAATTGCCTATCCATAAGTCCAATTTGGACACAGGGGAAAAAGTGACAATTTCTAGTCAAAGTGGGGTCCACCTGTGGCCCACTTCGCTCCAAAAAATATGCTAAAGACAAAATTCTCTAAATTCGTCAAACTGAGTGTCTATAAGTCCAAAACGACGATACAAACCCAACGGAATATCCAGAACTGGATTCCGATGAGCCGATCACAAAATCGTCCGTCAAGTGGAGCCGTGGGGCCCACGACACGAAATTTTGTCAACGTTCTCAGAATCGAACCAAACTTGGGTCACAGGACCAAAAATATACTACGAGTCCGATGGTGTAAGTTTCGTTTCAAAATGATGAACACACACAAAGTTACAATAAGTTTTAGAACAGGGCTGATACGGGACGTTGTCGACGGATACGTGTTGATTTCGGTGTGCACGCACATCCAAATCAACTTCTACAAAATCCTAGATGTCCATATTAATGGCACGCACCTTTTGGTGAAGTTCACACACGACCAGGTCACCTCGTTTAGCGGGACACACCCTCGTTTAGCGGGGCACACGACGGATAGGGTAATTATTTTCCTAATTTTGGGTCGCAGCTTGTGACCGACACATAATGCGATACTCCAAACAAATTACACGGGTATCGAGAGGGTCACATAGTCTACACGTCACAGCAGACGGAACATAAAATGGGGCAGCAAGGAGAGAGAAACAGTCACCTGAACAGGGCTCCGAATACGTATTTTTGCGAGGTGACGTGACACATCACGGCCGGCTAGGGCACGACAGCTAGGGAACGGCGGCGGTTAAGGATTCTACGGGTTGCTGCTCGTCTCGATGGTGGCGTCTTTAGGTTCGCCGTAGTTGGGGTTCGTCGCAGTGGTTGCAGAGGAGGAAGGCGGTGGGGCTCGGAGAGAGTGGTGGTCGTGGCTGTGGTGAGCGTGGCGGTTGTGGCTGAGGGCTGGTGACTCGGGGGGGGGGGTTTCGTCGAGGTACCGGAGGGCAGAGGGCGAAGGGGTCGGCAGATTTCTGATCGTGGCGACGGAGATCGAGTGGAGGTCTGTGTGGTCGGAGAGATCGACGGTGATGGAGCGGCCGTGGTCGGGTGGAGGAGTTGGGTCGTTAGGAGAGGGGCGGTGGTAGTGGTGGTTTAGGGATGGGGGGTTTTATAGGGAGGTGGAGAGAGGTCGAGGGCCGAGCGGGAGGGGGGGGGGAACGTGGGCGGTTGGCCACGGGCGGGGCGGGCGGTCGTGCCGAGAACCGCGGGGGCCAGGGGTTCATGGGGATCGCGGCTAAGGAGTTAGGGGATCGGGTTAGCGGGCGGCGGGCTAGCGGATCGGGGTCGGATCCGACCCGCTAGGGCGGTTGGGCCCGGTTCGGGTTGGTTCAACAAGATCCGGTTCAGTCCGGTTTGGGTTGGTTTTGTTAAAACCTATATTTTTAGCTAATTAAAAATAGTTTTTGAGTCCAATAAATTCCAAAAAAATTGCACAGCATCCAATAAATAATAATACACCCAAAAATATAATTTTTGTAATATTTTAATAATTATTTTAATCCATAAAAATATTAATCCCTGAAGGACATTTTAATAATTAAATAAAAATTACCAAAAATTCTAGAAAATTTATTTAATTTTTTTTTAAAACAGGGTGTTCACACTTCTTCCATTGGAGGCATCTTCTGTTATAAATGGCATAATATATAGAATAGTGTAATTCAGTATATCAGTGATAGTGTAAGTCAAGATAACAAATATCAATGTAAGCCAAATGGGCCAAGTATCAGTTATTTGAGAGCTTTGTAACTTTTTTGTAAGCCATGTACTCAATTATCATATTTAATAAAGAGAAGCTTTTCATTATATTCATTATAACTTCAATTTGTTTGCTTAATTTTACTTTGATACCATTGTTTCTGAGATATACCATGCCTTGTCTATCTTCTTGCCTTGTACAAGTGTAATCTAAGCCTTGTACGGCATCACGGGTATGACAAATTGGTATCAGAGCACAGTTTATTCGTCCTTGGACTTGATAAGTTCTAAATCAAAGTTGCTTCCACGATTACTCAATGATGTCTTTGCGAATACTTAAAGTTTGCTAGTGACTATTCAAAGTTGCCTCCTGTGAGTATTCAAATTCTCTTATGCGATTATCGAATTTGCATCTGTGATCGTTCTGTATTTCTTTCACTATTGTTCGAAAGTGTTTCTGCAATCGAGAATATTTTAACGCTTGGTTACACTCACTGAATGTTCCATACAATGAGCCTAAATATTATGGTGCCCTAGTTGTTATGATTCTTGATTTGTAAATGATACCAGGAACCCTAAAGTGATTCGATGCCATAGATAACCAACTTGTGATTAATACTTTGTATGTGGAAATTAAAGAAATCAATATGTGTGCTATTGTCAAGGAGAGTTGTGCATAAGAAATTTTAATAGAGGATATCAACGGTAAACCTGAGTTGATTCATGTGCGATGGCGGGATAGTATTTTATATCCGAGTATGAAAATCATTTTATAGCATGCAATGCTACCATATGAAGGTAGTGCAGAATGGATGTTGGATCAGAGTAAGAACGGTGTGATAGATAAGAAAATGCTTCATTTTGAGTGGTATATATCTCTACCCTCTTAGTGATGCATGTGCAATGACCCTTCCATAAGTGATAGTATTGATCCTACCAGTAAGAACCGGGTAGTGTTGAGACTTAGTCGGGAATAATGCCTTATTATATGCGATGCGAGTGTCCCTTGGGTATTTCGGATTGTGTATCAACATCAGACCCCTAATAGTTGAATTTGAGTTGTCAACATTAGACCCTCGATAGCTTAATGTTACATGGGGTAGTAAGAAAGTGAGAAGGTATGAGATGGATGCCTTAGCTGGGAACAACGAGTTGGATTATTTGGTTAGATGGTAGCTTAAATGGGATGGATGAAAGTTTTAAATTTTAGCATCGATGATTGCATGTTATTATCGGTAAACAGGTTGGATCGTATATCCAGTAAGATTGGTTGGAACTGATTGGGAATCATAAGCGGAAGATTATGTTTGGTTACCTGAGTTTGAAAGTTCTTGGAAATTAATTAAAGATGGACCGAGTATGTGAAAAACTCTTTCCTTTGACCTTAGGTGTATAGAATTTACTATATACCAAACTTAAAAAGGGCAGCAGCCGTAAAGTAGGAATATTTGAACCTAGCGATTGGAGGATAATAATTAATCAACATATGAACGTGTCGGATTACAAGTAACCAATCGATGACCCTTATTGTCTGACAATGAATGGAAACGGGGCATTGAGCTATAACTAGCATAGAACATTTGCGTGGGATGACTTAAGTGGTATGGTGAATTGAGTTATTTCTTTAAGTTTTGAGAACAAAACTTCTTATGAGTGGTATATTATGTAATGCCCTGCTCTACGAAAAGGCATGACGCTGGAATTATAGATGGATCAGACCGATGGAATATAAGTTGTACGGGAAATTAAGATGCTTGGTGTGATGATGCTGTATTGCTTAACTTGGTCGGATGTGATATCTTATGCGATGTGATTCAAATATATGATTATGCCAAGTTAGAAGATCGTGTATCGTGCTGAATCATTCTTGAGGGATCGTAGGCGAATTTGGGATCGTGGCATGGAAATAATATTTATATAAGTGAATGGATTTGTCCCTTCTCCTCTACTCCTTCATGCCCTAATAAAATAAATGCTAGTGTTGCTTTGATGTATGTCATAACTATATGATACTCTAGTCTATACAATGATAATAAGGACTTATGTTCAATGTTGTTAAAATTAATGAAACACATGTATAACGAACTGCTAGTACTATTGATACAAGAATGCTATAAAGTAAGTCTGCCATGAGAAAGAAGTAATATTATGCAATCTACTTCACATACTGGTAATACTGATAATGGAATATTTAACATCGGTACAGGTGTAAGTGCATCAGTGTACAGTTACTATAAAGAAAATACTTCATATGCGAATAAAATTATGATTTGGTACCACCGGGCTACGAGAAGGTCTGCAAGTTGGGACCTACGGGTCACCAACCGATATGAGAATGAGCAAAACAAAAAAAGATCAATAATGTGAGGCTTTACTTACATTTTTTTACCATGCAATTTATGCTTAGATTTTATTTGCATAGTCGTTGCATGGTCAGGGATAACTTATGCACAAGGTTTGGTAAGTTTCCTCGAACGAGATACACCGGGATACCGGGATCGTTCGGCCTAGGAGGAAACATAGTACTTTGGTAGCACTGGGTATAAATGAGACATTCAATAGGGATCGCAACCTCATGAATGGCGCTTCATACGCCCTTCGAAGTCCTATATGACATGTCCCTCGTGGTGAGAAAGCATATCACCAATGACCCTCATGTAGTTAGGCTGCATACTAACGAGAATTTTATGCAGGCTTAACATTACCTCGATAAAAATGATTCATATTAATTATGTTGTGGCTAATCCTTGTTTTGCAAGGATACGATGAGTGGGTTGTTGGTAAGAATCACCGTTAGGCGATATGTACATATTTCACATATATTTAATGTATTCTACTGTTTCCAAAGTATGTTTTATTATGCCGCTGAATAGTTTGATCATCGAAATAAACCTAGTCCTAATAGAAATATCACTAAGTTAAGATGCATGCTTTTCACATGAATACTTAGTGTCAACTTAGGCGAGTGGGCTAGTTTCTGCTCACCAGTACATGATATGTACTGACCCACATTGTGGGCATCCCCATGTACTCAGTATTAGGGGAATGGCTGGAACGGTTATGAGACATCGAAGCATTGTTGGGGCATGCAGAAACTCTTCTTCCGTTGGAGGCATCTTCTATTATAAAGGGCATAATGTATAGAACTGTGTGATTTAGTGTATCAGTGAGAGTGTAAGCCAAGATGACAAATATCAATATAAGCCAAATATGCTAAGTATCAGTTGTATTTGAGAGCTTTGTAAATCTTTTGTAAGCCATGTACTCAATTATCATATTTAATAAAGAGAAGATTTTTATTATATCCATTGTGACTTCAATTTTTTTGCTTAATTTTTCTTTGATGTCATTGTTTCTGATATATACCATGCCTTATCTATCTTCTTGCCTTGTACAAGTACAATCTAGGCTTGTACGATATCACGCCCGTGGCTACTTTCGGTTCTTTGGAATCGGGGCATGACAATAAACACCTTCAGTGAGAGCGTTGATTACAACAAAAGCTTTAAATGCCTTGTGCAAGCTTCAAAAGTATGTACACAAACTATGGATGATGGATGGGATGGGCCTAGCTTATCGCTACATTGCCTTGGCGTACAGAACATGTGGAGACATGGTTCAGCACATTTGAAATGTACTGGTGAGGGTAAATTAACCCAATTCACCAAATCGATACGGTATTCATGTAAAGCATAAAATATTACTATATAATCTTTATATCTTTCCTTAGGTCTAGTTGCAAGCATATGATAGGAATGAAAAAACATAATTATGTGTATTACCAAATGACGACTCTTACCCACGATCGACTTATCCAACCTGCATAAATCTTACCATGTTCGTCCTTGTGAACAAGATATTGTTAGTACGATAGTTCAAATATATGAGGGCTACTGGCACCACAAGCCATTCTGGACTATAGCCTGGTTTGACAGCGATCCTTTCAGTGTGGGTAGCGAGCCCCGCTAAAAGTTTCAGAATCACCCATGTTATTTTTCCAACACTGCTATCCATGTTCCTCCTAGGCCGAATTGATCCCAATGCCTGGTGACTGTTCGATCGAGGAATAATACCCTTGTGCACAAGTTGTCGATAACCATACAATGTCTAAGAACTAAAATAATAAACAAAGCATAAAAGACAACAAAGATTAAATATAACTACGTAGTAATTTCTGATAGCATAGTCTACATGCATTAATTTATCGCATTAAAAATCTGTATTACTTATTGCACTAGTATAGATGGATTGATTCTAGATACAATAGAAACATGATGTATATTTATAGTAGAAAAATATGCAATAGTACGATCGTTCCATGTTTTTATGTGACAAGCATAAAGTATTCAAGCCTACTATCTTTTATCTTGATTCTTTTCATTAAGGTATCGTTGATCGAAACACGCAACAAGAGAATCATTTTGATTAAGTGTAAAAAATTGAAAAGAAGGGTCAAATCCAAAGTCACTCATAATTTGGTGAATTACTGAGAGAGAGAGAGAGAGAGAGAGAGAGAGAGAGAGAGAGAGAGAGGTCTTGAATATCTCGCTCGAGCCTCCATTACACAATCACCTACATTGCACCAACAGAGGATCAATATCTTCTCTTCTCTTTCTCCTAGAATTTGATATAAATGCGAAGTTCGAAGAGTACTAGAAATAAAATCTATCTAAAATATTCACAAAAATGCATTCATAAAACCAACAACGAAAGCATAAGCAAAATGGCAGCAAAAACGGCAACAAAAACCAAGCAATGAAAGGGTCCCTCGTGACTCTAAAATAGAATCCTTCCTCGAGATGCGATCTACTGAATATGTGACCTAATTCTGATAAAACCAGTCCATAACGAGGAAAAGATCTTAGTTTAATCAATCCTAAACAACCGATACCGACTTTGTTCCTTAACCGTGCTCCATGTGCAGGGAGCAAGGCATTATATTATAACCAACTAAGAAAAAGTTTTGTCCTCGAAACATAGGATGAAACCTACCAATAAGAAAATAATGATGAAAACTTTTCCTTCATCTTGAATTCAAGCTCCCAAGTCGACTTCTCGACCGAAAAACCTCTCCAAATCACGTGAACGAAAGGAACCGTACAATTTTGGATCAGCTTATCTTTCCGGTCCAAGATCTGAATAGGGGCTTCGACATATGACAAGTCCGCCTACAAATTCAGCTGACCAAAATCTAGCGCATGACTTGGGTTGTGTACGTACTTCCATAGATGCAAGACATGGAAGATATCATGCATATCTAACAATGCTGGTGGCAAAGCAATATAATAAGCAACTGGGGACTCTCTCTTAATGATCTTGAATGGGCCAACAAATCTCGTGACTCCTCACATGTGTGTTACTTTCAAGAATGTATGATCTCCTTCCATAAATTTGAGGGGTCGTAGATAGGTGTCGGCCTAACTTTTTTGCCTACTCTGTGCCACTTTCAGTCTCTTTTGAATTAAACGGCTCTTTTGAATCAATCGGATTTTTTGAACCGTCTGCTCAACTAATTTTAGACCAAGGATCTGTCATTCTCCCACTTTTTTCCAGCATATAGGTGACCTACCCTTTCGTCCATACAATTCTTTCTACGGAGCCATCTAAATACTAAACTGATAACTATTGTTGTACGCAAATTCTGCTAACGGTAGATAAATGTCCCAACCTATTTTTAAATCTATTTCACAGATTCATAGCAGGTCTTCGAGGATCTAATTCACACATTCTATTTGGAAATCGGTTTGAGGATGATAGGCTGAACTCAACTTCAACTTGGTCCACATTGCCGACTAAAGACTACTCCAAAAATATGACAAGAATTTTCTATCATGATATAAGATAATAGATACTAGCACCCCCATGTAAACGAACTATCTCATCAAGATAAATCTGAGCCAGCGGTCAATACTCCAAGAAAAATTGATGGCAATAAAATAAACTGACTTTGTTAATCAATCAACAATGATCCAGACGACATTATTTTTTTGTTGCGTCTTTGGCTAGCCAACAATAAAGTCCATGCTAATGTGCTCCCACTTCCATTTTGGGATGATGAGGTTCTGCATTTCGCCTCTAGGCCTCTGATGTTCGACTTTTAATCTCTGATAGGCCATACATTGCGATACGAACAGTATCATATCTTTTTTTATGTCGTGCCACCAAAAGGTTGTATAAAGTTCCTTCTATATTTTCGTGTGGCCAGGATACATTACATATCTCGCATAATGAGCTTCTAGCTAAATTTCTTTTTGGAGCATCTCATCCATTAGAACACACAATCTTCCCTTCAGTCGCAAAGATCCTGTCTTCGGATTCTAAAAAGTCAGCAGTCTTTCCCTATGACATCTGCCCGCAAATTTTTTGTAGAACTCTTCAAACCTCTGTGCCATTTTGATCCTCTAGAGAAGACTTAGTTCATGCTGGAGCTGAGCTAATTGAATGTTCTACCTATAAACTTGAAGCACTACCAGAAAAAGTCAAATTAGCGACGTAAAGAAACATCGCTAAATGACAAAAAAATGTCGCTAATCACTTTTAGCGACGTTTTATAGAAGTCAGAACTCAGCTAGTCACTGAAAGGAAAAATGTCGCTAAACATCGCTATACCAATTTTTTTAACGACGTAAATGTGTCGCTAAATTAGCGACGTGCTCATCAGTCGCTAAACATCACTAATTAGTGACTTATATAGCGATGTTACAGCGATGTCTATAATGACTTGGCAATACTACTATGTCAGCAAGTTACGATGTACAGCGACATTTTTAACGACGTCATTAGCGACGTGTAAAAACGATGCTAATTAACAACATATTTAGTGACGTATATTACCGTCGTTAAATGTTGCTAAATGTCGCTAAAAATGTTGCTAATTGTACAGTAAAAAAATAAAAAAAATTAATACTGAATTGTTTCCAAACTATTATTCCTACAGTTTATTAATTCACCGGTACAAATAGACCCGGAGCAACCCTCCGTTGAATTTTCTGGGTTTGCCGACCCCCTTGGGTTGAACACTCAACACCGATAAATTAACATATATTTAATATGAATAATATAAAAAATTTGAAAAAAATAAAATATCCAGTAAATATCATTGTAAAGAATACAGCAAATATATATCCATATAATGAGTCTCATCCTAAATAATACAAAGAATACAAATATCCAACGACTATACCACTGCAGATCTGTAGGAGGATGACCACAGGCGCGCAAGAAGGATAAGAACAGATCATACTGCTCCCGTGAAATTGACACCGATGTCGATGGAGAAGGCAGTGAAGTCGGTGGAGCCTGTGTCGATGTAGGCGCATCAAGAGGACGTATCTGCTCCAAGTCTGTGAGTCGCTGGTGAAGAATCCATGGTAGACAACAGCCTCGTACTGCTATGAACCATTGAATCCTGCATCATCGCCAGCCTCTTGCCCATGGATAGCTGTGATGCCTGCAGCTTTGTCACGTTGCGTTCTGTCGAGGCTCTAAGATCATTTGTCAAATCTCAGAGCTTCGTGATGCTATGGTCGAGCATATCGAAACGTGTGATGAGCGTCGGATCGTCCGCCTGCGGCTGGGAACGGGGCTGCTTCTCCATCCTTCGCAGCAACTCATCACGGAAAGACGCAATCTGACGGTCAACGGCCTCCTGGACTCTGGCCGACGACTGCGAGGGCTGTAGGAAATGTACACTTGTTGGGGAGGCCCTAGATGACTGCGTCGCAACTAGGGCGCCATAGGATCCCGTACCGTAGTACATACCCCTCTGGAGACCACCAGTGGCGGTCATCCACAGGTCGTCCGCCGACGGAGCTAGAGCGGGCTGCGAGGAAGTACCAACCTCTCCAGCTGTAGGTGCACTAGCAGTCGCCCGCTCACGCAGCCTAAGATATTCGGCCTAGAAAAGTTTAAAAACTCGATAATTGCCTAAGTTATATTAAAATTAACACAAAGTAAAGTAATACTTACATTGGTCTGCGAGGCTCTCTCATCAATGAGATTTCCGTCCTTGTAATGGGTGACCAAGAAGACGGTCCCATGTTTGCATCCTCACCCCTCTGTACCTGTTAAAAATATATTATTTAGTACTAAACTTAAATATTTTTTTTTACTACCATTTTATCGTACTTATATTAAGATAATATATCTTAAATAAAAAATATACCAAACGACAAAAATATTCCGTCATCGGAATCGAGCCACCATACCACTTGGTAGCATTCCGCCTAGCCGCATTGGCCTTCTCAGACCTTTCCTTGTATCTCGGATCGTCGAATCTACCCTTCATCGCAGTCCACTGCACAGGCGTGATCCAACCTTGGATCGGTTTTCCAGCATGATCACGAGCCTTCTGGTTATCCAGAGCATCACAGATAAGCTTGGCGGCAACGGTAGAAAACAGTCGCTCGATCAACTCGGCCCGGTACAGAGGATAGAAATATGTTTGATATAATAAAAATTTAGTAAGTAAGCATCACGGATAAGTTATATAATATGCAAAAATTTGAAAATTTATATAATATACTTTTACCTGGAAGTACGCAAACCAGAATACATTCCTCTCCTCCGGAGCTTCAGAGTAGTTGATCCTAGGGCCACCATAGTTGCTCCTCAGAAATAGGCCCAGACGTCTCTGAACCGACGATAGACGATATCTATACAGAGATAATTATTTTGATCGAAAAAGTTAATATATGATGAATAAAGAAATACACGATATATATGATGCTTGTAAACCCCCTGAATTTTTAAAAAATATTAAACTTGGATTTTCCACAATTTTTCTGGATTTTTTTGGGAATTTTTTTGTAATTAAAATCAGGGTTTTAATTATTAAATAATTTTTAATTGTTAATAAATAATATTAAAATATTATGGAAATAATATTTTTGGGTGTAAAATAGAAAACTGGACTTAGGGTAATTTTTCTGGAATTTATTGGACCCCGAACCTATTTTAAAATACCTAAAAACTATTAAACAATTATTATTATTATTTATTTTATTTACTTAATTATTTATTATTTATAAAAGCCTAAATCTAAAACCAGCCCGGCCCACTGGGCCCAGCCCCGAACCCGCGGCCCAGCCCATCGGGCTAACGGGTCGGGTCGGATCCGCCCGGCCGGACCTGACCAGGCGCCTGCCCGACCCGGGGGACCGCCTCTCCCCCACGACCGAGTCCCCCGCGCGTTTTCCGGCGAGCTCCGGCCACGTCGCCTCCGCTCCGCCCGTCCCGGCCCACTCCCAGCGTCATCCGCGGCCGGCCACGCCGCCACGATCCCCTCTCCCCTCCGCCTTGGCCTGCTCCCCTCTCCCTTTCCCTTCCTATATAAACCCTAACCCCTCCCTTTCACTTCCTCCTCCGACCATCACCTAGCACCGCCCCCTCGCCGAGACAGCGCCGCCCGTCCACCGCCTCGCCTCGCCCCCGGCCCTCTCCTCCTCCTTCTCCCTCTCCTCCAGTACCCGCCTCCGGCCTCCCCGACTCCAGCACAGCCCACAGCCCGCTCGGCCAGCCAGCTCCTCACCCCGCCTCCGCCGTGCCTCCGGCCGCCCCTCAGCAGCCGACGAGCCACCCCAGCCCCTCTCCGATGCGCCTCCGGCCGGCCCCCGCCGCAGCTTCCAGAACCCTAACCCTAGCCCTAATTCTTCCCTGTGTCGACTCGTGTCGGACACGACACGGACACGAGAAATCCTAATTTCTCGAGCCGGTTCAGGTACGTGTAACTTTCTCCTCGTTGCCCCATTTTTAATTCCGTAAATCGCGTTGCAAAGCCTGTATGACCCTCTCGGTGCCCGGGCAAACTGCTCGGGGCATCGCGTCCTGTGGTGATCGTACACCGCAATCCAAAAACAGGAAAAACAACGACCCGATTCACCCCGGAACTGGGTACGCCCCGCCAAACGGGACGACTTGGTCGCGTGCGGTATTCACAGATACGTGCACGTCGTTGATACGGACGTGTGGGATTTCGCAGAAGTCGATTCGGGTGTGCGTGCACACCGGGATCAACGCGTATCCGCGGACAACGCCCCTATCCGACTTTTCTGAATCAAGCCCTAACTTTGTGTACACATGTCAGATTGAAACAAAACTTGCGCCATCGGACTCGTAGCGATACGCTGGTCCTGTGACCCAAGTTTGGTTCGATTCTGAGAACGTTGACGAAATCGCGTGTCGTGGGCCCCACAGGTCCCGCTCGACTGGCGATTTTGTGATCGGCTCATCGGAATCCAATTCTGGAAGTTCCGTTGGGTTCGTATCATCGTTCCTGACCTGTTGACACTAAGTTTGGTGAATTTGGAGACCTTTGACCCTGACACATTTTTCGGTGCAAAGCGGGCCCACATACGGACCCCGTTTTGACCCAAAATTACCGTTTTGCCCTTGTCTCCAAATTGGACTCAAGGACAGGCGTTTCTAGCTATTTGATATCTTCTGAGCATGATGATAATGTTTATTTCAGCATCCGAAGTCATTTCTAGAAATTTCCCCCAGACACAAAACCGTAGTGGGATCCAAACATCAGGCAAGTACCTGCACTTCAAGTTTAATCTTTATATTATGATAATTAGTTCCTTGCTCTACTAGTACCATTATATGATTACACTTAGTGTTGGGATTTGGAGTTCATGTCTTGCTTTTCATGTCGGGAGGGAGAATACTAGGAGGCATGTAGTTTACCCTTCCCCCTGTCGTGACTGCTAGCTGTTGGTACGCGACTGTACCATCAGCCTTATACTTGATTATTCCTGACTGCTAGCCGTCTATGGCGGCCTTATTAGCCTTATAAACCCCTACATGCCAACTATGTATTCTAAATACATAATTTTACACACATAGTTTATGTTGCCTTGTTGTAGTTCCATTTTCCTCTCTCATTTATTCCTGTTTTACTCATATCCCTGTTTTACAGCATTTAACTCTTAGTTATTGTTATCACTTATTTATGCATATTCTCAACATGATACTTAGTCAGTTCTTTTCTACTTGTCATAAATATTTAGTTTAATCTTGTGGTGCATTGTGTACTTTGCTCCTTTCCTGACTGGATCCGTTGATATTAGACGATGATGAGGATTATACCCACACCTATTATGGCCCCTATGAGGTAGCAGGTGACACATTTGAGGAGCCGGTTCCCACCCAGGAGACTGCTTCTGAGGAGTAGTTAGCAATTAGTTATTATTTTCTTTCATCTTAGTAATCGAGTTTATCCCCGATTTAACTTCTGGTTCTGTAATAAATTATGGATCTGTTGTCACATTTTGATAATGAAATCTTAGCATTCCTATTTTCTGTTATTATCTTTGCCTACTTTTAATATTGTGAATGAGCTAGATCTATTTTAACTGTGGAAATGACCTAGAAAGCGTACTACCGCCGACACTGCGGCGTAGGCTGGACGTACCCACGTACTCGTGCCCGAATATCTGGTTGCGGGTTGTGACACATTTTTATGGTAGCCCATGCAGGTCTAGTATCCTTAAATAGGGTAATAACCTAGGACAGAGTATGAAATAAGATTGAGGATTTTAGTAAAAGCTCATTCACAGAATAGGATCTTTTATTTCAAATCTTGATATCATTCCTAGTCAATTTTCCTATCGTCCTTGATTTCCAAGTAATCTATTCTAATCTTCCTATCCCTTAATCTTTCAGAATGGTTTAGACAAGGAATACCGTAGGAGGCACATCCGAACCCGCCGAGCAGACTGTGCCTGAAACTCTTGCGCTCCCTCCGCCTCCAACTACTCCGACAGTTACTATGGATAGGGCACAGCTACTCGGAGTGTTCCAGGGACTCATAGAATCCCAGAAGGAACATACTACCCTGCTACGAGCTAGCCTTTCGGATGCTCTTCGCTTCCAGGAGGCACCACACAAGAGGCCAGGAAGTGCCAAGGACTTCAAGAACCTTAAACCCCTGGAATTCTATGGGACTGAAGGCATTCTCTATGCCGATGAATGGATAGAGAATGTAGAGCGACTCCTGAAGACTGCTCGGGTCCCTGATGATCTTAAAGTGGAATCTGCAAGCCTGCAACTATTTGACATAGCTCAGACTTGGTTTAGAGATGAACCTCAACTATCTGCTCCTGAGCTCACTTGGGAGGATTTCAAGAGGCTGTTCAAGGAGAAATTCTATCCCGAAGTGGCTCGGGAAGCTCTCGAAAGTCAATACGAGAGGCTGGAACAAGGTAATCTTTCTGTTGATGAGTACACTGCTGAATTTAGCAGACTGAGCCACTTTGCAGAATATATGGTTCGTACCCCTGAGGATAGAGCTCGTAGATTCAAGAAGGGGTTGTCTTCTGATATTCGCCTTGCTGTCACCACTAGCCGAGCTCGTACATACGAAGAAATCTTGAGCATGGCACAAGGTATTGAAAGAGACATGGGACATAGACTAAAGCGGGAAAGAGATACTGGAAGTATGGGACCCCACAAATGCCCTTTCCAACAACAACCACAGTAGAAGGCCCCGCAACAAAACCAGCGTCCTCTCCCTCGAGCCACATCACCCCAACACCAAGCTCAAGGACAGAACCAACAAGCTCCCACTTGTAACTTTTGTCAAAAATAAGGCCACACTTGGCAAGTTTGTAGAAAGAGACTAGGTGCCTGTCTATATTGTGGATCAGCAACACATCAAATGAGGGACTGTCCTGCTGCTCAAGAAAGCACAGCTGTACCAAAGGCTCCAGTTCAGGCCAGGCCCCCAGCAGCGCAGCAGAGAGGACCCCCACTTCCAACTCAACAACAACGCTTTGCTCAGCACCAACATCAGCAACAGAGGGGTGCACCTCAGCAAGGCCGTGCTTTTGCAATGACTCTGGAGGAAGCTGAAGCCACAGCAGATGTGATAACAGGTTCTGTACTTATAAATTCAATACCAGCCATTACTTTATTTGATTCTGGAGCTTTATATTTATTCATGTCAGTAGATTTCCTTATGAAGCATAGCTTAATCACTGAACCTCTTAGGAATTGTTATAAGATCATTACCGGTGGAGGAATTATCCCGGTTAGTGATGCATGTAACAATTGTCCTATTACACTATGTGGGAAAGAATTATATGCTAGGCTACTCGTAATGCCAGTTCCCAGTTTCGATATTATTCTGGGTATGGATTGGTTGAGTCAATATCATGCCACTATAGATTGTCACAGAGGTAGTGTAATCTTCAGGCCCCCTGACAAGCCAGAATTTGAATTCACTAGAGATTCTAGAGAATTGGGTAGTAAAAAAATTTGCGGAGCCCTAGTACCAGAAGAATTGCCACTACCTATCATCTCTGAATATCTTGATGTCTTCCCTGAGGATCTCCCAGGATTACCCCCAGACCGAGAAGTTGAATTCTCTATTGACTTAGTGCCAGGAGCAGCGCTAGTATCTCAAAATCCATACAGAATCAATAAGAAAGAGATAATAGAACTAAATGAGCAGATAAAAGAATTAGAAGACAAATGCTTCATTAGGTCTAGTGTCTCACCCTGGGGAGCTCCAGTATTATTTGTGCCAAAGAAGGATGGAACATCCCGAATGTGTATTGATTATAGGGCCTTGAATGCGTTAACAATCAAGAATAAGTATCCCCTACCAAGGATAGATGACTTATTTGATCAACTAAGTGGAGCTCGGGTATTTTCAAAGATTGACTTGAGTTCTGGTTACCACCAAGTAAGGGTGAGGAAGGAAGACATCCCCAAAACTGCTTTCAATACCCGGAACGGACACTACGAATTCTTAGTGATGCCGTTCGGGTTGACCAATGCTCCAGCAGTATTTATGAATTTAATGAACAGAGTCTTCCAGCAATATCTAGACAAATTTGTAGTGGTTTTTATTGATGATATTTTGATTTATTCCAAGACTCCAGAAGAACATGAAGAACACTTGAGGCTAGCATTGGAGACTTTAAGGAAGGAAAAACTTTATGGAAAACTATCCAAATGTGCATTCTTCCTAGACAAAGTAGAATTTTTGGGACATGTTGTAACTGGAGATGGCATAGCAGTAGATCCTAAAAAGATAGCAGCAGTAGAATCATGGCCCACTCCAGACTCTGTAGCAGAAATTAGAAGTTTTCTGGGACTAGCTGGCTATTATCGAAAGTTTGTGAAGGACTTTGCTAGAATTGCAGAACCAATGACAAAATTAACAAGAAAGGATGAAGAATTTATATGGACTGATGAATGTCAATATGCTTTTGAAGAATTGAAGAAAAGGCTGACTACTGCCCCTATTCTGACCTTACCATCTGGAACCGGAGGTTTCGCTATATATAGTGATGCTTCTGGAAAAGGTCTAGGTTGTGTATTGGAGCAAAACAAAAAGGTAATAGCATATGCTTCTAGACAGCTTCGACCTCATGAAAAGAACTATCCAACTCATGACTTAGAATTAGCAGCTGTTATTTTTGCTCTTAAGCTATGGAAGCATTATCTGTATGGCGAGAGAGTAGAAATCTTTACAGATCATAAAAGTTTAAAATATATCTTTACTCAAAAAGAGCTGAATATGAGGCAAAGAAGGTGGCTGGAATTAATAAAATATTTTGACATCACCCTTCAATATCATCCTGGGAAGGCCAACGTAGTAGCTGATGCTCTAAGCAGATATCCCATGGCAATGTACTTAACGATGGACCGACACTTGCTCGAGAACTTGGAAAGTTTGGGTATTGAGGTAATTATTCCAGGAAGGAAAGGTCAAATGATGAATTTGAAGATCCAATCTACCTTAATGGATAATATTAAGGAGACTCAGT
The DNA here is from genome assembly GCA_036927795.1 of Iris macrosiphon. NCBI lineage: Eukaryota > Viridiplantae > Streptophyta > Magnoliopsida > Asparagales > Iridaceae > Iris > Iris macrosiphon. Next base: position 238,332,924 of record JAYESA010000004.1, read on the forward strand.
TTCAAGACGAAGGCCTACGAAGCATTCGAGGCCAAGTACAAGCTGGGTTAGTGAAGAAATTCAAAATTCATGAAGATGGATCACTGAGACATGGAGATAGATTATGTGTACCTCAAGGAGATATAAGAGAAGAAATTATGCAAGAAGCACACAGATCATAATACTCTATACATCCAGGAGCCAACAAAATGTACAAAGACCTAAGGATGCATGTTTGGTGGTATGGCATGAAAAGAGAAGTAGCCAAGTTCGTATCTCGTTGCTTAGTGTGCCAACAAGTCAAGGCTGAAAGACAAAGACCTGGGGATTGCTTCAACCACTACCCATTCCAGAGTGGAAGTGGGAACACATCATTATGGATTTTATTTCTGGGCTTCCAAGGACACCTAGTGGAAAGGATGCAATTTGGGTGATAGTGGATAGACTGACCAAGTCTGCACATTTTCTACCCTTCAAAGTAGGGCTACCTACGGAGAAGTTGGCAGATTTATATATTCGATATATTGTTAAATTGTATGGGGTTCCAGTAAGTATTATCTCCGACCGAGATTCAAGATTTACCTCTCACTTCTGGAAGAGCTTACAAGCCAGCTTGGGGACTCAACTCAAATTCAGCACAACTTATCATCCCCAAACTGATGGACAATCTGAACGTACCATTCAGACACTTGAAGATATGCTCCGTACATGTGTTCTAGATTTTGGAGGATCGTGGAAAGACTATCTACATCTTGTGGAGTTCTCTTATAATAACAGTTACCAAGCAAGTATTGAAATGACTCCATTTGAAGCTTTATATGGACGAAGATGTCGTACCCCGCTATAATGGGACGATGTAGGAGAAAGAGCCTTACTGGGACCAGAGATGGTGATCAATTCAACTGAGAAGGTGAAACAAATAAGGGAAAGACTTCGGATGGCTCATGACAGGCAACGACATTGGGCAAATAGCCATCGAAAACCCTTGGAATTTGAGGTAATTAATTTATGAAATTCAAGTTAATTTAAACACTATGATTATGGAACTAAGACTTTATTATGACTTTACTAAAGGTTGGAGAATTAGTATTCTTGAAGATCTCTCCGACACGTGGCACCATTAGGTTCGGAAGGAGCAGAAAACTCAGCCCAAGATTTATTGGACCATTTGGCATACAGGAGAGAATCGGAGAAGTGGCATACCGTCTGGCATTGCCACCCTCTCTGGATGGGGTCCATAATGTCTTCCACGTGTCGCAGCTGAGAAAATACGTGTCAAATCCCAGTCATATTTTGGATCATTCAGAGCTCGAAGTGGGTCCAAGCTTGACTTACCAAGAGCAACCTGTGGGAATACTGGACCGAACGGAGAAAGTCCTAAGGAATCAAGTTATCCCTCTTGTTCGTATAGCTTGGAAGCACCATTCTCTCGGCGAATCCACCTGGGAGCGAGAAGACGAGATTAGAGAGCGCTACCCCTATCTTTTTGAACCCTGAGGTATATTTTAACTCTCGACCTTTCCTTTCGTGCCATTGTTATTCTTAAATTTCGAGGACGAAATTTTTATAAGTTGGGTAGATTGTAAACCCCCTGAATTTTCAAAAAATATTAAACTTGGATTTTCCACAATTTTTCTGGAATTTTCTGGGAATTTTTTTGTAATTAAAATCAGGGTTTTAATTATTAAATAATTTTTAATTGTTAATAAATAATATTAAAATATTATGGAAATAATATTTTTGGGTGTAAAATAGAAAACTGGACTTAGGGTAATTTTTCTGGAATTTATTGGGCCCCGGACCTATTTTAAAATACCTAAAAACTATTAAACAATTATTATTATTATTTATTATTTATTTACTTAATTATTTATTATTTATAAAAGCCTAAATCTAAAACCAGCCCGGCCCACTGGGCCCAGCCCCGAACCAGCGGCCCAGCCCATCGGGCTAACGGGTCGGGTCGGATCCGCCCGGCCGGACTTGACCCGCCGCCTGCCCGACCCGGGGGACCGCCTCTCTACAATGACCGCGTCCCCCGCGCATTTTTTGGCGAGCTCCGGCCACGTCGCCTCCGCTCCGCCCGTCCTGGCCCACTCCCCGCGTCCTCCACGGCCGGCCACGCCGCCACGATCCCCTCTCCCCTCCGCCTTGGCCGGCCTTCCCTCTCCCTTTACCTTCCTATATAAACCCTAACCCCTCCCTTTCACTTCCTCCTCCGACCACCACCTAGCACCGCCCCCTCGCCGAGACAGCGCCGCCCGTCCACCGCCTCGCCTCGCCCCCGGCCCTCTCCTCCTCCTTCTCCCTCTCCTCCAGCACCCGCCTCCGGCCTCCCCGACTCCAGCACAGCCCGCAGCCCGCTCGGCCAGCCAGTTCCTCACCGCGCCTCCGCCGTACCTCCGGCCGCCCCTCAGCAGTCGACGAGCCGCCCCAGCCCCTCTCCGGCGCGCCTCCGGCCGGCCCCCGCCGCAGCTTCCAGAACCCTAACCCTAGCCCTAATTATTCCCTGTGTCGACTCGTGTCGGACACGACACGGACACGAGAAATCCTAATTTCTCGAGGCAGTTCAGGTACGTGTAACTTTCTCCTCGCTAACCCATTTTAAATTCCATAAATTGCGTAGCGAAGCCTGTATGACCCTCTCGGTGCCCGGGCAAACCGCTCGGGACATCGCGTCCTGTGGTGATCCCACACCGCGATCCAAAAACAGAAAAAATAACGACCCGATTCACCCCGGAACTGGGTATGCCCCGCCAAACGGGACGACTTGGTCGTGCGCGGTCTTCACAGATACGTGCGCGTCGGTGATACGGACGTGTGGGATTTTGCATAAGTCGATTCGGGTGTGCGTGCACACCGGGATCAACGCGTATCCGCGGACAACGTCCCGTATCCAACTTTTCTGAATCAAGCCCTAATTTTGTGTACACACGTCGGATTGAAACAAAACTTACACCATCGGACTCGTAGCGATACGCTGGTCCTGTGACCCAAGTTTGGTTCGATTCTGAGAACGTTGACGAAATTGCGTGTCATGGGCCCCATAGGTCCCGCTCGACGGGCGATTTTGTGATCGGCTCATCGGAATCCAATTCTGGAAGTTCCGTTGGGTTCGTATCATTGTTCCTGACCTGTTGACACTAAGTTTGGTGAATTTGGAGACCTTTGACCCTGACACGTTTTTCGGTGCAAAGCGGGCCTACATGCGGACCCCGTTTTGACCCAAAATTACTGTTTTGTCTTTGTCTCCAAATTGGTCTCAAGGACAGGCGTTTCTAGCTATTTGATATCTTCTGAGCATGATGGTAATATTTATTTCAACATTCGGAGTCATTTCTAGAAATTTCCCTGAGACACAAAACCGTAGTGGGATCCAAACATCAGGCAAGTACCTGTACTTCAAGTTTAATCTTTATATTGTGATAATTAGTTTCTTGCTCTACTAGTACCATTGTATGATTACATTTAGTGTTGGGATTTGGAGTTCATGTCTTGCTTTTCGTGTCGGGAGGGAGAATACTAGGAGGCATGTAGTTTACCCTTTCCCCTGTCGTGACTGCTAGCTGTTGGTACGCGACTGTACCATCAGCCTTATACTTGATTATTCCTGACTGCTAGCCGTCTATGGCGGTCTTATTAGCCTTATAAACCCCTACATGCCAACTATGTATTCTAAATACACAATTTCATACACATAGTTCCTGTTGTCTTGTTGTAGTTCCATTTTCCTGTCTTATTTATTCCTGTTTTACTCATATCCCTATTTTACAGCATTTAACTCTTAGTTATTATTATCACTTATTTATGCATATTCTCAACATGATACTTAGTCAGTTCTTTTCTACTTGTCATAAATATTTAGTTTAATCTTGTGGTGCATTGTGTACTTTGTTCCTTTCCTGACTGGATCCGTTGATATTAGGCGATGATGAGGATTATGCCCCCACCTATTATGGCCCCTATGAGGTAGCAGGTGACACATTTGAGGAGCCGGTTCCTACCCAGGAGACTTGTAACCCCCTGATTTTTCAGAAATTTTTAATTTGGATTTTTCATAATTTTCTGTAATTTTCTAGAATTTTCAAGAATTTATTTTAGATTCAAATATAATTAAAAATATCCCAAACTTTTATTTTATGTTCTAAATAATAAAATATATTTTCTAGAAGTTTTTGGGAATTTTCTGAGTATTTTTAGTATTTATTGGGAGTTATTTAGGCTAATAACTAATTTTTAGGACTTGTAGAATTTATGGTGCAAGCTCAGGAATATAAAATGGACCCACGTTATTTTCTAAGATTTATAATATTATTATATATTTTCTGGAATTATTTCAAAATTTGTGGAATAATGTTAGTATTTATTTTTAGTTTTATGGCAAAACTAATTTTTAGAGCTTCTCCTAATTATAGTAGGAAATCTATGAATATAAAATTATCCCAAATATTTTTCTAAGGTTTTTTTTGGTTCAAAATATATTTTCTGTAATTTTTCCAGATTTTTATGATTATTTTTAATGTTTATTTTGAGTTATTTAGATTTAAAATGACTTAAATAATGTTTTGATAAAGGCAAATCAAAAATAAATAATATAAATAAAACTATTCAATCAGATTCTGACACATGTCAGCCTATAGATATCCATTCAGCCGCAGGTACATCTATATATATATATATATATATATATATATATATATATATATAATATAATAACCCTAATTATCTCATTATTTTAGAGAGAGAGAGAGATTTGGGAGAATTGTCATCTAGGGTTTCTTCATCTTCCAGAAGCCATTGCGCATAGCTCCGGACTCCAAACGAGGCCTAGTTTCTTGCGTTAAAACGATATTGAGGTTAGCTTTCTGATTATATAATTTTTTTTACAAAATTATTAGTATTAAATTCTGGAAAATTTGTAGAGCACAGCATGTCCGAAAATAGACGTGTTTCGATGTTTTCGCAATTTTGGGAGAACCCGGAATCAGAATCACGAACCGTTTAAAGTTTCGGAAATCTAATGTCGAGATCATTAGATTTATGGCAAAACTAATTTTTAGAGCTTCTCCTAATTATAGTAGAAAATCTATGAATATAAAATTATCCCAAATATTTTTCTAAGGGTTTTTTTGGTTCAAAATATATTTTCTATAATTTTTCCAGATTTTTATGATTATTTTTAATGTTTATTTTGAGTTATTTAGATTTAAAACGACTTAAATAATGTTTTGATAAAGGAAAATCAAAAATAAATAATATAAATAAAACCATTCAATCAGATTCTGACACATGTCAGCCTATAGATATCCATTCAGCCGCAGGTACATCTATATATATATATATATATATATATATATATATATATATATAATATAATAACCCTAATTATCTCATTATTTTAGAGAGAGAGAGAGATTTGGGAGAATTGTCATCTAGGGTTTCTTCATCTTCCAGAAGCCATTGCGCATAGCTCCGGACTCCAAACGAGGCCTAGTTTCTTGCGTTAAAACGATATTGAGGTTAGCTTTCTGATTATATAATTTTTTTTACAAAATTATTAGTATTAAATTCTAGAAAACTCGTAGAGCACAGCATGTCCGAAAATAGACGTGTTTCGATGTTTTCGCAATTTCGGGAGAACCCGGAATCAGAATCACGAACTGTTTAAAGTTTCGGAAATCTAATGTCGAGATCATTGACATATATTTTTTCCAGAATTTAATTTGAAGTATTTACATACTGTTAATTCTGTAGAACTTCTAGGTTAGAATTTAACCATCGGTGCACAATACAAAATTTGTATGTGCCATAATTCCCAAACGAATTTGAATTCGGACGAGCCATAAATTCTAGTATATTTTTGATGCTGAAATCTACAGTAAATCATGCATGAAAGTCGAGTTTGTGTCGGTTGACTTTTTGGTCAACAGATCGCCTCGATTTGCGTGCCATGAGTCTCGAGTTGATAAAATTCAGTTTCTTTGGACAAAATTTAGGAATTAACATAAAAATCAGAATAATAAGATTAAAATAGGATTTTAGAGTAATTATTCCAGAATTAAATAAATTAAAATAAATTATCTTTTGACGTGATAAATTTGTAATACATAGGCTATTTGGACTGTGACTTGGACTCTGATTCATACCAGCAACAGGACCCCAGGCAAGTGTACCTTGCCAAACTTTGCAGTATTGTTATATATTTTCCTTGCTTTATTATATTGCTGTGCATGCTTAACCTAGGGCCGTGTGACGTACTTAGCGTCCGATTATAGTCGGGTGCCAACACCGTACGCGGAGTTGTGTATTGTCATCTAGACATGGATATTTGTGACCCTCTTTATTCTCGTATTTGTCCTAGCAAGTACACTATAACCCAGGACACTTGACACTATTCATGAGACAGAATCTTCCTGAGATATTCATGGTGATTCTGTGTAGGATACATGTTTTATGACATAGACATCATATTCATAGATATTAGATGACTTGCTGCATTAGATATGATCGTGCGTGACATGGACATGGTGCATCATGGACATGAGACGTGTGATTACATTGGGTGGGGAGAGACACACAGGCTACAGGCTGAGTTTATATATATATATAAAACATAGTAAACACATAGTAAAATACATAGTAAATACTGCTACCGGCTCCAAGATACAGAGCTTGTAGTGGTCTCAGCCTGAGTTTAGTGATGCTCTCAAATTGCATTTTCACATAGATGGTTATATAGTTTACCCTATTTATTTTATTTACTATTACACTGTATTTTGGCATGTCGATTTATGTACCTTGTTATGTCCCCTGGGGACCTGGATACCGGACTTTGTCCCCAGGACTAGCAGACGAGATCGACCCCGAGTTACACGGGACAGGAGCATTAGCAGAAGATGGAGCAGGAGCAGACACTGGAGCAGTACCAGATCCAGTAGACGATTGATCCCCGAGGGTATTATCTGGGTATAGGCTTTCCCCATACTCGGTATTTGCTGTGGTTATCTTTATTCTTGTATCTTGACAGATGTATCAGACTCATTATCGGGTTATTTTCCCGAGTTTATATCATATTGAGATTGATCTTGCTTTATGATTCTGATATTGTTGTATTCATTTCTGTGGATGAGATTAGTATATCTAGACCATTATTATTGTATTACAGCTTGAGTACGCCCCGATGGATCCATTAAATTGGGTTTGTCTATCGGTGTGTGCTGCTGGCCATTGCCACGTGTCTAGTCCCTCGATATTTTGGGACTGGGGCGTGACATAGTTTTTGTGGTGGCCCATGCAGGTCGACGACTAAATTGTTCGGTTTTAACTTAGGAACCGAGCAAGCCTGCAATAAGGATAGGATAAGTTTTTGGATCTCATCCACTTGCTTGAATCGTTCTTGACATCTATTTCGGGTTCGAATTAATTTCTTGACTTGCATCCTGCCTTGATTTTCGTGCGCCTCTTATTATTTATTTTGGTTGTTACTCTAAACTTTTTATTATGTGATTGGTAATTAGAACTTGACAGTTTGAGTTAATCTTATAGATGGTGACCTTATGATTACCTCTTAGCTTTGAACCGCGTAATTAGTACCCCACCTCGATACAAGTTATCTTTTCTTTCCCTTGAGACTAGTAACCTGTCCATTCTCACTATTGACACATGACCTATGAGCACTATGATTAAGACTTAAGATGACCATTACTTACATAATACCATAGGAGACCCTAATAAGAGTTCTGTTTTATTTAGATGTGCAAGGTTATTTTGCAGGACCCTCTTAAGACTGTCACAGTATTAGTTTAATTCTTATAAGTTGGGTAGTATGCCTCACAACATAGTACCACCTAGCCCTATTGATGAAGTGACTTAGGATGACACAACTTTAGATTTGCATAAGACGACAGTATTTATTCAGACGATAGAATTTAGAGGTCCTTGCCCCCATTTGGTCGACTAGCGACATAGACAAGGAGTTGTATGATAACTGTAGAGATTGTAGAGTCTTTTATTATTGTTGCTTATTTTGTTTCTGTTTGTGAACTCGAATTGATTTGTACCTCCTTTCATCATCATCTAGTGTACTTATAATTTTTGTACTACCTTGACTTATGCTGCTATATTATAGCCTAGTTTTTGCAAGCTTATTCTTTATCAAGCTTGTTCATGACATATGTGTTATTGGGGCCCGATCAACCCCACTAATATAATTGTCTATTCAGAATCAATGTATTATGGTCTGATCAACCTTAGTGCATTTTGGTTCGCTCTTCACACGACTACTTTACGTGGATTGAGATATATAGTTGACTAGTAGACGCCTGTACTTACCCTCTAGATATGTCTGAGAAGATCGTATCGGTTACATAACTGTACTAATACGAGCATACAAACAAAGGATTACCAAAATAGGATTTCAATCCACAACTGCTTTGACAATTCCTAATTGAATTCTTTAAACGCCTTGATCTCAATACTTCTATTCTATTGCGCTGCCCTTGAACTCTTTATTATTGGTCTCCGTCTTCCCTTATTTCGGAAAGACGAAACATCATGCTTGGTATAAATTGATACACAAAGAATACTAGATATACCCCATAGGCTGATCACATACTTGAGGATTATTCTTCGTAATTAAGGACATATCATATATGATATGATCGGCATTGAAGTTCGAGGATTGAATGACATGAGTAAACATATTAAGGAATATTCTCTTAAGGTATATAGCCTTATATGATAGATGGGTAAATTCTAAGTTGGGTAGTAGTGCATTGTCAACTCGAGAGGAATTTCTTTTAGATTGTGATCGAGTAAGATTAAATTGGGAGAGGTTCAAGCCATTTTAATTTTGAGAATTTTAGAAGAATGACTAAGATGATGAGGATTAATGAATTGATATTGAGGACCCAATATTTATACCTTAAGTACATGATTTAAACAATGAAGGTAAAATCATCAACTTAAAATTTAGAGCATAAAAAGATGAAATTTCAGACTTGAACAATGGTGGACTGCATTTTAAATTTTTTTTTTAAGTTGATGATTTGAGTTAAAATAAAAAATTTGATGGTTGGACTACCTATTTGAAATATTAAGGATGTGAATGGAATTTAAGAAGTTGAAGCATACAAAAACTTATAGGTGAAAATAGGAATAATAATGGACTCGAATTACTTCTAGAGGAGATTATGATAATTGGAGATCGTGAGGTAAAATTTATATGCGTATTTAAATCTTGAAGATGATATATGGATTTAATTTAAATTTGGATATGGATAATTTGAAAAAGCGAGAAGAGATAACCATAGGTTAAATTTGATTGGATCAGTGGTCATCTTAACCTAGAAGTGATTACAATGGATATGAGTAGGATTTTAATTGTCGCAAGGAGATTGCGATTGACTTGCCTTATGTACACGAAGGATTAACAAATTATGCCTTATTTTAATTTTGAGGATGACATTGTCTTAAGTTGGCTGGATTGTGAAACCCCCTCACCTAAGAAGTAGACCTACTTGGCTTAGATAGTGAGACTAAGGCTAGCTCGAATCCAATTAGGAATAGAACACGACATTTTTTATTTAGTTTTATAACATGGTATCCCTCGGCGCGCCTTACCATTGCTTCGATAATTGGAGCACTTCCCTAGTCACTGCCTTCCTACAAATTCCACACCTTGTCCTAGACATGCCCATCCTCCAATTTCCATCTTTGTGCAACGTTTCAATTATTGGGCACTTTTATGCAAAAGAGCATTTAGGTATCCACACTATTGGACATGACACACGAAGAAACCTATTTTCACTCATGTGAATTTCTTCCATGATTTTCGGAATGTGCAACGTGCAACATCGTCCACTCCGTTAAACCTAGCCTTGCATTTTAACCAATACAAATCTTAGACCATCCTTGACTTCTACCATGGCTTAATTTTAATTTCGAGGACGAAATTTTTATAAGTTGGGTAGATTGTAACCCCTAATTTTTCAGAAATTTTTAATTTAGATTTTTCACAATTTTTTATAATTTTTTAGAATTTTCAAGAATTTATTTTAGATTCAAATATAATTAAAAATATCCCAAACTTTTATTTTATGTTCTAAATAATAAAATATATTTTCTAAAAGTTTTTGGGAATTTTCTGAGTATTTTTAGTATTTATTGGGAGTTATTTAGGCTAATAACTAATTTTTAGGACTTGTAGAATTTATGGTGCAAGCTCAGGAATATAAAATGGACCCACGTTATTTTCTAAGGTTTATAATATTATTATATATTTTCTGGAATTATTTCAGAATTTGTGGAATAATGTTAGTATTTATTTTTAGTTTTATGGCAAAACTAATTTTTAGAGCTTCTCCTAATTATAGTAGGAAATCTATGAATATAAAATTATCCCAAATATTTTTCTAAGGTTTTTTTTGGTTCAAAATATATTTTCTGTAATTTTTTCAGATTTTTATGATTATTTTTAATGTTAATTTGAGTTATTTAGATTTAAAACGACTTAAATAATGTTTTGATAAAGGCAAATCAAAAATAAATAATATAAATAAAACTATTCAATCAGATTCTGACACATGTCAGCCTATAGATATCCATTCAGCCGCAGGTACATCTATATATATATATATATAATATAATAACCCTAATTATCTCATTATTTTAGAGAGGGAGAGAGATTTGGGAGAATTGTCATCTAGGGTTTCTTCATCTTCCAGAAGCCATTGCGCATAGCTCCGGACTCCAAACGAGGCCTAGTTTCTTGCGTTAGAACGATATTGAGGTTAGCTTTCTGATTATATAATTTTTTTTACAAAATTATTAGTATTAAATTCAGGAAATTTCGTAGAGTACAGCATATCCGAAAATAGACGTGTTTCGATGTTTTCGCAATTTTGGGAGAACCCGGAATCAAAATCATGAACCGTTTAAAGTTTCGGAAATCTAATGTCGAGATCATCGACATATATTTTTTCCAGAATTTAATTTGAAGTATTTACATACTGTTAATTCTGTAGAACTTCTAGGTTAGAATTTAACCATCGGTGCACAATACAAAATTTGTATGTGCCATAATTCCCAAACAAATTTGAATTCGGACGAGCCATAAATTCTAGTATGTTTTTGATGCTGAAATCTATAGGAAATCATGCATGAAAGTCGAGTTTGTGTCGGTTGACTTTTTGGTCAATAGATCGCCTCGATTTGCGTGCCATGAGTCTCGAGTTGATAAAATTTAGTTTCTTTGGACAAAATTTAGGAATTAACATAAAAATCAGAATAATAAGATTAAAATAGGATTTTAGAGTAATTATTCTAGAATTAAATAAATTAAAATAAATTATCTTTTGACGTGATAAATTTGTAATACATAGGCTATTTGGACTGTGACTTGGACTCTGATTCATACCAGCAACAGGACCCCAGGAAAGTGTACCTTGCCAAACTCTGCAGTATTATTATATATTTTCCTTGCTTTATTATATTGCTGTGCATGCTTAACCTAGGGCCGTGTGACGTATTTAGCGTCCGATTATAGTCGGGTGCCAACACCGTACGCGGAGTTGTGTATTGTCATCTAGACATGGATATTTGTGACCCTCTTTATTCTCGTATTTGTCCTGGCAAGTACACTATAACCCTGGACACTTGACACTATTCATGAGATAGAATCTTCCTGAGATATTCATGGTGATTCTGTGTAGGATACATGTTTTATGACATAGACATCATATTCATAGATATTAGATGACTTGCTGCATTAGATATGATCGTGCGTGACATGGACATGGTGCATCATGGACATGAGACGTGTGATTACATTGGGTGGGGAGAGACACACAGGCTACAGGCTGAGTTTATATATATATATAAAATATAGTAAACACATAGTAAAATACATAGTAAACACTGCTACCGGCTCCAAGACACAGAGCTTGTAGTGGTCTCAGCCTGAGTTTAGTGATGCTCTCAAATTGCATTTTCACATAGATGGTTATATAGTTTACCCTATTTATTTTATTTACTATTACACTGCATTTTGGTATGTCGATTTATGTACCTTGTTATGTCCCCTGAAGACCTGGATACCGGACTTTGTCCCCAGGACTAGCAGACGAGATCGACCCCGAGTTACACGGGACAGGAGCATTAGCAGAAGATGGAGCAGGAGCAGACACTGGAGCAGTACCAGATCCAGTAGACGATTGATCCCCGAGGGTATCATCTGGGTATAGGCTTTCCCCATACTCGGTATTTGCTGTGGTTATCTTTATTCTTGTATCTTGACAGATTTATCAGACTCATTATCGGGTTATTTTCCCGAGTTTATATCATATTGAGATTGATCTTGCTTTATGATTCTGATATTGTTGTATTCATTTCTGTGGATGAGATTAGTATATCTAGACCATTATTATTGTATTACAGCTTAAGTACGCCCCGATGGATCCATTAAATTGGGTTTTCCATCGGTGTGTGCTGCTGGCCATTGCCACGTGTCTAGTCCCTCGATATTTTGGGACTGGGGCGTGACAAGACTGCTTCTGAGGAGTAGTTAGCAATTAGTTATTATTTTGTTTCATCTTAGTAATCGGGTTTGTCCCCGATTTAACTTCTGGTTCTGTAATAAATTATGGATCTGTTGTCACATTTTGATTATAAAATCTTAGCATTCCTATTTCCTGTTATTATCTTTGCCTACTTTTAATATTGTGAATGAGCTAGATCTATTTTAACTGTGGAAATGACCTAGACAACGTACTACCGCCGACACTGCGGCGTAGGCTGGACGTACCCACGTACTCGTGCCCGAATATTCGGGTGCGGGTCGTGACAATGCTAAAACATCTAATTGACTTACTTTGTACCATCGGCCCAAATCTCTGTCCTTGTCTCCTCCGAAAGTGCGCATGGAGGATCTTGCTGATGTTGGGACAACGTCGGCACGACCTCCTCTATATGCTTATCTGTCTCCATGGTTCCGTCAGGAGGAGGAACACTGGATGAGGGAGTACTATCACGCCTGGAACTACTCGTCCCAGGAGTGATGTCACGTAACTTCATCGTAGTCGGAGATGTGACTAATCGATATACTGGAGTACTGGGCGACGACGATCCGGAACCAACAGTAGGCAGTACCGGAGGAGCACTATGTCTACCTCGGGACCTGCCGAATCCTCCGCGTCGTCATGTCATACCTGATAACAACATATGATGAATAAAGAAAAACACAAATATATAGTACATTCTACAGTCAAAATGTGATGCATATCTCACAGCATTCTACAGTCAAAATATAATACATATATTCGTTAAAATAGAATATTCTACAGTCAAAATATAGTTATATTCTACAGGCAAAGTATTTTATTTTCAATCATCTTCAAAAAATTCATCTTGTTCGCCTTCCTCGTCCTCTTCTTCCTCCTCCTCATTTTTACTTTCATATACTTCGTCTTCCTTTTCGGATAATTCTACATCTTCTACATTATTACTCGTGTAATGAATAACTTTCGTTGAGTCCACATCTATAATATTTATTACAAGAGGTAGATCGTCCTCCTGATAAGCTATTTCATCAATATCAAAGGTATTTCTAGCTTTAGTCTTGCATACTGCCCACCAATCCGACCTCGCTGTCCCCCGTCTAGGATAAGTTGTGAAGTACATTAGATAAGCCTGACTTGATAGGATAAATGGTTTACAGCCTTGATATCTACGCTTGTAGTTTATAACCATAAGGCCATGCTTGTCAATTTTCTAACCTTGATCTTGAATCGGATCGAACCATTCACACTTGAATAACACGATATTAGTAGGTTCTGTGTCATAATTATATGTCAACTCCACAATCTCTCGTAAGATGCCAAAGAAATTATTGCCTGGCTCGACGTCCTTGTAGTTCAAAGATTTGATACACAAACAACTATTTTTCGTGGAATCAAGATCCAGAAAGCTGTCTCTGATAGGAGCATTTGTTGACTTGAACCTAAACCCATTCATACAGAAACTTGGACATATTTTAACGGTAGTAATTGGTCCCTTGGCTAGAGTTCTAATAGATTCAGTCTCGAGTGTTATTAGACGATCGACCTAAATATCAAAGTAGCGATAGTAAGTTATTTGTGGTGCAAGTACATAAATAAAAAGTAATTACCAAGCACCTTACATATGCGCTCAACCAAGAAGGAAAATGGTATCTCATTTCTTGTTCTACTTCTTCGTCTGTTATGTAGTGTCTAACTGACCTCAACTCATCATTATATGTGCTGAAAAAACAATGAAGCAACTGCAGATTAGTAGCATAATAGTAGCTTATACTATTACTTTGAGATGATGTAAACGTGGATATATTAATTACTTACCCTCTAGCTTCTCCACTTCATCCTTATCGCAATTGAGTAATATATACAACTAAGCAGCCCTTAGCTCATCGTCATTCAAATATCTCTTCTTCATTTTCTCCGAAGGCTTTCCGGACGCATTGAATACTTTAAGTATTGCATCATTAGATTCCTGATATCCGTCATTGTTTCTCGGAGCTTTCGTTCTATTAGTAGCAACATGAGGTTTAAAATACGTCGAGCAAAAGTTTATAATCTCCTCGAGAATATAAGCTTCACAAATAGAGCCCTCAACCCGTGCCTTATTTTTTACCTTTCTCTTTAGGTGATTCAGATGCCACTCGAAGGGATACATCCACCAATAACCAACAAGACCACCAATACGTGCCTCATAGAAAAGATGAATTGGCAAATGCTCCATAGAGTCGAAGAATCCAGGAGGAAACACCTTTTTGAGCTTACATAGTGTAAACGTAATGTCCTTCTCTTTTTTTTCTAGACGATCGACGAGCAACTTAGTACAACAAAGATCTCTGAAGAATATGCTGAGCTCTGTCAATGGATCCCAAACGACCTGCGGTAAAAATTCTCAAAATGCAATCGGAATTAACCTCTCTATGAATACGTGACAATCGTGGCTCTTCATACCCGCCAGTTTGTTCTCTTTGAGGTCGACGCATCTTCTCAAGTTTGACACATACCCGTATGAAAACTTTAGACCCTGAATCCACCTACAAAGTCTCCCTTTATCCTCTTTCTCTAGTGAGAAAACTGACTTAGGTTGTTTTAACTTTCCATTCCCCTCCTCTATCAAATGCAATGCAGGACGTCTACATATTTCTTCTAAATCCAACCTGGCCTTCGGATTATCTTTCGTCTTCCCCTTTACCTCCATTACAATATTAATTATGTTATCAAACACATTCTTCTCGATATGCATGACATCAAGGTTATGTCTGATCAGATTGGTGCTCCAATATGACAGATCCTAAAATATACTCCTCTTCGTCCAGTTATGGGTATGACCAAATCCGTCACACTTGTACCCCTTAGCAGGCTCTTCGATAACACTTGATAAATCTTTTACCTCTTTCCATATCGTGTTATCCGGGCCACCTTGGCGGTGGATTGCCCTTCTCCACAACGCCCGCATAAAAATCCTTCTTGTTCCTCCGGTACGGATGATCCTTCAGCAGAAATTGTCGATGACAATCGATGAAGCACGGTTTGCCTCCGAATTTTAAACGAAAAGCCTTAGTACGGTCCATGCAATACGGACATGAGAGACGACCATGGGTGCTCCATCCGGATAATATTCTATAGACCAAAAAGTCGTTAATGGTCCACATAAGTGCTACCCTCATCTGAAAATTCTACTTTTTAAAAATATCGTACGTGTTGGCACCTACTTCCTACAGCTGATTCAACTTATCTATCAAAGGCTGTAAATACACATTGATGTTCCTCTTCGGATTGTTCGGACCCGGGATAATAACGGTTAGGAACATATACAGAGTCTTTATGTACATCCAAGGCGGTAGATTGTACAGAGTGACGATAACAGGCCAACATGAATACTGGGAGCCCGAAAGTCTGAATGGGGTAAAACCATCATAAGAGAGCCCCAATCTGACATTATGCGAATTCGAAGCAAAATCTGGATACTCTCGATCAAAGTGCTTCCATACTTCTCCAGCGGATGGATGATCCAATACTCCTTCGATCTATTTTTGCCTATGCTAACTCATGTTTTCTATAGTCTCCTTAACCATAAACAACCGCTGCAACCGCGACGTCAAAGGCAAGTAGTGCATCGAATCGGTAGGCTTCCTTGCACCGACAGACTTTCCTCTAACAGTGGCCATGTAGCGATCAGCACCACATAATCTGCACGCATCTTTATCCTTGTCATCTTTGTAGTACAATATGCACCCATTGTGACATGCAACGATTTTATCGTATCTCATCCAGAGCGATCTTACCATCCTCTTAGATCAATAGAAGTCTTTAGGCAACTTTGCACCCTGGGGAAAGATCTCTATAATCAAATCGATCAGTCGATTATAGCATTCTCGCGACATATTAAAATCGGACTTGATGCTCAATAATCTTGTAACCACCTCCAACATGAATGATCCTCACAACCAGGATATAGTGGAGTCCTTGCATTCTCCAGCAACTCTATAAACTTTACAGCATCGGCATTCGGTGCCTCCTTAGCTGCATCATAATTGTCCGGATTGAAACTAGGTCCCGCAGCATCATAATTGTTCGGATTGAAACTAGACCCCGCCGCATCAAAAATCATGTTCACCCACCCGTCGTCGTAAGCATCGTGGTCGTGGACATCCATATACGGCTCCACATAAGGCTCTGACTCCGATGCTAGAGACACAAGTTCTCCATGCACGGTCCACTGATAGTAATTCGGCGTGAAGCCCTTCGAGTACAAATGATATGTGACTTCCACTTCTGGATGATATTTCCTGTTGTGACATCTTACACACGGACAATTAATTTGGTACTGTCCATGTACTGAGGAAACGCCTTGGCGAACTGCAGGAACTGCTATACACCCTCAATGAATTTATCCTGCACACTGCACATGTCATCAGGATGATGGTTGTACATCCACGAACGATGATGCAGATAGTAATTCATATCTATTTCTACATACTTCTGCAAAAATGACAGTATGTATCCTATAAATTATTACATACAGTATGATTCTCTAAAGAAGAAGCTGACAATTAGTTGTCTAGGTAATCTATATTTGAAGTCACATAGAAGAAGCAAAGTAGGATATATATGATTATTTATTATGCATCACCGTCAAGAAGGGCCTACTACGTAAATTTGTAGGCGCAAGACAATAACAGGGGGGAGACAAATTGGTTGACACTTTATTCTTTTCCATTGTGCAAGAAACTTAAACTTGGCAGTTGGAACAGTTGTCAATCTACACAAAGTAGTCACATAATTATATGTAAGATATTGCCTATCCCTATCCCTATCCCTACAGACAAGTTGCATGTAATATTGCTTATGTTTAATAAGTAGGTAGCTGCTAGTTGATAACTGATAAACAATTTGATATTAAGTATATAACTCATGTAATGTACTAATTAATATAGCCAGCAGGCCAGTTTGTAAAGTCAAAAATATTAAATTATCTTCAAAGCTAGGATAAGGCGAACTAACTACACTGCTGACTCAGCTATGAATTACAACATTAGTAACTAGTGCTAATTACACTGACTACTAACTGATGCTAGGAGTTTAATACTGATACTGAACTTCTGGCAACTGAATTAGTACTGTAACTAGGACTTGATATTGAGGTATGGCATAGGCTGATACTTGATACTGAGCTCTGGCATAGGCTTGATACTGATACTGAGCTCTATCATAGGCTGATACTAAATCTCGAGTCTAAAGCATTGCACTATGTACTTGATGAATTAGGCATAATGCATTGCACTTGAACACTTGGACTGATGCTGTTCTAGCACACTAATACTACATTCTATAGGAATGTATCAATACTTCCTCCTTATTTTGACTTTGCCTCAAGGTCAAAGTATGAATATGTTCTGATAAACTCATCATGTGGGATCCAAGTAGCAGTATGGACATCCCCTTCTTTCCACTGAACCAAAAAGTCTATTGCAGCTCTATTCCCTTTCTTAACAAGTTTTCTATCAAGGATCCAGTCAGGTTCTAATAAGGATTCCTCAGTATAATTTGGAACCCTAAACCCAGGTCAAAAACCCTAAACCCAGGTCAAAAACCCTAAGCCCAGGTCAAAAACTCTAACCCTAAACCTAGGTCCTGATCCCAGGTCGTGTCAGTTTTTGGTTAGGGTTGGTGTCACGTGTGTGTTTCGTGTCAGTGTCATGTGTGTCCTGAGAGAGAGAGAGAGAGAGATAGAGAGTTAGGGTTTACCTAGAGGAGGAGGAGGAGGAGGAGTATGAGGGGGATGTTGGAGTAGGCCGTTGTGGAGACGCCGGTCGTCGGAGAGGGGGGTGGGGAAAATCAAAATATTTTGAAAACTTTCGAAAAATTCGACAGATGGGGGAAATCAAAACCGACCCCAAAATTTCATATATATAAAAAGGACTTATCCCTAATTAACAAAATTTTAGCGATGTCAAACAAAAGCGTCGCTAAAATAAATATTTAGCGACGTCTAAACACGTTGCTAAATATTTTTAATTAAATGTTGCTAAATACGCTAAGAAAAATAGCACAGCGCCAATAAATCCATGAGAGAGTATTTGTAAAATGGCCGCTAAACGTCGCTAATTTATAAAATTGAGCGACGTTTAGCGCCCTAAGATAACTTAGCGACTATTCTTTTAAAAAACTGAATTATAGTCGCTAAACGTCGCTATATGTCGCCAAACAACGACGTATAGCGACGTTAATATTCGGCGTCGCTGAATTAGCGACGTTTTAATTTACCGTCGCTAAAACGTCGCTAATCCTGCAATTTTTAGTAGTGAAGCTCAATGCTCATACTTTCTAAGTCCTTCAATAACTCAGGTGCTATAAACAACGCACCAATAATTTTTTGGCTCAATGCATCCACCATAATATTTGCCTTACTCGGTGTGTATGCGATGGTTAAGCCATAATCCTTGATGAGTTCAAGCCATTGCCTCTGCCTTAAGTTCAATTCCTTCTATGCAAATATATACTTAAAGCTCTTAGATAAGTAAAAATCTCACATGACACATCATACTGGTAGTGCCGCCATAACTTTAATGCAAACATAATTACTGCCAACTCTAAATCATAAGTAGGATAATTTTGCTCATGTGGCTTCAATTGTCTCTAGGCTTAAGCGATCACCCTTTCTTTTTGTATCAGCACGCATCTAAATCCCTGACCCGACGTATCGCTGTAAATCTAGAATCCCTCAAACCCCTCTGGAAGTATAAGTATGGGGGCCAAAATAAGCCACTATTTTAACTCCTGAAATTAATCCTCGCAGTCATTAATCCACTCGAATGTGACTCCTTTCTAAGTGAGTTGAGTTAAGGGTGATGCAATCTTCGAATTTTTTTCATAAACCGTCTGTAATATCCTGCCAAACCGAAGAAGCTTTGAATCTTTTGGCTGATGTGGGTCATTTCCAATCAATAATAGCTTTAACTTTCTTTGGATCAACTATAATACCTTCGGCAGAAATAACATGTCCAAGAAATAATACACTACTCAACCAAAATTCATTCTTACTAAGATTCACATATAACTGGTTTTTTGAAGGGTCTGAAGCACGGTCAGTAAATGCTCCGTATGTTCCTCCTTGCTCTTTAAGTAAACCAAAATATCATCAATGAATACCACCACAAACTTGTCGAGGAATGATCGGAATACTCGATTCATCAAATACATGAAGGCGGCGGGGGGGGGGACGGTATTACCAAAAACTCATAATGGTCGTAGTGAGTGCAGAAAGCTAACTTTGGCACATTCTCCAGCTTGATCTTGAGCTGATGGTAACCCAAAAGAAGGTCTACCTTCAAAAATACTGACGCACCTTGTAACTAATCAAAGAGGTCATCAATTCTAGCCAGCAAGTACTTGTTCCTGAAAGTGACCTTATTCAATTCTCGATAATCAATACACAGCCGCATCAATTTGTTTTTCTTCTTCACAAACAAAAATGACACTCCCCATAGAGAAATACTGGAATGGATATACCCACAATCGAGCAACTCTTGTAACTGAACCTTTATCTCTTTTAATTCTTCAGGGGCTATTCAGTATGGAGCTTTAGAAATTGATTAGGTATCTGGAAAGGTATCGATGGTGAACTAAATATCTCGATCGGGAGTTATGTCGGGTAGCTCGTCTAAAAACACGTCTGGAAATTCTGCCACAATGTTAGTCTATACTGTGTTTGCACCGTCCTGTCGAGTATCTCGAACATACGCTAAGTACCCTTCGCAGCCAAAATGTAGCATCCTTCGACCAGACATTGCAGAAATTATCATAAGTGCTTTTGATGCCTGACTATCTGAGTAGAAGAACTCAGTTTCTCTGGGCTGACAAAATACGACTTTCTTACCAGCACAGTCTATTGTGGCCGAGAAAGCACTGAGCCAATACATACCCAAAATGATATCATAATCCTTAATATCTAGAACTGTCACATTGAGAATTTTCTACCTTCGATACAAATATAGCCATCTCTACATATCAAATATGAAGGCAAATCTACCCCTAAATGGGTGCTAAAACTGAGATTAAGATATAGTGATGACATAGTCAACTTATGTTCCGTGGCAAAGTCCACCGATATAAAACTATAAGTGGAAATAGAATCAAATAATACTTGAGCAAAAAATTATTGAAGAGTAATATACCTGAAACTATGGTGTTCAAGGCAAAATTCTTCTCGTACATCATGGCATAGACCCGGCCTTGAGCGTTAGGATAAAGATTATGCTGCGGTGTGGCCTGATTATCTTAGGGCACCTGACCATGATTCTGTTGTTGTGGAGGACGCAAAGAAACTGATTGGGTCTTACGGGACAGTTACGAGCAATGCGGACTATCTGGCCAAACCTAAAACATCTCTTATCTCGAGTGCGAGAGTCACTGGCCTGATGCATTGGTATGGCCCTCGGTTCCTTCTTGGGTTGTATGTGAGACTTGTCTCACAGTATTTATATTTTATGCGGATACGTATTTTGTGCTTGTTATTGCATTTTATTGGATCTCGAAAAAGCTTAAAAAAATTTAAAATTGAAACTTTACTATCTAACTACTATACTGACGGTATACTACATTATATCGATGGTATACTGTCCGTCATATATTTGTTTCACTTTCGAGATATTTTCGAGATATTTTTCTATAAATAGTACTCGAGATATTTTATTTTCTTCTTTTTCTTTCTCTCTCCTCTTTTTTTATTCTCTCTCAAGATTGGAAGCATGGTCTTGAGACATGGAGTGTTGTTTCTGAACCCCTTCGTGGTGGTGGACTAGAAGTTTTAGGCTGGGAGCTCGCGTTAGGCAAGTACACATTGCCAATTTCGTAAACTTCTTTTACTTATGTCATTTTACTTTCATGGAGCTTGGTTATTGCTTATTAGCTTAGACTTTCTTTACAATTAGTATTCATATCAGGATTTCTAGCCTAGTGACTATCTCAGTTTTGTTTTCTGGTAGAATCTCGTTCCGTCGCTTTTTGGTAACTCGGTAACGAAAATGGTACCAGAGCTGCTATCTTGAGATTTAATCCATATTGTGATATGAGACTTACCCTAGACTTGACTTCTTGTTAGACTTGGTTCTGGTAATTTTGGGGGTTTGAGTTGGGTCACGAAAATCAGACTTGATTTAACCTTATTTATTCTTGGAAACCGACGGTATACTACAGTATACAGACGGTATACCGATTTTGACCGAATTGATTTCTAGATATTTTCTGTGAACCTATTAGCATACCGACGATGTACTATAGTATACCGATGGTATACCAATCTTGCCGACATTGTTAGATATTTGTCTTGGCCGGCATACCGAAGGCGTATTGGGCTGTGTCGACGATATACCGATTTGTGAAACTTTGTTTTTTACTAACTTTTTGCCTACTTGGAACGACATACCGATGGTATACTACAGTTTATAGATTGTATACTGATTTGTTAGAATCCAGAACTTCCTGTGTTTTTCCTATCTATGGACCGGTGTACCGATGGTATACTGGAATGTACCGATGGTATACCGATCGTGCTCTTTCTTTAGGAATTCTTGGTTTTTTATGATTTCATGTTGAAACTTCTAGCTTTTGCTTGGACACATGATGACTTGACCTGATTTGGATATGAACTTACATGTCTTTAGATGACATAACTTGACTTGACTTGGCTTTACTCAATTTTATCCGGCTTTGCCCGGCTACACGTGATGACATGATGGACTTGACTTGACTTGGTATGACTTTACATGGCTTCATCGGACATGGCTCAACTTGGTTTCATCTGGATTGACATGGTTTCACTTGGCTTTAACTGGCTTCACTTGATTACACGTGGCTTGGTTGTTGTCATGGCATACATGAGTCCGTATTTCCAATGTATATTGAAATTGTTTATATTACTATTAGAACTTGATTTGTCTATATCATGTCTAGGATAGATTATGCGAAATGCCACACCCGAATTTATACAAGAAACTGCTAGGAATTATAACTAGAGATTCACTTAGTACATGGCTAGGAATTTTCCTAGATTGCATGCAGTCCCGGTTATTCATACTGTTATCTTGAGGAGTATCCAATAGTTTATATTGTGGCATATCTTGAGGAGTTTCCAGTTGGTTGTGTGTATGGATATCATGGACAGACTTTAGGGGCATGCGATCAGAAGGAACTGTAGCATCATATTGCATTATAGTTGTTAGTATTTAGGATTGTGATAACCCTAATTAGTTAAAAGTATCAAGTCGTACTTATATGATATTCCATAATTTATGGATGATGGTTAGTCTAGGCTTTACATGATCACCTTTACTTTCAGTACTAATTATTTCCTTATTGATTATCAGAACCGGATATGTCTCGTTGCAGGTTTTACAGCATTTATTATCCTGAGATCTTTTGCATTCAGTCTTTACTTTCAGTATTTGTGTTGCTTGTATTGTTGGTTTAAGTTCCTAGATTGGTTTTTTTGTGGTATTTGCTATTTGGGGGTCTGACCCCACTGGTTTTGTATGGTCAGATCCATTAGCAACACCGGAGGATCTTCTGTACTTTTCTGAGGATGGTGGCTACCATGAGCACCAGATCACTTGAGTGAGTTTTCTTACTTCCCCACTTTGATGTACATTCTATTTTGTTGGCATTTAGCCACCGAGCATGTATTTAGGTTGTGTTTTGGTTTGATCAGTTAGCCTACGGGCAATAGCTAATTGACATATCCTATGGTTGATCATGTATGACTCAGATTCTGGCTATTTTATTCATTTTTTGTTCACTAGCATTATGATCATTTGTATATTATAGTTTGGGATGCTTTACTATTATATTTCAGCTGATCTTGCATCCTGTTATTATTCCTGTTATTCTTGTGATTGAGACACTAGGGTTATTGGACCTAGGCTTGACTATTAGTTTATAGTAGTGACCCCTCGGGTCTTTCAGCTTCACCGTATATATGTAGTACCATAGTGCTTTAAGTATACATAGCTGGCCTTGTCTGTCCCGCTTTCCAATATTTTGGTTCTGGGGTGTGACATTGTGGCCCCTGATAATCACCATTATTGTGAAGCTTGGGAGCATTATGACCTCGTGTAGTACCACAGAGTTTGTGGTTGGAATTCTATACAATACCAACAGCAGCTGGAGGGTATTACGGCTATAGGAAGACGACATGATTGAGTACCTCTATAAATGTATGATATTAGGGAACAACAACGTATGTATGGATGGAAACCCACAGACCCCCTTCAAATCTATGAGCATGACTTGCTGCTTCAGGTAGATAAAAGGAAAATTTGATGAGTCTGTTGAATTCTGTCGCATACCACCTCACTGTCATGCTTTCCTACTTTAGGTGCATGAACTTGTTCTCTTTTTGAAGATGAATGGCTGGCGGCAGGAACTCATCTTTGAATGCTTTCCGGAATATATCCTATGAGATCTTTTCATCCTTGATGTCTCCAAGAATAGATCTCATGTGCATGTCCAACAATCGTGCACGTTCAACCGAAGTTGAAGTTAGGCACAGGAAACTCGCTCTGCCTCCGGGACTTCTAGTAGCTCAAAATGATCTTCTAGTTTGGTCAACCAATCCAAAGCCACAGCTGGATCCTCGGTCCCTCTAAATAAAGTATTCCAGACCTTACTGAATTCAACGATGTTGAAGGCAGAGCCCTTCTCCTTAGAGGGCTGGAGCTCTTCGGCTTCAACTTTTGGAATCTCGGTTGTTGTCACCATTGTTGTAGAGTGATTGGAAGTTAAGGTCTGTACAATCTCTTGCAGGGTATTTATCTGCTTCTGCTGGACCTGGAGCTGAGCTTCGAATCGTTGCTCAAACTTGCTCTGACGTTCTTTCTCCTACTTCTCGGCTAGCATAAATCGAGCCTCGTATCTCTGCTGTTGCGCCTCCATTATGAGTATTATCCGCTTAATTAGGTTGACG
The DNA here is from genome assembly GCA_036927795.1 of Iris macrosiphon. NCBI lineage: Eukaryota > Viridiplantae > Streptophyta > Magnoliopsida > Asparagales > Iridaceae > Iris > Iris macrosiphon. Next base: position 238,357,413 of record JAYESA010000004.1, read on the forward strand.
GAGGGTTTAACCTTCTGAATGTCAAGTCACGATCCAGTAGGACCGAACTTCATTGCATGGTCGTGATGTCGTGCGAGCCTAAGTTGTACCCGCATAAGGCAAGAACTAAAACGGTCGATGAATTGCTAATGCCGCAGAGTCGCACAGATAGTCCCCAATGCAGGGGAAGCTTGAACAACACAAGTATAAGTTTAAATTAAGCTCTTTATTTATGGAGAAAAAATATTACCAGCGAAGCTAGGCCGAGATTATATATCTTCTCTCAAAACAATAAAACATGCCAAGCTGCTTACAACTTTATGGATGATACATAGACGATGTTCCAATATATTACATCATGTATAGGGTGCTTTAGCTCATGCCACAATGCTCTAAGGCATTAGTGTTAGCTCAATGCCTTAGCGCGCAAGAGGAAAAACTCTGCACCAAACGAGGTTCTCCCGTACCCTACAAGCAATCTGGTGGGTTATCAGTACATTGAATGCACTAGTGGGGAGATTTCTTGCCCAAATCAAAAAAACCAAACACGTTCATTTAGTTATATGCACCATTTATCAGTTGTAGTCTTTCTAGTCTTGTCTTAGGATCATTTTCATGGCATGAGCTATAAAATCAACTCGTGTTGCAGATATGTCATGCAATATAAAGTAATTTGACACAACCTACCAAATTACCATTTGGTCTTCCCTGTCTAAGTAAATCAAGTTAACCAAGTACAAATATATAATGAATCAAAGGGGCATATAAGAAAACACAAGTGTCACGAGCGTGTATCTGCCTTAGGTGAATGATATACTCAGATTTCTTAAATTTTGTTACACTCAGATTGTTCATATATGTTATACTCAGGTTACTCCAATGTATTATACTCAGATTGTTATCATATGTGTTCAGATTACTTATATTCAGCTTGTTCAGATTACTTGTTCAATGTAATGACTCATAGGCGGTTTGCCGCAAACGAGCCAACTTAATCAATATGAAATGGTTCGCTGACATCACAAGCCATTTATGGACAACAATAGACGAAGACTTCGGCGGCAGGTACGAGTTACCCCGAAGCGTCGAACTATGGCTTATCGTGTGGCATCCTCCAGGTAGACCTCGTCCCAGCCTGGAGGGCCCGAGATACCCAGTTCCTTCTGGGCCGAATAGTACTAGTTCCCTGGTACTTATGTTCATTCGAGGAACAAAAGCTTGCGCACAAGTTGTCGACAGCCATGTATGTTCTCTTATATCAGACTTAACGCACTCCAAGAGACATTCTCTTTTCTAACTTAACGGTCTCTCAGAACCATTTTTGGACTATAGACCGGGTTAACGACGCTCCATGCAGCGCGGGGAGCGAGTCCCGCTGCACGTCCCCGAAATACCCAGGCTATGGTCTTCTTTCTCTTCTTTCTTTTCTTTCTAACTTTACTTTCTTTTCTTTATGTAGTTCCCGGTACAGGGGCCGCCTTAGAGACATTATGGCCCTGAAGCCCTTCCATGTTTTTATTACTTGGCTCAAAATGAGTATTTAATAGTCTTCCTGCCTCAACTAAGCAAACCATATAAAGTATACTACTTCAAACTGTGGCATAGTCTATGTGAAGTGCATCGTAACAGTGCACATGTATATGCCAAGACATAATAAAAAATTTAAGTAACAGCATGAGGAAATTGACTCTACGCAGGAAGAAATGTATATAGAACACTATCTCTAGCATCGAGTTACTTATTTTCCATATTCTACTCCAGCAATGTAAGATGGGATTATTTCCTTAGCTAGGTGTGTTGAACTCTTTATTTTTAGCATGCACAGGTTATCGCCTAGCAATTAGCATATATCATTCGATTGTTAAGTGTGAAGGCCAAGCAAAGACAGGTTCATCGGAGCTACCCACCTTAGCGATGAATCGCATCAGCCAAAAGAGACTCCGAGCGCGCCTTTTGAAAGGTCTAAGTCTGAACATCTGAAGGGCCAAGTCTGAACACCTTTACATCAAACGAGTCATCTCGCCGAGGCAAGGTGGGACGGGTCGTTGCACTTGCGTCGTTTGAATCATTTTTTTGCATTGGCGGAGCAGGTCATTACATTATAGATCACCCAAAATAAGTCTCATCCTCGATGTTGGCCCAATGTTTAAGTTGAGTTTTTGAATATGGCTAATCAATTAAGTCTAGCATTATGATAATCGATCAATCATTATAAGTATCTTATAACTTGTACTTAAATCCAGTATTGTCCATATCTGATCTTAAATGTTATAATATATATATTGCTTCCATATATTGATTTATTCGTCTAACAAGTATTTGCAGAAAAGCAATGGACATAAGCAATATGATGATGAGGCAAAGACGATATTATACCAAAAGATTTCTCTGAACCACCTACGACTTATCCGGAGCATCGCACATGGGGGTTCCGCAAGACACCTGCCGTCAAGGAAAAAATTTCTATTTGAATATCGTGAAAATGAAGCTTGAAAGCTACAGGCCATAACTTACAATTGGGGATGAGATCTGTAAGAAGAAGAAAACATTAGCTATATATATATATATATATATATATATATATATATATATATATTTATATATATTTATATATATTTATATATATATATATATTTATATATATTTATATATATTTATATATATATATAATATGGAAAATTAAAAAGTAAAACAATGAAGATAAATAAAGTAGATAATGGTAAACTTTGGGTGTTTTGAACCTATATAAATTTAATGTAGGGAATGGTAAACTTTTCTCGTCACTCTCATATATATCTAGAGAATGGGAAAGGGAGCACCCAGTCTAACGTAAACTTTCTAGGGGTGTTTTGGGTATTCCCATAAGTTATTTTTTAATAAGGTGCCAATAACGTCTACTATAAACGGCTATAAGACGGGAGGATTCTTTTTGATCAAATTTTATATTGCGGGAGGGTTTCTATGCGGTAAACATCTAATAGTTCTTAATTTACAAAAGTGGACTATCTAGGGGGGTTATTTGCTATCACGCCCTGCTTTCCAGAATACGATGGACTGGGTAAGTAACTACATCTCTAGGCTATGCCCCATACGAATACACCCATACCCGTATCAGTGATTATCGTCTGTAATATTCTAGGTTAAATACAGGACATCTAATGATACTTCCATAACTTCATATATTTATATATATTCACTATGCTACTTTATTTACAAAACATTCTTCAAGTCTTACAAAATATTTAATTTACATATCAGCTACAAAATAAATTTTGTTGGATCCTTAACATGCTACCAAACGATCATTCCTCGGCTTCGTCTACAATATACATCGGCAACATCTTGTCTGGCATTTCTTTTTCCCCTAGTGAATAATACAAGGTTGTCAGAACGACAAGCAAGTCCTTGGTCAAGAACGGTTATGAAAATAAAATAAATTTTTAAAGTCATGAAGTTGTATATAAGTTGGAGTGAATAAAGGAAATAAAGATAATAATATTTGATTTATATATATAGTGTATAGAATATTATCTATCCTAAATCTACTAATATCTACATCATCAACTGAATTCTGTAAATTGTCATCAATGTAGTAATCCACCCCTACACAAAACAAGGGCAAGGGAATGAATTACAACATCGGGACAGCTTACTTATCAGCTGACTAGCAATCAGCACACCCACGATAAGAAATCATCAATCAATAACAATCACAAACAAGTTTTCTATATGATGATGCAATCTAGAGAACATATATGAATCATGATCATTATCAAATTTCTCGACAATAATTCTATTTACCCGGGATCAAGATGTGTCTATATGGGTACGGTACTTTAGATCCGACCCCCACATAAATATAGAAATATGTATGTATATTTGAAGTTTTAATTAATTTTAAATTCTATTTTATACCAAGAATTTACTGGACTGTTGGTGAGCTAAGCCTTATCCCGGCATCGTAAGGCCTTACAGATGATGATTTTTTTTATTATAGATGCTATGTATTTTAGGAATTTTAATGGACATGAACCAGCTATTTTCTCCCACCCCATGATGCAACTACAATCACAATCAACCTATCTATAAATACCTATGTCTAATATCCAGTTCCGACTTATCTGTCGTCTTGTGTGTCAAAGATAACACGTCATACTGTAGTATTCATGTCGGCAAGAGGACATGAATAAAAGTTTAACTTATTTAGTTGCCCTTCTGTTTCCATGTGTCGGTGTCCTACGTTCCTTAAATTCTAAGAGATACGATCCATATATTTTATTATGTTATAGAAAAGTTTGCCTCTAGAAAACTGAATCCAAATCATAAAGTTTAGGTTAAATCATGTCCAACCTAGTTTTCTGGAATTCCAAAAATTGTTCTCCCCCGAAATTATTGAAAATTTCGGCAGAGTCTCCTTGTTATTTCGGCTCCGAAAACAGTTTATAAAACACACCCGGAGCAACCCTCCGTAGAATTCACCCTGGGTTGACCGACCCCTTTGGTGGAACAACTCTCAACACCGGTAACTATACAGTTTATAATATATATGAAGAAAATATCGCAATAAAGAGTTTTCCTTCATACCTTAGCGAGCTAGCTATATTATTTATTTATTTATTTATTTTGCAATCGTTTTCTGCCAGTGCTACACAAGCTCAAGCAAACATACAAATATTAGTAAAATTATATCAAAAAAGTTTCTAACCGCTAAAACATAACAAATAAATTTAACTACACAAAACATATAGTAGGATTTAAATTTTATTTCAAGAGTTTAAAATCTATTATAAATAAATTAACCTATACTTGTTATATACTATATACTAACTTTTTAGAAGGCACAAAATATGATAAATTACCTAGAAAATTTAACACTAGGGTTACCCTAATATACGGGTACCTATAAATACATACTCTAACTAAATAATTATAACAAAATGTGTCAATATAGGTATATTTTAAATCTGGAGAGAATTAAAATATTATATTAAATTGATAAAATATCAAACTTACATATTCAAAACTAAACTAAATATAATCTAATGTATACATATCATGATAAGGAATATATAAAGCCCATAATACGTAGATTTTAGTTTACAATATATACGCTATTTGGAGTAAAATAGAAATCATATATGTAACCATTAAGTAAGAAATTCTCATGCTTCTTTTGTTAATTATATAATTACCGTATCTATTTCTAAAAATTATCCTTACGTCACATGACAATAAGTATAATTGTGTCTATACATCTATATTAGGTCCAATATATATATATATATATATATATATATATATATATATATATATATACTACTACTACTACTACTACTACTACTACTACTACTACTACTACCACCACCACCACATCAACTAATTATAATTATAGGAAACATCAACTATTTATGTTCTAGTAATCATCCATCATAAAAAGACACACACACACATATATATTTTAAATCGAAGTGTCCATTTTGTATCCTACATATTGTGTCAAGATACGTGTCCATGTATTGTGTCCATAGTATGTATATATATACATGAGTTGTGTCCACAAGTTGTGTCCCTAAATTGTGTCCATAAATTGTGTTAATATATATATATATATATATATATATATATATATATATATATATATATATATATATATATATATATATAAAATTATTTACATATCTATATTCTTAATTTTAAGAACTTGGAAACTTATGAGATGAATATTTCTCCTAAGTGATTTTGACCAAAGAAGCAAAATGAAAGAAAGATTTGAAGGATGAGTGAGGATTTGCCTTGTTCTTGAACAAACCTAGGATTTCTTCCAATCTTTTTCCCAAATCAGGACCCTAATGTCCAAAATATATAAACATTCCATTAAAACTACTATATATGGAATTTGGAAGAAAATTGAAAGGGAGGTTGGACTTTTACCAATGGATTTGAAGAAGTGGAAGAAGGAGAAATTATTGGAGGAGACCAGAGGAGGAAGGAGGGGAATCCGACCACGGTGGTCGTCCGGCGCGGCGGGGGTGCCCGGTGGCCGGTGGGGGTGCGTGTAGCCGCGACAGCAGCAGCGACAGTAGCATCGCAGATGCAGTAGCAGGAGTAGTAGTAATAATGAAGAGGGAGAGGAGATGAATAAAGAGAAGGAGAAATATGGAGAGGGTGCTAGAGATGGTATAAATAAGTGAGTTGGTTCATGGGAAATTAAAGAGTTGCCATGTATCATTTGGAAAAATGGAAAAGAATGGTGGGGAGAAATATGGAGAGGGTGCTAGAGATGGTATAAATAAATGAGTTGGTTCATGGGAAATTGAAGAGAGAAGGAAGAGTTCCCATGTATCGTTTGGAAAAATGGGAAAGAATGGTGGGGAGCCAGGTGTGTTTGGAGTAGTAATGAATCATAGAGAGAAAACTAATTTAGCGGGTCTGCTTGTTTGGTTCTCCCCTCGTTAATTATTAGTTTAGCCATCAAAGCCCCTTATAAATGAGTATTTGCAATTGGATCAAAACTGCAACTAATAAATTTCATAAACATATATACTTACATATAAATATATCAAATAAAATAGAATAAAAAAATATAAAAAATGCAGCTATGACACTCTACCCTCCTTAGAGAAATTTTGTCCTCAGAATTTGAATTAGCATCTAATATAAGTATAAAAGATAACTAACCTTGATCAGCAAAAAAAATACGGATATTGGTTTCGCATGTTCTCTTCTTTCTCCCAAGTTGATTCTCCTAGAGAGTCCCTGCTCCAAAGTACTCGAACTAATAGAATAATTCGATTCTGATGTATCTTGTCTCTACAATCCAGTATTCCAACAGGTTTTTGCTCGATGCGTAGAGTTGGTCCGATGGTGATCTCTGAATAATCTAATATATGTTTTGGATCTGGTACATATCTTTGGAGTTTTGACACAAAATAAATTATGTACTCCCTCTAGTGTCGGTAGTAGGGCTAGCTTGTAAGATACACTTCCAATTTTTTTTTTCTAGTATATCAAATGGCCCAATGTATCTCGAACTTAGCTTTCCTCGGGTCCCGAATCTAATTGTTTCCCTTGTTGGTGAAATCTTCAAGAATACATGATCACCAGGTTAAACTTTAAATATTCTTCGATGCTTGTCAGCCCATATCTTCTTTCTATCTTGAGCTACTTGCAAATGACTTCTAATTTCTTTAACCTTGTCTACTGTCTGTGTTACTAGTTCTGGACCCAGCAATTATCTTTCTCCTACATCCGACCAACATACTAGTGATCTACCATTTTTTCCATATAAAGCTTCGAGAGGAGCCATCTTGATACTGGCTTGATAGCTATTATTATAAGAAAACTCCACCAAATGTAAGTGATTGCCCCATGATCCTCCAAAATCTAATGCACATGCTCTCAACATGTCTACCAGAGTTTGAATTATTCTCTCTGACTGACCATCTGTTTGGGGATGATAAGCCAAGCTAAATTTCAACTGAGTACCAAGGTTCTCTTGCAGACTTCTTCAGAAATACGAAATAAAGCTGGTATCTCGATCTGAAACTATACTTACTAGTACCCCATATTGACTGAAAATCTATTTCATATACATCTTTGCCAGTATTTTTATCATCTGTCCAACCCGGAATGGTAGAAATCGAGCTTACTTAGTGAGTCTATCTATAATAACTCAAATAACATTGTTACCTCTTTGTGTCTTGGGTAACCCTGTCAAAAAATCTATTGTGATATGCTCTCATTTTCATTCTGGTATTGGTAAAGGTTGAAGGAGACCTGCTGTCTTTGGTGTTCTGCTTTCACTTGCTGACAGACCAGACATCTGGATACAAACCTAGCAATATCTTGTTTCATTCCATGCCACCAAAAGGTTTGTTTCAAATCCTTATACATCTTGGTACTATCCGGATGGATGGAATATTGAGAGTTATGAGCTTATGACATAACCTCTGTTCTTAAGTCTCCACTGGCACGCACAATCGATTCTCAAATCTCAACGATCCATCTAGATGCTTTCTCATTCCAGTCTTAAGTCATTCTTCTGTTTGTTCCAAACTTTCAGGAGTTTTGAATCTCTTTGTTGAGCTTCCTTGATTTTATCTACTAGAGAGGATTGTACTTATAGATTTTTTCATAAACCTTCTGATATTGGATATATCACTTTGATTCTCATCTTCCTTAAATCCTCAAGAATTTTCTTTGTGATATTTATAAAGAATACCATTGGTCTTCTACTCAGCGCATCTGCGACTTTATTAGCTTTACCCGTATGATATTCTAATTACATATCAAAATTTTTAAGTAATTCCAGCCATCTTCTTTGCCTCATATTAATTTCTTTCTGAGTATATATATACTTCAAACTTTTATGATCTGTATAAATTTTAATTCTTTCTCCATATAAATAATGTCTCCACAATTTGAGTGCAAATACTACAGTGGTCAGCTCTAAATCATGAGTTTGATAATTTCTCTCATGCTGCTTCAGTTGTCGAGAAGCATAGGCTATAACTCTTCCATACTGTATTAATACACAACCTAGTTCGTTGTCTGACGTATCACTATATATCAGATATCCACCTGACCCTGATGGTAATGCAAGCACTGGTGCTGAAATCAATCTTTCTTTCAATTCATAAAATGTTGCCTGGCATTTTTCTGTCCAGTTAAACTTTTCTTCCTTTCGGGTCAAACGGGTTAGTGGTTCTGCGATTCTCGAGAAATTTTCCACAAATTTTCTATAGTATCCAGCTAAACCCAAGAATCTTCGGATTTCTGCTACATATTTTTATGTCCGCCAGGATTTAACAGCTTCTACCTTCTTCGGATCTACTGAAATACCTTTCCCACTTATAATATGGTCTAGAAATGATATATGGTCCAACCAAAATTCATATTTACTAAATTTGGCATATAATCGTTCTTGCATTAGGGTTTGCAATACAATCCTCAAATGCTCCTCGTGTTCTTCTTCACTTTTGGATTATACGAGAATGTCATCAATAAACACAATAAAAAATTTATCCAAATATTGATAGAATATTCGATTCATCAGATCTATAAATATTGCAGGAGCATTAGTTAACCCAAATGGCATTATTAGAAACTCGTAATGTCTATAATGAGTTCTAAAAGCTGTTTTCTGAACATCCTCATTTTTCACCTTTACTTGATGGTATCCTGATCTTAGATTAATTTTTGAAAATACTTTTGCTCCTCCTAGCTGATCAAATAATTCATCAATTCGTGGTAAGGGATATTTATTCATGATTGTAACTTCATTCAATTCTCTATAGTCAATCACCAGTCGTAGGGTCCCATCTTTTTTCTATAAATAGTACTGGTGCTCCCCATGGCGAGGCACTTGGCTGAATAAACCCTTTTGATAATAGCTCTTTTATTTTCTTATTTAATTCAGCCAACTCCTCTTTGTTCATTGATGCTGCTCCAGGTACTAAATTGATAAAAAATTCTACTCCTCTATCTGGTGGTAATCCTGGTAACTATTTTGGGAATACATCCTTAATATCTTCTACTATTCTTGAAAATTGTTCTTCCTCTAGTTCATAAAATCTGTCTCAAACCGGTAGTACAAATTTTCCTTGTTCTTCAGCATCAAATTCTTTTTGATCCCGAACAAACTCACATATCTCCCCATCAGGAAGTTAAAATAAAATATTCCCTTGGCTATAATCTATATTAGCTAATGTTTTGGCCAACCAATCCATTCCAAGTACTACATCATAATTATTAATTGGAAAGACTAATAATCTTACCCGAAATGTCCCACCGTCTAGCTTAACTGGGCATGCTCTATAAACCCGACTAACTTCTACTACACCATTACCCGTAAGAATTTTTAATTTCTTAAGTAATGATTGAGATTCTATCTCATGTAGAGCTATAAATGCATATGCTATAAATGAATGGGTAGCCCCAGAATCAAATAATACTGATGCTAGACAAGCTGAAACTAAGATGGTACATGTTACCACTTTTCCTTAAAGTTCTATTTCATCAGCATCCATCATAAATGATTGTCCATAATTCTTTATTTTCTTTCTAGTGTGCGGTTGTTTAGCTTTTTTATCTCGTTGAAACTGATGTGCTTGCGGAGCCAACGGGGGCTTGTATGGGAATCCAGATGGCATAAGTGCTCGGGAATTTGGTGTTGCTTGGATCATTGGTCTAGAACCACTTCCTTGCAGCATTGGCCTTGGATTGATTCCATAATTTACTTGTCATAGACCCTGGTGAGGATTTTGTGTTCCTGGTCTCATCATGGTGGATTGAGTACATTAATAGGCTTGATGTCCTGGAAGCCTACACCTTAGACATAGACCGTTGAGTAATCTACAGTTGTTCTTGGTATGTCCTGGTTTCGAACAAAATCTGCAAATAGGTACTTCCCTTGTCAGTTCCATTTGAGAGCGCTTAGGTGGTCCCTGCTACTGATTCTTCTGGGATGAGGGTCATGCATTCCATGGCCTCTTTGAACTTTTTGGCCTTTGTGCTTGCTCTTCCTTTAACACTCTTTCTTGATCTCGCGTAGCCTTAGTTATTTCTGGATAGTTCTGGCACCGATACGGTGCTACTTTGTGCTTCAACTCATCAATCATTCCTTCTTGGAAGTGACCTACTTTTGCTTCCTCAGTAGCAATCATGTATGGTGCAAACTTACTCAGCCTGGTAAACTCAGCAGCATATTCATCCATAGTGAAATGTTCTTGTTTTAACTGGATTAATTTGTGCTATAGTTCCATTTTTGTCGATCTTGGGAAGAATCAATCTTCAAATTTCTTTTAAATTCTTCCCATTATACTATCTCTTTGGATTCTTCAAGATGTTCGACACTCCATCCATTATCTGCAACATCCTCCAATTGAATTTGGATTACCGCCACCATGTCTTCATGGTTGATCTGGGCTGCCTTCAATAATCCTTCTATGGTTCTCATCCATTTTCTAGCTTCTATTGGACTTTCAGTCCCACGAAATTTTAGTGGATCCAGATTTCTAAAATCAGCCATTGATTCCTTCTTAGGTTGTTGTTGTAACCCCCTGATTTTTCAGAAATTTTTTAATTTGGATTTTTTACAATTTTCTGTAATTTTCTAGAATTTTCAAGAATTTATTTTAGATTCAAATATAATTAAAAATATCCTAAACTTTTATTTTATGTTCTAAATAATAAAATATATTTTCTAGAAGTTTTTGGGAATTTTCTGAGTATTTTTAGTATTTATTGGGATCTATTTAGGCTAATAACTAATTTTTAGGACTTGTAGAATTTATGGTACAAGCTCAGGAATATAAAATGGAACCACGTTATTTTCTAAGGTTTATAATATTATTATATATTTTCTGGAATTATTTCAGAATTTTTGGAATAATGTTAGTATTTATTTTTAGTTTTATGGCAAAACTAATTTTTAGAGCTTCTCCTAATTATAGTAGGAAATCTATGAATATAAAATTATCCCAAATATTTTTCTAAGGTTTTTTGGTTCAAAATATATTTTCTGTAATTTTTTCAGATTTTTATGATTATTTTTAATGTTTATTTTGATTTATTTAGATTTAAAACAACTTAAATAATATTTTAATAAAGGCAAATCAAAAATAAATAATATAAATAAAACCATTCAATCAGATTCTGACACATGTCAGCCTATAGATATCCATTCAACCGCAGATACATCTATATATATATATATAATATAATAACCCTAATTATCTCATTATTTTAGAGAGAGAGAGAGATTTGGGAGAATTGTCATCTAGGGTTTCTTCATCTTCCAGAAGCCACTGCGCATAGCTCCGGACTCCAAACGAGGCCTAGTTTTTTGCGTTAGAACGATATTAAGGTTAGCTTTCTGATTATATAATTTTTTTACAAAATTATTAGTATTAAATTCTGGAAAATTCGTAGAGCACAGCATGTCCGAAAATAGACGTGTTTCGATGTTTTCGCAATTTCGGGAGAACCCGGAATCAGAATCATGAACCGTTTAAAGTTTCGGAAATCTAATGTCGAGATAATCGACATATATTTTCTCCAGAATTTAATTTGAAGTATTTACATACTGTTAATTCTGTAGAACTTCTAGGTTAGAATTTAACCATCAGTGCACAATACAAAATTTGTATGTGCCATAATTCCCAAACGAATTTGAATTCGGATGAGCCATAAATTCTAGTATGTTTTTGATGCTAAAATCTACAGGAAATCATGCATAAAAGTCGAGTTTGTGTTGGTTGACTTTTTGGTCAACATATCATCTCGATTTGCGTGTCATGAGTCTCGAGTTGATAAAATTTAGTTTCTTTGGACAAAATTTAGGAATTAACATAAAAATCAGAATAATAAGATTAAAATAGGATTTTAGATTAATTATTCTAGAATTAAATAAATTAAAATAAATTATCTTTTGACGTGATAAATTTGTATTACATAGGCTATTTGGACTGTGACTTGGACTCTGATTCATACCAGCAACAGGACCCCAGGCAAGTGTACCTTGCCAAACTCTGCAGTATTGTTATATATTTTCCTTGCTTTATTATATTGCTGTGCATGCTTAACCTAGGGCCGTGTGACGTACTTAGCGTCCGATTATAGTCGGGTGCCAACACCGTACGCGGAGTTGTGTATTATCATCTAGACATGGATATTTGTGACCCTCTTTATTCTCGTATTTGTCCTATCAAGTACACTATAACCCAGGACACTTGACACTATTCATGAGACAGAATCTTCCTGAGATATTCATGGTGATTCTGTATAGGATACATGTTTTATGACATAGACATCATATTCATAGATATTAGATGACTTGCTGCATTAGATATAATCGTGCGTGACATGGACATGGTACATCATGGACATGAGACAGAATCTTCCTGAGATATTCATGGTGATTCTGTATAGGATACATGTTTTATGACATAGACATCATATTCATAGATATTAGATGACTTGCTGCATTAGATATGATCGTGCGTGACATGGACATGGTGCATCATGGACATGAGACGTGTGATTACATTGGGTGGGGAGAGACACACAGGCTACAGGCTGAGTTTATATATATATATAAAACATAGTAAACACATAGTAAACACATAGTAAAATATATAGTAAACACTGCTACCGGCTCCAAGACACAGAGCTTGTAGTGGTCTCAGCCTGAGTTTAGTGATGCTCTCAAATTGCATTTTCACATAGATGGTTATATAGTTTACCCTATTTATTTTATTTACTATTACACTGCATTTTGGCATATCGATTTATGTACCTTGTTATGTCCCCTGAGGACCTGGATACCGGACTTTGTCCCCAGGACTAGCAGACGAGATTGACCCCGAGTTACATGGGACAGGAGCATTAGCAGAAGATGGAGCAGGAGCAGATACTGGAGCAGTACCAGATCCAGTAGACGATTGATCCCCGAGGGTATCATCTGGGTATAGGCTTTCCCCATACTCGGTATTTGCTGTGGTTATCTTTATTCTTGTATCTTGACAGATGTATCAGACTCATTATCGGGTTATTTTCCCGAGTTTATATCATATTGAGATTGATCTTGCTTTATGATTCTGATATTGTTGTATTTATTTCTGTGGATGAGATTAGTATATCTAGACCATTATTATTGTATTACAGCTTAAGTACGCCCCGATGGATCCATTAAATTGGGTTTGTCCATCGGTGTGTGCTGCTGGCCATTGCCACGTGTCTAGTCCCTCGATATTTTGGGACTGGGGCATGACATAGTTTTTGTGGTGGCCCATGCAGGCCGACGACTAAATTGTTCGGTTTCAACTTAGGAACCGAGCAAGCCTGCAATAAGGATAGGATAAGTTTTTGGATCTCATCCACTTGCTTGAATCGTTCTTGACATCTATATCGGATTCGAATTAATTTCTTGACTTGCATCCTGCCTTGATTTTCGTGCGCCTCTTATTGTTTATTTTGGTTGTTACTCTAAACTTTTTATTATGTGATTGGTAATTAGAACTTGACAGTTGGAGTTAATCTTATAGATGGTGACCTAATGATTACCCCTTAGCTTTGAACCACGTAATTAGTACCCCACCTCGATACAAGTTATCTTTCCTTTCCCTTGAGACTAGTAACCTGTCCATTCTCACTATTGACACATGACCTATGAGCACTATGATTAAGACTTAAGATGACCATTACTTACGTAATACCATAGGAGATCCTAATAAGAGTTCTGTTTTATTTAGATGTGCAAGGTTATTTTGCAGGACCCTCTTAAGACTGTCACAGTATTAGTTTAATTCTTATAAGTTGGGTAGTATGCCTCACAACATAGTACCACCTAGCCCTATTGATGAAGTGACTTAGGATGACACAACTTTAGACTTGCATAAGACGACAGTATTTATTCAGACGATAGAATTTAGTGGTCCTTGCCCCCATTTGGTCGACTAGCGACATAGACAAGGAGTTGTATGATAACTGTAGAGATTGTAGAGTCTTTTATTATTGTTGCTTATTTTGTTTCTGTTTGTGAACTCGAATTGATTTGTACCTCCTTTCATCATCATCTAGTGTACTTATAATTTTTGTACTACCTTGACTTATGCTGCTATATTATAGCCTAGTTTTTGCAAGCTTATTCTTTATCAAGCTTGTTCATGACATATGTGTTATTGGGGCCTGATCAACCCCACTAATACAATTGTCTATTCAGAATCAATGTATTATGGTCTGATCAACCTTAGTGCATTTTGGTTCGCTCTTCACACGACTACTTTACGTGGATTAAGATATATAGTTGACTAGTAGACGCCTGTACTTACCCTCTAGATATGTCTGAGCAGATCATATCGGTTACATAACTGTACTAATACGAGCATGCAAACAAAGGATTACCAAAATAGGATTTCAATCTATAACTGCTTTGACAATTCCTAATTGAATTCTTTAAACGCCTTGATCTCAATACTTCTATTCTATTACGCTGCCCTTGAACTCTTTATTATTGGTCTCCGTCTTCCCTTATTTCGGAAAGACGAAACATCGTGCTTGGTATAAATTGATACACAGAGAATACTAGATATACCCCGTAGGCCGATCACATACTTGAGGATTATTCTTCGTAATTAAGGACATATCATATATGATATGATCGGCATTAAAGTTCGAGGATTGAATGACATGAGTAAAAATATTAAGGAATATTCTCTTAAGGTATATAGCCTTATGTGATAGATGGGTAAATTCTAAGTTGGGTAGTAGTGCATTGTCAACTCGAGAAGAATTTCTTTTAGATTGTGATCGAGTAAGATTAAATTGGGAGAGGTTCAAGCCATTTTAATTTTGAGAATTTTAGAAGAATGACTAAGATGATAAGGATTAATGAATTGATATTGAGGACCCAATATTTATACCTTAAATACATGATTTAAACAATGAAGGTAAAATCATCAACTTGAAATTTAGAGGATAAAAAGATGAAATTTCAGACTTGAACAATGGTGGACTGCATTTTAATTTTTTTTTTCAAGTTGATGATTTGAGTTAAAATAAAAAACTTGATGGTTGGACTACCTATTTGAAATATTAAGGATATGAATGGAATTTAAGAAGTTGAAGCATACAAAAACTTATAAGTGAAAATAGGAATAATAATGGACTCGAATTACTTCTAAAGGAGATTATGATAATTGGAGATCGTGAGGTAAAATTGATATGCGTATTTAAATCTTGAAGATGATATATGGATTTAATTTAAATTTGGATATGGATAATTTGAAAAAGCGAGAAGAGATAACCATAGGTTGAATTTGATTGGATCAGTGGTCATCTTAACCTAGAAGTGATTACAATGGATATGATTAGGATTTTAATTGTCGCAAGGAGATTGCGATTGACTTGCCTTATGTACACGAAGGATTAACAAATTATGCCTTATTTTAATTTTGAGGACGACATTGTCTTAAGTTGGCTGGATTGTGAAACCCCCTCACCTAAGAAGTAGACCTACTTAGCTTAGATAGTGAGACTAAGGCTAGCTCGAATCCACTTAGGAATAGAACACGACATTTTTCATTTAGTTTTATAACATGGTATCCCTCGGCGCGCCTTACCATTGCTTCGATAATTGGAGCACTTCCCTAGTCACTGCCTTCCTACAAATTCCATATCTTGTCCTAGACATGCCCATCCTCCAATTTTTATCTTTGTGCAATATTTTAATTGTTGGGTGCTTTTATGCAAAAGAGCATTTAGGTGTCCACACTATTGGACATGACACACGAAAAAACCTATTTTCACTCATGTGAATTTCTCCCATAATTTTTGGAATGTGCAACGTGCAACATCGTCCACTCCGTTAAACCTAACCTTGCATTTTAACCAATACAAATCTTAGACCATCCTTGACTTCTACCATGGCTTAATTTTAATTTCGAGGACGAAATTTTTATAAGTTGGGTAGATTGTAACCCCCTGATTTTTTAGAAATTTTTAATTTGGATTTTTCATAATTTTCTGTAATTTTCTAGAATTTTCAAGAATTTATTTTAGATTCAAATATAATTAAAAATATCCCAAACTTTTATTTTATGTTCTAAATAATAAAATATATTTTCTAGAAGTTTTTGGGAATTTTCTGAGTATTTTTAGTATTTATTGGGATCTATTTAGGCTAATAACTAATTTTTAGGACTTGTAGAATTTATGGTGCAAGCTCAGGAATATAAAATGGACCCACGTTATTTTCTAAGGTTTATAATATTATTATATATTTTCTGGAATTATTTCAGAATTTTTGGAATAATGTTAATATTTATTTTTAGTTTTATGGCAAAACTAATTTTTAGAGCTTCTCCTAATTATAGTAGGAAATCTATGAATATAAAATTATCCCAAATATTTTTCTAAGGTTTTTTGGTTCAAAATATATTTTCTGTAATTTTTCCAGATTTTTATGATTATTTTTAATGTTTATTTTGAGTTATTTAGATTTAAAACGACTTAAATAATGTTTTGATAAAGGCAAATCAAAAATAAATAATATAAATAAAACCATTCAATCAGATTCTGACATATGTCAACCTATAGATATTCATTCAGCCGCAGGTACATCTATATATATATATATATATATATATATATATATATATATATATATATATATATATATATATATATATATATAATATAATAACCCTAATTATCTCATTATTTTAGAGAGAGAGAGAGATTTGGGAGAATTGTCATCTAGGGTTTCTTCATCTTCCAGAAGCCATTGCGCATAGCTCCGGACTCCAAACGAGGCCTAGTTTCTTGCGTTAGAACGATATTAAGGTTAGATTTCTGATTATATAATTTTTTTTACAAAATTATTAGTATTAAATTCTGAAAAATTCGTAGAGCACAGCATGTCCGAAAATAGACGTATTTCGATGTTTTCACAATTTCGGGAGAACCCGGAATCAGAATCATGAACCGTTTAAAGTTTCGGAAATATAATGTCGAGATAATCGACATATATTTTTTCCAGAATTTAATTTGAAGTATTTACATACTGTTAAATCTGTAGAACTTCTAGGTTAGAATTTAACCATCGGTGCACAATACAAAATTTGTATGTGCCATAATTCCCAAACGAATTTGAATTCGGATGAGCCATAAATTCTAGTATGTTTTTGATGCTAAAATCTACAGGAAATCATGCATAAAAGTCGAGTTTGTGTTGGTTGACTTTTTGGTCAACAGATCGTCTCGATTTGCGTGTCATGAGTCTCGAGTTGATAAAATTCAGTTTCTTTGGACAAAATTTAGGAATTAACATAAAAATCAGAATAATAAGATTAAAATAGGATTTTAGAGTAATTATTCTAGAATTAAATAAATTAAAATAAATTATCTTTTGACGTGATAAATTTGTAATACATAGGCTATTTGGATTGTGACTTGGACTCTGATTCATACCAGCAACAGGACCCCAGGCAAGTGTACCTTGCCAAACTCTGTAGTATTGTTATATATTTTCCTTGCTTTATTATATTGCTGTGCATGCTTAACCTAGGGCCGTGTGACGTACTTAGCGTCCGATTATAGTCGGGTGCCAACACCGTACGCGGAGTTGTGTATTGTCATCTAGACATGGATATTTGTGACCCTCTTTATTCTCGTATTTGTCCTATCAAGTACACTATAACCCAGGACACTTGACACTATTCATGAGACAGAATCTTCCTGAGATATTCATGGTGATTCTGTGTAGGATACATGTTTTATGACATAGACATCATATTCATAGATATTAGATGACTTGCTGCATTAGATATGATCGTGCGTGACATGGACATGGTGCATCATGGACATGAGACGTGTGATTATATTGGGTGGGGAGAGACACACAGGCTACAGGCTGAGTTTATATATATATATAAAACATAGTAAACACATAGTAAAATACATAGTAAACACTGGTACCGGCTCCAAGACACAGAGCTTGTAGTGGTCTCAGCCTGAGTTTAGTGATGCTCTCAAATTGCATTTTCACATAGATGGTTATATAGTTTACCCTATTTATTTTATTTACTATTACACTGCATTTTGGCATGTCGATTTATGTACCTTGTTATGTCCCCTGAGGACCTGGATACCGGACTTTGTCCCCAGGACTAGCAGACGAGATCGACCCCGAGTTACACGGGACAGGAGCATTAGCAGAAGATGGAGCAGGAGCAGACACTGGAGCAGTACCAGATCCAGTAGACGATTGATCCCCGAGGGTATCATCTGGGTATAGGCTTTCCCCATACTCGGTATTTGCTGTGGTTATCTTTATTCTTGTATCTTGACAGATGTATCAGACTCATTATCGGGTTATTTTCCCGAGTTTATATCATATTGAGATTGATCTTGCTTTATGATTCTGATATTGTTGTATTCATTTCTGTGGATGAGATTAGTATATCTAGACTATTATTATTGTATTACAGCTTAAGTACGCCCCGATGGATCCATTAAATTGGGTTTGTCCATCGGTGTGTGCTGCTGGCCATTGCCACGTGTCTAGTCCCTCGATATTTTGGGACTGGGGCGTGACAGTTGTGGGACTCGCAGTTGGTCCAATAATGTAGCAGTTGTTTCTTGTGCTGCATTAGCCTGCTGACTATTATTTTCCAGGATTTGTTGCAACATACGATATATGTCCTGAGTCCTTGGCTCAAGTTGGTTGGAAGGAGGTGATGAACGAAGATTATTTGAACTAGCCATTTCCTGAATAAAAAATAGCATTTCAGGAAATTGTTTAGCTCTAAATGAAAAATTGATAAAATATCCTTTATCAATATTGATTTAAGAAATACAAAATATCAAAATATCTTATATCTCAGAGATTAAATAATTTTCGATATCAAGG
This sequence comes from Iris macrosiphon, assembly GCA_036927795.1. Classification (NCBI taxonomy): domain Eukaryota; kingdom Viridiplantae; phylum Streptophyta; class Magnoliopsida; order Asparagales; family Iridaceae; genus Iris; species Iris macrosiphon. The sequence continues at coordinate 238,376,803 of JAYESA010000004.1, forward strand.
GGCACACAAGTTTTCAAATGATTAAAGAACAACATATTCATTTACTATTACCAAAAATGATACAAACATGCTGCTAGATACACTAGGTATTTTACATATGCATGCTACTTATACGGCTACCCTTCTTACCCTTGAGTTTCTATATGCATCTGTTGTCTCACAAAAAGTCTAGATAAATTATACAAAAATAACTTAGTAACAAATTACCTATAAATTTTAACTTAAATTCATTACACTACCAAAAAAAGTCAAATTAGCGACGCCCAAAAACGTCGTCAAATGACAAAAAAATGTCGCTAAACACGTTTAGCGACGTAATTAGCGACGTTTTAACGCAGTCGGAAGAAACCAAGTCGCTGAACGGAAAAATGTCGCTAAATGTCGCTATGCCGACATTTTTTAGCGACTTTATTGAGTCGCTAAATATAGCGACGTTTAGCGATGCGGCGTCACGAAATAGCGACGTTTATTAAAGTCGCTAAACGTCGCTCATTAGCGACTTATATAGCGACGTAACAGTGACGTCTTTAATGACCTGGCAGTACTGCCATGTCAGCAATTTGCGACGTACAGCGACATATTTAGCGACGTTTAGCGACGGCTACTGACACGTCGCTAATTAGCGACTTGTTTAGCGACTTATAAAAACGTCGCTAGACGTCGCTAAACGTCGCTAAATACGTCGCTATATTTACAAAAAAAGTAAAAAAAACCTGAATTGTTCCAAACTATTATTCCTGTAATTTATAAATTTTTAATTAAAAATAGACCCGGAGCAACCCTCCGTTGAATTCTATGGGTTCGCCGACCCCTTCGGTGGAACACTCAACACCGGATTAACAATATTTAATATGAATAAAAGTATCACAGTCATACAATTAATACACACAAATATTATAGACAGACAATAAAATTATCACAGTCATAAAAGTATCACAGTATCACAGTCACACAAAATGGGCATAAACAGCATCACAAAATACATAATATATAAGTATCAGAGTATCACAGTAACACAAAATGCATAATATATAAGTATATGAAACATTATAGTATCAATCTCGAGGATTTCCAAAATGGGGCAGATACCAGTCCCTCAAATACTGTGCATAAACAGCGTTTATGTTATCAAGCTTCGCTATGGGTGCTGGGTGACTGGAACTCCCCGTCTAAGATACAGCCGCGATAGGTGCTGGGTGACTGGAACTCCACGCAGGTGGTATCTCTTCCTCCTTAACAGTAGGAGGCACCACTTCCTCCTTAACAGTAGGAGGTGTCGCTCTCTTGGGTGCCATCTGGTAAGATAGATAAAAACAAAGAATTAGCAAAGAATTAGCTATTGGACCGGAACAAAAGAATTAGATGACTCACAAAGAATTAGCTGTTTGTTGCAGTATAATAATGATACCATAATATCTTATTTATATCCTACGTGTCACAAAATAAAATGACCGATTTATTGAACTAGTTTGAAAATATGATCCAATATTAAATTATATGATTGTAATTGAAATTAAAATTGAATTATGAGATTTGGATGATAAAGATTAAAGTAAATAGTAGTATAGACTGCACAGTTCATGTTATTGAAATAAAAAATCTTGAAACAAGAAGGCACAGTTCATGACTATAGACTGCAATTTCAGAAGTTGTTTAAAAGGTTGACTGGTTTTCTTGAGAGATGTCTCGTGAGTCGGTACATTGGGGGTCTTATGGAGGAGGTGAGATATGAGGTCCAGGTATGTAGCCCTATCATTTTGCTAGCAGCTATGCAAGTGGCTAGGCTTCTGGAAGCAAAGATATCAGTAGTTAGGAGGATTCAATGGGCTACTTCTTATCCTAAAGAGAATTTGGTGAACACTAACAGCTATCCTCTAGCCAATACTGAAGCAGCTAAGAAGGGTCTTATACAGGAACAAAAGCTAGATTTCAAGATATTACCACAAATACTAGACCTCAATCAGCTACTTAATAAACTTTTTAGGAGAGAGAATTTGGGGTTATGTTTCCTCCGTGATGAAAAGTGGACTAGCGTACTGGCGCAAGGATAAGAAATTATAAATGTGGTATCAGATGAGGATGAAGGAGGCTCTAACACTCTAGGGTCAGTATCAGAAAATTATCATACTTTTACAAACGATCCTCAGAGTCTATTTGAAATCTCCCTAAAGCACTATCAGACAGCATGCATCATTCCACTATGAAACTTAGGGGTACTTTTAAGAACAAATCTGCAATGACCTTGGTTGATTCAGGATCAACCCACAGCTTTATTGACACAATTTTTAGTGAAAGACTTGGCCTTCCGTCATCAGATAAGAAACTTTTTGATGTCATGGGGGACAATGGGAAAAGACCAACAAGTAAGGGCTTATGTAGTGATGTCACAATAGAGTGCCAGGGACTAAGATTGTTGCAAATACCCAAAGTAACAATTGATGCCTAGGTCTTATACACCTACACACACCAAGGTCCCATGTGTGTTGTGTCAGTGAGCTAGGAGACTATAATCAGAGGAAATCCTATTAATAATGTCATTGAAAACTTTAATGTGACACCCTAAACCTAACCCTGCTCAAAAACCCTAAACCTAACCCTAACCCTAACCCTAACCCCAGGTCAAAAAACCTAACCCTAACCCTAACCCTAACCTAACCCTAACCCTAACCCTAATCTGCGTCTGTGTGTGTGTGTCTGCGTCTGTGTGTGTGTGTGTCTGCGTCTGTCGTGTGTGTGTCTGCTTCTGTGTGTGTGTCGTGTGTGTGTGTCGTGTGTGTCGTGTGTGTCTGTGTGCGTGTGTCGTGTCTTTGTGCGTGTGTCGTGTCTGTGTCACATGAGAGAGAGAGAGAGAGATTACCTAGAGCTCGAGGAGGAGGAGGGGGATGCCGGAGTAGGCGCAGCCGTGGAGACCCGGTCGCCGGAGGGGGGGGCCGGGGAAATCGAAACGTTTTCAAAATTTTTGACAGATGGAGAAAAGAAAACTGAGCCCTAATTAACCAAAATTTAGCGACATTTAGCGACGTCAAATAAAAACGTCGCTAAAATAAAAATTAGCGACGCCAAAGACGTCGCTAAATACGTTGCTAAATATTTTTGATAGATACGTCGCTAATTACGACGCTAAACGTCGCTAAATCAGATATATTAGCGACGTTTAGCGACCTTAATTGAACTTATAGCGACTAAAATCTTAATAAAAATTGCTAAACGTCGCTAAATGTCGCCATTTAGCGACGCCTAGCGACGATTTTTACCGAGTCGCTAATTTAGCGACGTATTTACTAGGAGTCGCTAAAATACGTCACTAATCCCGTTTATTCTAGTAGTGTTAACTTATTATTTATATCATATAACTTATATATAAATAATATATACACATTAAAAAATTGTGGGCCGGCCCGAGCTGAACCAGAACCGGCCCGGACCCAGACCGGTTCGACCGGGTCCTTGGCAGACCGGGTCATGGGTCCAGGCTGGGTCCGTTTCTAAACCCACCGGGCCGACCCGGTCTCCATCGGGTTTAGTCCGGACCGACCTGAATCCGGTCAAACCCGGTCAACCCGAACCTCGGGCCGGTCCGGCCCGACCCATTATACACCTTGAGTTCGACAAGATCAGTCAGGTGGTCCAGCAGATTGACTTCTATGGTCTCAGACAAGAAAGACACCAGCCGCCAAACAAAAGCTCAGTCAGAGGGACAGTTCTGCTGGAGATGTAAGTTACAGCTGGAAAGTCTAGAACAGAACATCATTCTGGATATACAATTGTTGGCATTGGCACCCTTGGGCCGATTTCTTTTCCGATGGTTTCCTTGTGGCTTCTTCCCTAGAATCCGCGACTTCGTTCTTGTTGCAGCGGTGGCAGTGCTGCAGCTTCTGCTCGTTCTTGCCCTCCTGCCCCCTCTTTGTGATCTTTATTTGTTTGTGTGAACTGAGGATTTGTTCCTAAATTTCAGCTATGATCGTCTAAAAAGCTAATAACTCAGATAGAGAGAATTTTCTCTACGTTTGGGCGCCAACCAAGAGGAGGTAGGGCTTTTTCTAATGCTGCAATCCAATCCAGATTTGGATTTTTTTTGTTTTTTTGAAGTTTGTATAAGAAAGCTACGGTTTGAATCGTTTTATATAAAAGAAGAAACTTTTTGTTCGTGTAGACGAGAATTTGAATTCAGGCAATCCTGATTTTCCAAACAGTTATTTGCAAGCCCAAATCTAGGAAATAGTTTGGACTCTCCACTGGCGGATTTGGATTTCCCGTTGTCCACAGTCCAGTCCAGTCCAGTCCACTTTAGGTTATTAAACAGGTCATGAGTGTGAAGGGAAACGTGTCATTTTCTGTGTGAGTTACTATAATGCATAGACGTAAATCTAGAGTACCATATTGGCTCCTCTCTGATCTCTCTGCTGCTTCTGTGGACACTGTTTGAGGAAACAGAGCCTCCGTGATGTATAGTCTTATGCCTCATATTTTGGGGGCAAATGCTCAAGGGTCACTGAAGTCCAACCCCACCTCCACCCCCACTCCCTTATAGTCCCAGTATGGGGATATGCCCACAAAGCAACCAAAGCCAACTGTTGAAGCTCATTCAAGTTTGGCTTGTTCATATTTTGGAGTTAATTGGATTAAGCTTGAAATGTAAGGGAATATTTATTCACTTCTGTTGGGGGTGTAGTCCATACCAGTGTCGGAACTAGACTATAAAATTAAAAATGACTGAACTTTAAATACAATTTGAACTACATGAAAACTTTAAATATTAATTTTTTAAAAATTTATTTATCACTTAATTATTATTGTATATTTTAAATCGAAACAAAAAACATAACTAAGACAACATTAAAAAAAACAAAAAATTGCATATAAAACATTAAACTATGTTGAAATTACAGTGAGAGAGCAAAAAGTTTTAACAAATTATATTCTAACCACATTTTCTTGGTTGCTGTTGTTGGCCTTACTCAATTGCCATCATTCCTCCTCTAATGTCAAATATTAGTAGTACTTCTGCAACTGTCATTATTTGATACACTACTGAGATCGTCCATTTCAGACCTCGGATGGAAATGATGGGACTCACAAATTGATGCAGTCTCTGGTGACAGTTGCTTCACTACAAGAGAAAGGTCTAGGGGCATTGCGTCTTTCGCTGTAATGGGAAATGTAAAAATTAATACACATCGCATATATAATATAGGTAGACAAGCAGAAAACGTTTGACAATTAAAAAAAAAAACTCTGAGATGTTGTAACCCATTCTCAACAGTAAAATTATGTCACAAAAAATAATGATAGTTGCTGACTTTTCAGATAGGGAAGCATCTTAAAAAGGAATTTTGACTAAAAAGTATAATATCTTCTTGAGTCATTTATATAAATATATATATATGTAAATGTGTCAATTCTCAAAGTCCAAGTACATTTGTCATATCATATTCAACAATCGTTCGTAGTATCGATATCAGAGTCTTCTTAATTGATAGGAGTCTTCTTAATTGACAGTTCAGGACGATATCGGATGTGATGGAGGGTCAGTAGTTTTGAATTAATTGATTGGCCTAGGTACTAAGGTGGTTTTGCCGGTCTCGGTTGTTTTGGTATTGGTTTTCTAATTTCTTGAAATATATACAAAAAGAGCCTAACTTCTTAATTGTTTTCTACTTTCTTTGAAGAATAAAAGCTTATGTAGATATGTTTCTCACTCTGAATGAAAAAAATAGTCACCTAAGATCATAATTTATTTATTATTATTAATTTTTTTAAAATTTTTTTGTGCGAAAGAAACCTTTCATTAAAGGATAGCTGAGTTCAAGTTGCTCATATCAAAACTGACATGAGCCATATCAACACTGATGGCTTCTCGTCCTTCTTCTATTGCATGACGCTGCTCCCACGTGTGGTTGATGGCATCCAACAGAACTTTGCAATCCCCTCAATCATGACATTCGTGTAAGAATTTATGTCCCATGTGTTAATACAAATTTACATGTTGGTTAATTAATTCTATTTTTTTTATGGGAGAAAATACATTATTGAAATATAGAAAAAAAGTCTTCTCTTACACCTTTACGAATAGACACATCCATTTGTTGTCTAATACTTTGGGAAGAGTTACAATCTTTTTGAAGGGACATAATGAATTATTGTAATAAAAAGACACAATTTAGATGTGTATAAAATGAAATTTGTTGTTTGAAAGAGATTATCAATAAAAAAATTATAATTGTATTCTTTCCAAATTAAGAGTTGGTGAAAGACAAACGATTTTCAGAGATCAAACATCACGTATAAAGTTCATCTTCAAAAATCATATCAAGAATTAAGAATGGAGAAAGGTACACCTTTACGTTTTCGCATTAAGATTTATAATTAGTGAAAACATGTTTCTCAAAATTAATTGTTAACATGCACTACAAAAATACTATAAATTAGCGACGGAATCTAACGAACGAAATATATTAGTCGCTGAATAGCGACGGATTATCGACTAACTAGTAACAGAACATTCTTTATTTATAATATGTTAACATTTCCGTCGCTATTTTGTCGCTAATGCGTCAGAATAAATTTAGCAACGAAATAGAGAATGATAGTACGAAACGTTAAACTCTCCCTACTAGCTTTCACTCCTCATTTCTCAAAAGACCCAAAATTTCGTCCCCCTCTCCTCCCTCCAACAAAAAGCCCCTCCTCCTCCTCCTCCTCCTCATTCTCAACTTGAGCGGTGGCCATATCCACCCTCGATCGGCGGTAGCCTCAGGCACACAACACCTCCTCCGGCAACATCTCCCAGCCCCTCCTCCGACCTCACCACCATTTTCCAGCCTCAGGCGCCGAAGCCCCCCTCTCGCGCACAACACCTCTCTGGCAGAGCTCCCCTCTCTTGCGCATAACCTCCTCGACGGATCCCCACCACCTCGCCCCCTCACGCATAACACCTTCCCATTGAAGCCCCACCCCTCTGTGAGTATCTCATTTTTCTTCATTTTTATATTTCAAATTCTTTTATATCCCCTTTAATTAGAGGACTACATTAGTGTGTTGTGTCCTTTCTCAGCTAGAAATTTTGGCGGTGATCCTTGTGATGATTTATTCAAAAGCATTTACCAATATAGGAATGACCCCTACCTTCAAAAGAATGAAGAGAATTTTTTTATACAAATTGGATACCTACTTTTACACAATATATATATATATCATTTAAGTGAAAATGTTAGTAGGATGAAGCATTTTATTGAACAGATTACATAAATGAAGGAAAGTTTCTTTTTGGTGATCATGTACTGCAGTGATACTTGGAAAAACAATAACGCTAAGTTTACTACTGAATGCTTACAACCTTCTTATAACCCTCTTCCCCTGCTATGTGAGTCACATCCGACTCCACCTCTCCTCTAATGAATAACTATCACGTGGCACTCCTGTCAAGTGGCGGCCACGTGACGGACACCGGATCCTACGTACCTCTTTTATCCAATGGTCGACCGTCACGTTGGTGCAACGTGACGGTTGTAAGAAAAGTGTAAGCATATGGTTGTAGATACAGCATTACCGTTCGAAAAAATCACTAGTTATGTCTATAATTAATTGTGCATGTGTTGTCATGAAGTTCCTCCAACTGAAGTCTACAATACTCAGGTTATATGACTTTAGTTGCATATATAGTATTAGTTTTGAGTTTGTAGAAGTCTATGGTTCGGATGAAAGAATAGTGAATTCGATAACGCTTTCCTGGTCTTACAAGTTGAAAATTTCTCCTCCTTTCGGTGTACTTTGAAGTTATGTATGAATGTGCCAAGAGATGGTGTTCATTTGCCTAACTGTGGTCTGTTGTGAACATGGAAAGTACCTACATGTGTTTATTTGCCCATGTAACTGAAACTTGTCAAAAGTATAATTAATTTAGCATAGATTGTATGTTCGAAGTATATATATATTTATATATATAGGTTAAGGCCGATGCATATTATCCAGGAGGTTGCAGATTCGAACCTCCTGAGCGTCATTTAATTTTTTTTTTTTGGAGGAATTAAGTGGTGAGTTGGTGATGAGTGCAGCACAGGTGCGGTTCAAGTGTAGTGCATGTGCCGGTGTAGATCTACGGGCCAAGATGCAGTGGACCTTCGGGCAGAATTTGTAGGCCTTCGGACCAGGAGTCTGTAACATAATTATCTCTTCAAAATAAAATTATATATATATATATATATATATATATATATAAAATTGAAACTTGTCAAAAATATAATCAATTATATATGAGTCGGAGTTCGGGAGGAGTGTTGCACAATTACAATTACTAGGCTTTTGTGCTTTTTTCGTCATAAATTAGAAATAAATGCAGTAATATTTCCTTTTGTTTGAATATAATTGGTACATGCAGAATCATTCACGAGTAAGAAATTAATGAGTCGATACTTAGTTAAACGTTCGTAGATATACAATCGACGATATGAGAGCATAATTGATTTGACGAATGATTTCAAGGTGGGCATTGAGAAATATATAAAATACGCCAGTAGCCAACCTTATTTCATGGATGAGAGACTAATCAAGTTCCCTTGTGTCAAATGTAATAATATACCATTTAAAGATGTAGATTTGTGATGGAGCATCTCTACAAGAAGAATTTTGTACCAAACATTTCATGGATGAGAGACTAATCAAGAAGAATTTGACGGTTGATATCAGTACTCCTTCAATACGTGTCACTACCACATTTCTAGATGAGGGTATTTTTGTCATTAGAATATTTATTAGTTAGTAATTTAATATTGTATATTAAACTAGTAATTAATTATATGTATTGTGCTATTTATTTATTTGTTAGTGGGCTAGCCTATCGTATTTGGACATGTCATTAGTTGACCCATTAGTTTGTCATGACACATTGAGCCCAACATTGGACTAGGCCCAATTAGACCATTTTCTTAATTAATTAAAGAGATTAGATTAGTTTATGAAGAATTAGAAGCTTCCTAATATAGCCCTCATAACTAAACCTCATAATTAACTAGTTGGGGCATTGTAGTCATTGTGGATTACTTGAAGAAGGGGCTAGAGGGGGGCCAGCCATATGAGGGGGAGGTCACTCTCTCTCCTCTCATTAGTTCATTCCAAATTTAGATCCCCAATTTAGTTCTTTCCCAAATTACTTCATCCCTCCATCAAATTCACTTAATTCACTCACATTCTCTCTCAATTTTTACCAATTAAGAAGCATTGGAGCTTGGATTGCAATGAGACCTGGAGAAGGAGGAATTGGCAAAAAGCTTATGTCACCGGATCGTGTCTATTTGAGTGATTCATTGGGAATCTATCTCCCAATTGCTAAATTCTGAATTCCCTCCATAATTAGACTCTAATTCATGCATTTGACCATTAGAAAATCTTTCTCTACTTAGATCTATCCAGAGGAACAAGAACTAGGTTCATATCACTTGTATTGTAGTTTCTACATAGATTTTTGTGTCCATTTTGGAAATTTTTTGAGATTGATGCATCAAGTATTTGTCATTATGTCAATTAGATCTGATTAGACTTAGATTAAGTGTGTGAGCCTAGTGTCGTATCCACAATTGGATACGAGTAGGCTATATCATGGCAATTTACTGATACGGGTTGATTTGGAGATTTTTCCTTCGACACGGGGGTCTACACATGTCATATTTTGCCATGAGCACATAAATTGGTAGCTAGTACTTTGTATTGCTCTTAATTATGATTTTAGACTTGTACATATTATTATGGAGAGTTAGGTGGAGTTTGGATAGTGTATCAAGGGTGTATCATAGAGTAGTATGACAATTGGGTGATGCACCACTCGTGTTTGTTATATTGCCATGGTATAGTGTGTGTCACATCCCAGTCCTAAAATACGTAGGACTAGAGTACGTGGCAATATCCAGCTTCGTATCGAGCTGACTCCAGTCCAACTCAAATACGTATACGCGGTCTATACTAGAGCATTATTTCTAATATGGAAAGTCTAATTACATCTCAATCCACATAAGAATAATCATCAAGAATGAACAATATGGTTCATGGTCTGCAACCCACTAGCATATATATTCGAATAGACTTGAAAGAACAATAAAGTCTATCATAACTAGACTATAGCAGCATAATAAGTTGAACAAAAAATAAATATAATAATGGATAATGATGAATGAAAGTACAATTAGTTTAAATTCATCAAGAATCCAAAGACGTCCGGTGGAAACAAATCCATTACTAGTAGACGGAGAAGATAATGACACTAATATAAAGTTAAGTCCATGCTAAAAATAAACTAAGTATTTGCAGGACATCAACTGTTGTCATACCCTCGGGTCCATGTCCATATGTCTGCGGGTAATCCCCATCTGCTAAACCTAGAAAGGGATCAGGTCCTCAGTGGGACTTAACAAAATACATAAAAACATACTGAATGTACAATAAATAAACAATATCATGAAACTAAGCAAGATTTGATCATACAAAGTTTGAAACTATACTAATCATGGTGCGTATATGAGAACAAATACATATGTGTGAACTACCAAAAGGAAACGAGGTCAAACCACCATAGCCCTCAGCGAACTATGGCTAAACAAGTCAAACCATAGACCTTCGTGGCCACTAGGATAACAACATAACCCTATCCTTAGTGGACACTAGGTTAAAACAAAAATGAAGTAAGGAAAAAGCAGTCCATACACGTATAATCGTTCTCCCTATCCCGCGGCTCGATCTCTAAAATTATGACAATGACTTAAGGGTAGTGAAGTAAACAATTGTGCCTATAACGACATATTTGAACACGAGTCTAGAAAATACGTCTAAGTATACAATTGCGATAATTATGAGACAACTAATATACATCTATGATACAAAAATTTAAAGTAAAAACTACTTATGCAACTATCACTTAAACAAATAATAATGCAACCAACTTAATAATAATGGACATGAAAGGAAATAATAGACTGTTAAATACATATACAATTTGGCAATACACTTGCCTGGATTATAGCTTAATTATGTGGTTGAAGGCATGAAGATTTATCCGGGAGTCATCAAAAAATTCAAGATGCTAACCACGATTACTGCATATTACCATATATTTTTAGCCTAATGACAATCTAGAGGAGTTATTATAAAGTCTACTAATAGAAATGGAAATTACCAATTTGTTTAGTATCTTTGAGTAAATTTTCTACTTTTTGATATGCATGCACGTGAAGTAGCAATTGTTATTGTTGTTTTATTAGAGCTTCCTTCTTCTTCTTATTGAATTAAAGAAGAACATCACCAACAAAGACTTGGCTCGTGGTGAGGGCAAGGGAACGCGTACAACTCCGACGGCCTATTTTGGCGCTCGATTGGGATGGTCGGCCATAGCGATGGTTGTTTCGGTCTCAGACGAGGATGTAACTCGATCCGGTTCTGTGGAAGTCCACGGTGGATACGAAGCTTGCGGGGAAGGTTTGTCGAGGACCAGCTACGGAATGAGTAACAGGCGTCGGACCCTTGCTCGGTACAACAAATAACACTGCTCAGCATATGCAGTTATGTCGACAGTCCGCAAAAACTTGCAAACAAAATATTTGGCTAGTCGAAGGATACATGCGAAGGAGAGGTCGAGTGTCGGCTCGAGGATGGTGTAGGTGCGCACGACAGAGGCGTCGGCCCAGGGGTTCGTAGGTGGTTTTATGATGAGGGAAAATGAGGTTCTCTTCTATGTATTGTTTATGTATATATATGGATGGAGTCTACGAGATAAGGCTGAGTACAAAAGAAAGTTTCAAATTTCAAATAGATAGTTATGCTACTAGTTTAAATGTTGTGAATATCTTTTCTTGGTATATATCTTAGGTTTAATCTCGGGAAGAATTTATATAGATAGGTTCTTCCTTAGCTATAATAGGTGGTTGATAAGGAAATGTTTGTTAGAGAATTTGTTTGGATTATGATTAAAATATAATTCTACAAGGATTTGTCAAAGAGAGGAACAAACTTGATTATATTTGCATGATGCATGTATATGTAGTTTAGATAAGGATGGTCTTTAGGGTTGTTTATTTTATTCTTATCTATTTCTTTTGTTGGTTTGTTGGAATGCACACTTGGGATGATGTATTGTTAGAATTAGCTTCATGGGACTTTTTATTATTATACTATATATATATATATATATATATATATATATATATATATATATATATATATATATATATATATATATATATATATATATATATATATATATATATATATATATATATATATATATTATTTGAAATAAATTATTATAAAGAGTTTGATAAAGGCTGGATTTGTATGTCTTGTTCCTATCAATTCATATATATCTATTCGAATTATTATTTTATTTAAAATTTTCTTAGATTATCTTGTAATTATGCTCATCCCATTTATCACCTTAATTACTTATGTTTATTTATTTAATGTTACTAATTTTGTATTTCTTATTCCATTATTTATATATTTTACTTCATTTATGAACATAACTATAACAACATATACTAAGCCTAAAGAGTTTTCACTTAAAATAAAGGGATAAATCAAATTAGCAAAATTTAATTATGGATTTGGGACGAGGGTTTACATTGTGAGTGTCTTAATGTATCCTAAATTGTTAGATTGATAGGTATATATTATAGTGTTAGGATTATATATATGATTGTAGCTTGATACATATACATTAATTATGATATATAAATCTATATATAAGTCTATGACTTGTTGTGTCTATATACCTTGGAGTGTGTGTGTTGCTTGGGAGTTCATGTGACTGATACTAGGATTAGGATTGTTAATATTCAGATTTAAGGTGTTGATATATATATATATACATATATATATATATATATATATATATATATATATATATATATATATATGTGTGTGTGTGTGTGTGTGTGTGTGTGTGTGTGTGTATCATGTAGATGGTTGTTGGTGTTGTGTAGTTGGGTTTTGAAGCAACCTTGGGGTGATGCACTACTTGCATCCAGTGGCATCAGCAGCACATGAGCTACTGTGTGAAGGCAAGTGCCTTCCCACTTGTGCACTAGAACAACAATATGTGGGAGGTTATTATAGCAGCAACATGTGAAGGATGCACATTGGGTATTGGCTTGAGCACATCATGCAAGGTGCATCCTTGTAGTCGGGTATAGAAAGGATTGAAGCAACAGAGGAGTAGCAGCAACCTGCAATAAGTTGGGGAGTAAGCACAATGCTCTATGCAGCAGACAACAGCAGTGCCAAGCATCAGTTACTGCTCAGTTGGATATGGAAGGCAGTAGTGGCATGGGGAGATTTGTGCAGTGATGTACTTACTGTGTGCAAGTCTGGAGTGTAGGCAGTCGGGTAAGGGGGATTTGTATGTATTATGTGTATGTGGGTATAGTTGGTATCATATATTTAGGTGTTGGTATTAGTTGTTAAGGTCGGTGTTAAAATTGAATGCAGGAGCAGCTATATTAGAGAGAAGGGGTCGGGCAAGGTCTAATACACTGGTAATGGAGGGAGCAACAACAAGGTAAGTTAGTATAGTGTTATTAGTGTTAGTAGTTAATTGTTAGTTGTAACAGTTAGTTGGTTGATACAAGTTGGTGTTAATATTAGTGTATAGACTTTAGTTGTATTTGTAGTTAGTATTAATATCAGTTATGAGTTTTTAGTTAGTTGTATAGGGATTAGTTAGTACTTAATATCAATTTGTTAAGAGAGCTATATACTAATTAGAGTATATAGTATAAGTATTGGTTAGGCTAAATGTTAGATCTATTATTACCTTAAGATATACTAATATAATACTAGGTACTGGCTTTATCTCTAGGTATAGGTAGTGGGTTTCAAGAGGGTAAATAGGTATTGATACCCTAGTATCTTATAATAGCTAAGTGTGTGTGTGTGTGTGTGTGTATATATATATATATATATATATATATATATATATATATATATATATATATATATATATATACACTATCTATTGATGCTTAGTAGTTATGATACTCTAGTATCTTGTAATAGCTAGTATAACCAGGATATAGACTCATACAACCTTGAAATAGCTAGTTTGACCCATAGTTGACCTAGTTTGAATATTTTGACTTAGAAATGGCCTAGAAAGCATATTTTGATTCATTTAGCATATTTATCATTCTTTATATCCATTGACATAATTATTCATATATAGGTCAGTGTGACACCAGTCCAGACACATATTGGTATTGTCAGCTCAGGACCTCAAGCGAGAACATTATCTGACAGTTTTCTGTTTATGATATCTTCTCTGTTTCTTGTATTTAGGGTAGATATCCTTGACTTCTTGATATGTGGTTACACAGATTGGTATTTTCGAATCTCGTTATAAGATATTATTCTCGATATTTTCTGGCATATCCTGTACATGTCCTGTCCTATAGATCAATTTGGCATTTGCTTGTATGTTTGGGGATAGTCTCGTATCCACAATTGGGTACGTGTAGATCGTATCCCAACAATTTGGTGATACGTGTTGTTTTGGGAGTTTTTCCTCCGACACGAGACTTTGAGCATGTCACATTTTGGCACGAACACGTAGATTTATGTTTGACTCTTCGTATTTTTCATAAATGATATTTTAGACTTGCTCGTGTCCTTCGGGGTATGTTTGGATGTGTGGTGGACTCGTGTCGCATGCGTATCCTAGATCTAGTGGGATACAGGATGATACGTTCCATGTGTTTGTGCAATTTAATAGTAGATCTATTTCTCTTGTGTTCTTATTCATGGTGAGATGTAATTATATTATGTATATACATATATATTATTGTATATATATATTTATGTAATATTGTGTCTTAGATCTATGTATCTATGTATATACTATATATGCATATTTGTTATGTAGCTATTCTTCTACATGTAAGAATATTTATATATTGTAGTATGTATAGATATGTATATGTTAAATAGATATTTATATTTATATAATGTATGTTATATATTGTGTATGATTATATATACGTATTTGTATGTATGTTGTTATATATATATTACTATATATGTGTATGTATATTACTACGTAGTTATTATGTATATATATATGTATGTGAGGAGTGTGTGTATGTATATTTATTAGTTGTAATTATATGCATATATTTAGTATATATATTATTATGTTATATATATATATATATATATATATATATATATATATATATATATATATAATAAGAACATGATTTTTAGTTACAAGAGAATTAGTGACAGCTGCAGTAGCAAGAGAATCAGCAACAACAACAAATGGCAACAGCGACAACAGCAAATAAGCAACAATGGCTACTGCAACAAAGGCGACACGGCAGCGACAGCATTGGCGACGATAGTGAAAATCTGTCATGGTAGCAGCGGTTCCTGCTACAGCAGCAGCAAAAATCGTGACGGCGGCCAACAGCTTTTAGCGACGTTCCTGCGGGTATATATATATATATTTATAGTTTATAATATATAGATATATATGTGTATATATATAGAATTAATATATATGTAAATATGTTCCTAATTACTATTAGTATTTTAATATACTATATGTATAATAATTAGTGTAGCATATATTATTATTATTATGGGTAGTTAGTATAAGCAAGGTATTGGATATTACCTTGAGATACCAAGGTATGTTCCAAGGTAATTGGGGATACCCAAGGTATTGGGTCTGGGTATCAATATTATGGGTTAGTGTTGTGATACCAAGTTGGTTCAAAACCAAGGTATCTATTTAATGTTTTAGGATTATATATAATTAATATTGTTTGACATATATATGTGATGATTTACCTATTGATTTACGTATCGAGAGATACGGTATCCTAAGATATAGTTTTTGTGACCTAAACTTTAGTATTTAAATCCAATATCCTTGTGTTAGACTTGTGCAACCTAGAAATAGGTAGTTTGACCATAGTTGACCATAGTTGACCATAATTTGACTATAGTTGACCATAGTTGACTTAGAGTTGACCGAGTTTGACTTTTGACTTAGAATTGACTTGTTGACCTAGAAATTGACTAGTTTAACTTATTTTCTTTCCGGAATCTTATATTGATGTTGTATTCCATATCTAGGTCTTTGAGGCACCGTATCAGACATCTATGAGATTATTCTTTGGACTTCAGGCGAGTACATTCTCTGATAGTTTTTTATTTATCATATCTTTTATGTTTATTGTATCTAGTGTAGATATCCATGTCTTCTTGACACGATGGTTATATGGATTGGTATATCCGGATCTCGTCATGAGATGTTATTCCTTGGTATATGATGCATCTTGTGCAAGTATTGTATTATTGATTATCTTGTACATGTACATACACTAATTCTCGAGAAGAGTCGCTATCCTCTTGGGGAATCTCATGCCATAGCATACCATGGTTGGATCTATTATACCAGTCGAAGGTGGGGAGTACTTTAGTGTAGATATGTGATCATACCCTCATTGTATCAAGTATTGTTATTGAATAGTGTTAATCATACACCGCACGTATGATTAGCCAGGCCATATATATTGTATCATGTTCTCAAGCCGATCACATGTTAAAACTAGTACTCACACACTTAGTCATTAGTATTCTTGTTCATTGACATATTGCTCATTATTGTATTTATTCCAGTATTTTCTTATTGTATATCTCTCGTATCTATTGTGCATCTTGTATATACATATCTATTTACTGTTACATAGTTTTTATCATTAATTAGAACTGTTGTTAGAGATGTACTCTGCTCCTTTCCTGACTGGATATATTTTTCCCAGATGACACTGAGGAGTGGTACCCTACACATTATGGACCCCAGAATATTGTGGACTTAGAGTCAGAAAACCTAGCTCAGGAGGGACTTATCCCAATTAAGACAGATGACCCGGGACTTGTACCTTCTTAGTATTTCTTGTACTAGACTTGTCTCCAGCTTATTTGTTAGTATTCTTTCAGACTCATTGATGTATTATTTTAGACTCATGAGTTGTATGTGACTATTTCTATTCTTTATCTCATTCGTGCTCGTTTCGATCTTAGATCTGTGATTGAGTATATTATTATTATTGGTGGCTCATTATATTATTAGATAGATTACCCAGATAGCGTTCTATCGCTGATTCTGCAGCGTAGGATGGGCGTTGTTTTTGACTTGTATCCCTACATCGAGTCGGGCCTGACACTCTCAGCTACCCAAAGCAGCCATTGGAGAACTTGGATCACAGGGAGAGGTTGCTACTGAACCAGATGATTTTCTTGGTACGTATCGCGTTGAGGCATCACTCTCCGAAAGAGTCTACCTAGGAGAGGGAAGCCGAGATGTGCAAGCGATACCCTTATCTGTTTGAGCCTTGAGGTATCGTTCTTATCTCTTGTATGATTGCTTGTTGTAGTATTAGTTCTTCCTTAAATTTTGGAGATAATTTTTTTTAAGGAGGGTAGACTTGTCACTACTACATTTCTAGATAAGAGTTTTTTTGTCATGAGCATATTTATTATTTAGTAATTTAATATTATATATTAAACTAGTAATTAATTATATGTGTTATATTATTTATTTATTTATTAGTGGACTAGTCTATTGTATTTGGACTTCTCATTAGTGGACCCATTACTTTGTCATAACACATTGAGCTCAACATTGGACTACGCCCAATTAGAACATTCCCTTAATTAATTATGGAGATTATATTAGTTAATGACGAATTAGAAGCTTCCAAATATAGCCCTCATAACTAAACCTCATAATTAACTAGTAGGAGAATTTTAGTCGTTGTCAATTACTTGGAGAAGGGGCTAGAGGGGGGTCGGCCATATGAGGGGGAGGTCACTCTCTCTCCTCTCATTACCTCATTCCAAATTTAGATCCCCAATTTAGTTCTTCCCCAAATTACTTCATCTCTCCACCAAATTCACTTAATTTACTCTTATTCCCTCTTAATTTTTACCAATTAAGAAGTATTGGAGCTTGGATTGTAAGGAGCACTTGGAGAAGGAGGAATTGGCAAGGAGCCTGTGTCCAGATCGTGTCCATTTGAGTGATTTATTAGGAATCTATCTCCTAATTGGTAAATTCTAAATTTCCTCCATAATTAGACTCTAATTCATATATTTGATCATTAGGAAACCTTCCTTGGCTTAGATCTTTCCATTGAAATAAGAACTAGGTTCATATAATTTGTATTATAGTTTCTACATAGGTTTTTGTGCACATTTTGGGGGAATTTTGAGATTGATGCATCAATTATTTGTCATTAGTTCAACTAGATCTAATTAGACTTAGATTTAGTGTATGAGGCTTATGTCGTATCTATAATTGGATACGAGTAGGTCGTATCATGGCAATTTAGTGATACAGGTTGATTTGGAGGTTTTTCCTTCGACGCGGGGGTCTACACATGTTATATTTTGCCATGAGGAGATAGATGGCTAGCTAGAACTTTGTATTGTTCTTAATTATGATTTTAGACTTGTTAATATAATTTATGGAGAGTTGTGTGGAGTTTGGATAGTGTATCAAGGGTGTATCATAAGAGTATCATAGAGTAGTATGATAATCGAGTGATGCACCACTTGTGTTTGTTATATTACTATGGTGTAGTGTGAGTGTCTTAATGTATCCTAAATTATTAGATTGATAGGTATATATTATAGTGTTAATATTATATATATGATTGTAGCTTGATACATATACATTAACTATGATATATGAATCTATATATAAGTGTATGACTTGTTGTATCTATATATCATGGAGTGGAGTGTGTATGTGTGTGTGTTGCTTGGGAGTTCATATGACTGGTACTGGGATTAGGACTGTTAATATTTATATTTAAGGTATTGATATATATATATATATATATATGTGTGTGTGTGTGTGTGTGTGTGTGAAGGTTGCATAATGGGTTGTGGCTCGAGCATAGAATTTAAGGTGCATCCTTACAGTCGGGTGTAGGAAGGATTGAATCAACAGAGGAGTAGTAGCAACCTGTAGTATGTTGGGGAGTGAGAACAGTGCTCTGTGCACAAGACAGCAACAGCGCCAAGCATCAGTTACTGCTGAGTTGGATATGGGAGACAGTTGTGGCATGGGGAGATCTGTGCAGTGATGCACTGTGTGCAAGTCTGGAGTATAGGAAGTCAAGTAAGGGGGATTTGTATGACCTATGTGTATATGGGTATAGTTGGTATCCTACATTTAGGTGTTGGTTTCAGTTGTTAAGGTAGGTGTTGAAATTGAATGCAGCAGCAGTTATATTGGAGAGGAGGGGTCGGGCAAGGTCTGATACACATGGAATGGAGGGCGCCACAGCAAGGTAAGTTAGTATAATGATATTAGTGTAAGTAGTTAAGTGTTAGTTGTAGCAGTTAGTTGGTTGATACAAGTTGGTGTTAATATTAGTGTATAGATTTTAGTTGTATACGTAGTTAGTATTAATATCAGTTATGAGTTTTTAGTTAGTTGTATAGGGATTAGTTAGTACTTAATATCAAATTTTTAAGAGAGCTATATACTAATTAGAGTATATAATATGAGCATTTGATAGGATAAATGTTAGTTCTAATATTACCTTAAGATACCCCAAGATAATACTAGGTTTTGGCTTTATCTCTAGGTATGGGTAGTGGGTGTCAAGTGGGTAACTAGGTATTGATACCTTAGTATCTTATAATAGCTAATGGATAACTAAGTTTCTATATATATATAACTACTAAGTATATATATATATATATATATATATATATATATATATATATATATATATATATATATATATATATATATATATATATACTTGTTAGTTATGATACCTTAGTATCCTTTAATAGCTAGTATAATCTGGATTTAGACTCATGCAACTTAGAAATAGCTAGTTTGACAAAGTTTGACCCAGAGTTGACCTAGTTTGACTATTTTGACTTATAAATGGGCTAGAAAGCATGTTTTGACTCATTTAGCATATTTATCATTCTTTACACCTATTAACATTATTATTCATATATAGGTTAGTGTGACACCAGTCCAGACACAAATTGGTATTGTAAGTTCAGGACCTCAGGCGAGTACATTCTTTGACAGTTTTTCGTTTATGATATCTTCTATATTTCGTGTATTTTGTGTAGATATCCTTGACTTCTTGATAGAATATCCTTGACTTCTTGATACGTGGTTACATGGATTAGTATTTTTCGGATCCCGTCATGAGATATTATTCTCGGTATTTCCTGACGTAGCTTGTACATGCCCTGTTGCTCTTGTACTTGTATGGACTCTGATTTCTGGAGAGACTTGCTACCTTCTTGGAAAATCCTGTATCGTAACGTGCAATGGTTGGATCCACTATAACAGTCGAGGATGGGGAGTGTTAGTTAGAGATGTGATCAATACCCATTCCTGTACAAGTATTCCTGTACAAGTACCCTGTTAGTGTTAATCATATACTTTACGTATGATTAACCAGGCCATGATTCCTGTTCATGTTCCCAACCCGATCATATGTCAAAGCTAATACTCACTCACTTAGTTGTATTTTTTGACTCTTGTATATGATGCTTATTTCTCCTGTACTATTTACAGAATTTCCATATTATGTATATTTCTCGTTCATGCTCTATTTATCTTGTATATTTTTTATATTTACTGTTACATAGTCTTTATCATTTATTTGGAACTTCTGTTAGAGGTGTGCTTCGGTCCAATCCTGATTGGTTATTTTTCAGATAATTTATACTACTGGTACCCTACACACTATGGACCTCAGGACGTAGTGGTTGTAGAGTTAGAGACGGTGATTCAGGAGGAGCCGATACCGGAGGATGATAAGCTAGTTACAGATGTTTAGAATCTTGTATTTGTTATATCTTAGATTAGATATTTTGTCATGTATTATTTTTGAGACTATTGTGCTAGTCTATTAGACTTGATTATGAGTTGTATTGTAACTTGTGATTCTTTTTCTTCAATTCCATATTGTGCTACATCTTTCTTTAGTTTTATTGTGATTTAGTATTATTGATTATTTATCCTCCATTTGGAGTTGAGATATCCTGACAGGTACATATATATTGTGTGAGATGTTTAGATAGTATTGTTGACTTAGACAATATTGTATCGTTGATGCTGCGGCATAGGTTGGACGTAACCAAATTCTCGTACCCTTACACTGGGTGCGGGTCATGACAATACGGAGGTGGGAGAGTCCACTCTCGTAGATCACTTCGAATATTAACAGTGAAACCTAGCACGTAAGTTGGTATTTGATGTGGCCGGTCCTAGTTTTAATCTAAAGGATCCAAATCCTGATGTAGAGGAGTTCTATGATATGTCCAAGAATATGATTCTTCATTATATCTAGGTTATGATTCTCGTTCTATTCTGTCGGTGGAGATGTGGCTGTTGAACCTCAAGTTTGATTTTAACTTGCCCCTGGAATGCTACGACCAGATAATTCAGTTTGTTAGATAGTTGTTGCCAAAAGGATCAAAGGACTTTCCTGAAAACTTTTACTAGTCGAAGATGATGATATAAAAACTCAGATTAGGCTACGAAAATATAGATTGTTGTCAAAATGGTTGTATGTTTTACAACAAGGAGAACAATGATAAAGATATATATTTTTTGTCACGAGGACCGATACAAGCCAATTCGGGGCAAAGAAAAATCAACGGCCCGAGCAAGGTTTCATTACATGCAGTTTTTGTCGATCACAAAGAGGCTGCAATGGATGTATATGTACGTAAATAAAGCAAAACATATGACATGGCATAGCACCGAACGGAGTATGGATGAAGGTGAATTCTCTCATCGTTCTGATGGAGAGTAAATTTAATAATAAAAACCTAACTCTAAAAAGTTAACCATATCTCAAATATCCTAACATATCATAAAATATTATAAATTAAATTAAATTATATTCTTTTTATTATTTAATTATTATTGTTTAAACTAAAAAGTTAACCCTAACTCCAAATATCGTGACCATAACTAAAATTATAAATAAAAACCTTAACCCTAATCTAGGGTATATAAAAACCCTAACTATGACTCTAAAACATCAATATAACTCCAAATATTGTGACCATAAGTTATTTACGTATGTAGAAGCATGAAAAATCATTCAGGCCGCAAATAGGTCATGCCCCTTCAAAATGAAAGTAGGCCGTAGACGAACAACATTGGACTCATATGACCTGATCAGCCAAGGGTCGGGAAGCCGCATAATAGAGACTATGCGGCCTGAACGACCACAGAGCATAAGGGCTGCATAAGACCCCCTTGGCACTATATTCAATGCCTGGCAGACTCTCTGACACATCACTCATCACACTAAGATGCTTCGAGACTCATGAAGACGGCGACTAAGAAAAAGACGAAAAGTCATATCAACTCATTGATGGTGATGTCAGACGCGCCACGCCACGTGCTCACTCATATGCTTCTACATACCCATGCGACCTCGTCATCATACAGCCAAAGTGTCCATCCGACCAAGGCTAAACGAGAGCATATATGCGGCCATAATGCCATACGGCCAGAGTGTCCATCCGACCAAGGACAAACAAGAGCACGTATATGGCCAT
Organism: Iris macrosiphon; assembly: GCA_036927795.1. Taxonomy (NCBI): domain Eukaryota; kingdom Viridiplantae; phylum Streptophyta; class Magnoliopsida; order Asparagales; family Iridaceae; genus Iris; species Iris macrosiphon. Next base: position 238,399,408 of record JAYESA010000004.1, read on the forward strand.
AATATCGTACGTCTAGAGTGTCCATCTGACCATGGCCAAGCGAGGAAAAATCTGTTATCACATCGTTATGCGACCATGATCTTATGCGGCTATCGACTTACATAATCTTTCTGTTACAACCGAAAATGATTTATCGCATTATCAGTGATGACTACGTGTCCAGCTGACCAAGTCACACACACAATGGATTAAAAATAACTCCAAAATCTTATCAACAATATATCTTAACCAAGACCACGTGGCTATCGTCCCGTGGCATGCGACTACAGTTACAACCATATTTTGTCGAAGAAGCCCTATGCGGCCACTAAACATAGGCATATGCGGCATCGATAGTCTGTCAACACCACGACTATAAATAATAGGGTAGCATGCCCACAAGAGGAGGCGAGCTACGTATGTGAACACAAGCTCAAGAGAGAGAAAACAGAAGGGAGCATCCGTATTCCCTCGTCAGATCGTCAAAGGAGTAAATGAGTCGCTGCAACGCTCGATCTCCATCGTCACGACCTAGATAAAAATATTGTACTTAGATATTCTGTCTAGGATTTCTTCGTACTTGTTGTCACTACCACATTCCGAAAACAGGGGTATTTTCGACTTTTTGTAATATTTAATATTTTTGTAGTTACAATTAATTAATTGCATGAATAGTATATATTTAATTTAAATAATTATGTGATGTGTACTTAATATATTATATTATAGACAGTGTTCATTTGTGTTTGTGAGGGTAGACTAGACCTAGAAGCCCAGTAGGTGACCACCTGTCCAAATTGTATAATTATGTAATTAATTGTTTTATTTATAATTTAATTCTTGGAGTTTGTAATCAATTACCGTATTTTATTTAATATTATTGCGCATTGCCTTTGCTTCGATATTTGGAGCACTATCCAGACTTTTGTCTTCCAACAAATTTCATAATCTTGCCCTAGACATGTCCGCCTTCAATTTTGCTATTTTTGCAACTCATAATTATGCTCTTTGTGCATTATTTCTAGCCGCACAAAAATCGTCGCGGACGTTATTTAATAAATTCCTATTTTGTATCGTTGTGCTTTCCAATCAAAATTGGAGGCAATCTTGACCTATTTTTCGTGCGGCCCAAATTAGGGTAATATTTTGTTCTGAGTCTTCTTCATTATTGGTATTGATGACCTGACCTGATTTTGGCTCCATGTACTCATAATTAATTGTTGAACACAACTTGTATTTTATTTCTATTTAAATTGAGGATACTATTTTATCTGATTCTGAAATTCCATATTAATTCCAGTGCCCTGTAAATTGAGCCCATACCGATTTTACAGCACCCCCTGACCCTACAAAACACCGGACCCCGAATCGCCCGCCAAATTTTCTTTATTTTATGTGTTTGTGCAATTTCCCGAATTTAAGGGGCTAAGTTGCAATTATTCAATTGTAGGTGTCATCACCCCATTGCCCAAGACCTAATGGAAAGATTATTTACTTGTGGACCAAATTGCATTTTCTCCCACATGAAATTTCCTTCATGTTTAATCTGGACCACCCATTTAATTGGGTGCATCCTCACCTTTCATTTACACACTCTCATCCTATTTAATGTCTTGTACCCTCGAATCCTAATCCCAAGAAACCTAGGATTCCCCACCTCCACAAGCCCCCACATCCCCTCTCTCATCCGTATGTATATTCTTCTTCCTTCTTCCTTTCTTCTTCTCTTTTCTTCCTCCTTCTCTTTCCTTTCTTCTTCTTCTCCTTCTTCTTCTTTTACATTTTTTTGAATTCAAATTATTGAAGAGGGGGGAAACCTACTGTTCATTTGCTCCCCCGCACTGTTCACCGGCGGCGTGCTCTGTGCAGCCCGACTCCCCTCTGTGTACACCTCTCCGGCGGTCAGCGCAACCCCGGCCCGGCGGCTGCTGCGACCTCCTCCCTGCTGTGAACTCCCTTCCTCCTCCTATCTCTTTCACCCGATCGAGATCCTCCCCATTCCCCATGCTCTCCGACCGAGCCGAGTCCTCCCTCCGGCGGCCGCTGGCAGCAAGCTCCCCTGCACTCTGGCGCCGGCGCCCACGGATCCCCGACTTCACTGCTCCCTCCGGCGGCCCGGTCAGCCACCCGAGCTCCTCCCAACTCCCATATCACCACCACCTCCATCATCTCTTAGACCCGACCTCCTCTGTATTTCCTCCGGCGGCCCTCGGTGTACCCCGGCGAGCGGCCAACCCGACTCCGGCGCTGCACTCGACTCCGGCGCCGCATTTCCACCACATCACCACCACCAACAAAGATCCGGCCAGCCACCTACAACCACCACCATCATTAACATCACCACCACCTACATCTAACACCATCACCACCACAACTCTCCTCCCCTATTCCTCCCTGCTGCTAACTCCGGCCGACGGCCCCACTCTTCCTCTCCTCCTCCTCGTAGCACCCTACTCCGGCCAGGCGACCCCGCTGGCCTGCTGCTCCTCCAACCACAGTAAGTTTCCTTCTCTCCCTCTTCCTTCTTCCTTCTTCTTTTTCCTGTGTGAGTATATGTACTAAAGATATTTATAAGTATTATTTAAATAGATGCTAATACTTGAATATGTATTTGTATATAAATTAATTAATGTGTATAGTATAGTGAATATGTATATGTATAATTATTTATTAATTAATGTTTAATATATGTATTAGTATATATGTGTATGTATATATGTTCGTGTATTTTTCCTATATATCTATATATGTATTCAACATATATTTGCATATACGTATATATGTGTGTAGGTGAATACGTGTGTATATGTATTAAATGATACTTTAATATGTATTCTTGTGTATATATATAAGTAGCTATATAATTATGTTATATTGATATGTAAGTACTAAGTGTATATATATAATAACACTTTGGTATATGTATAAACATATACATGTATGTATTTTAGTATAAATATTTCTTAGTATATATATGTTAATGTATATATAGTGTATTTCTACTTAGTGTATATATATATATATATTTATATATATATATATCTTGCGTATTTCTCTATTTTTATATATGTATATTAAAATGTATTTTTATAAATATGTATTAAATATATATATGTGTATAAATTTCTGTAACACATAAATTATGTTAATGTATGTTTTCGTGCTTAATGTTATATATATATATATATTTAATTGGTATAATTACATGTATATAGTATAATTAGTATTTTGGTATAAATGAATAAATATGTAAATAACCATATTTTGTATAGAATTTGGTATAACCCTATATATATATATGTATTATATTTGATTATTAATAATACTACGTTTAATTAGTGAATGTACTAGGTGACCCTAGCTGACTAGTGCCCTGTCTGGCATGGCCCTGAGGCCAGTGTTTTTGACTGTGTATTAGCGTAGCATCTGATGCAAAAGTTATATTGTGTTGTGTTATAGGACTGTTGGTTTACCCAGGGGATACTCTGGAACAGGACATCCATAATTACCAGCTAAGGACCCAAGGCAAGTACATTCTCTGATAATTTCCAATTCTTTGATAATTTCTATAAGTTCAACAATCATGAAATGTTACAACTGAATCTTTAACACTGTGCTACACGGACTAGTATAGCTTGGATCTGCAGTCATGAGATGTTACCTTGATTATCGTATTGACATTATACACGACATTGACATTGACATTAGACATTGATATTAGACATTGATATTAGACATTGTACATGATAGACTTGACTTGCTCGTGTATCGTGACGTGTCATGATTGGATCCACAGTACTAGTTGGGGGCGGGGAAATTACTAGTGAGAGATGTGATCAAATACCCATTGTATAATTAAATATTATTGGTGTTAATCATACCCCCACGTATGATTAGCCAGACTATAGCAATCGTACATGTTCCCAAGCCGATCACATTTCGAAACTACTATTTCAAAATACTTATAATAGATTACAGTTCCCTATTTTAAATCATATACTACATCACCCGTATATGATACTGTTCCTTGTTCTTTTCATTTTCATACATGTACTGACTATATCATATTGTCTATTGCCTGTCTCTTTACATTGCCTGTTTCTCTTAAATTGTTATTGCATTTATTTTACTGCCTTCTCAGTAGCTAGCATGACATGTTTTATTGTATTATAGACATTATCAATTAATGGAACTGTTATTTGAGAGTGTTGCTTTGCTCCTTCCTGACTGGAAATATTTTTCCAGACTATGCCTTAGAGGACCGCTGTCCGACACTTATGGACCTTATGGTGAGTAGCTGCAGACTTGGTAGTTTAGTTGTGATTCTGGAAGGCCTAGCCGGAGTTACTATTTATTGTTAGTTCTTTAAGTAGATTATTTGGTACCGGATTTGTCTCCGGCATTTTTGATGAGACTTGGATATTGTTGAGTTAGAATATTACTTTGTGTCATCCGTGCCTTCTAATGGAGATTGGATGCTTGCGTGACATTAGTTAGATAGTATCAAGACCTTGACAGCGTTCTACCGTCGACACTGCGGCGTAGGCTGGACGTACCCACGCACTCGTGCCCCTAAACTGGGTGCGGGTCGTGACACTTGTGGTTTATTGTTAAGAAAAAAGTTTATTCACAACTTGTAATGGTGAACAAGATGGCAACGCTGCTGGGGACATCCTTCTCTTCTAATGAGAAGGCAATGACGCAGTCTGATGCGGCCAAACTGGGATCCATCTAGAGGATGCTGGTGGTGCGCTTTGACCAACAACCATTCAATAAAATGCTCTTCGTGGACAGTGCGAGGCATTCTCTAAGGCTACCAAAGCCTAAGAACACCCACAGGACATGGGTAGCAAAGGCTGTTGTGCCTCACCCAACTGCAGAGCATGTGTCCCTGCTTCTCTCCCTATTGCTAAAGACGCACAATATGCGTCCACCTAGGCTGACCCTGTCCATGCGGCAGTCAGGGCTGTGAAGAAAGGTGCTCAGCGCCTAAACTCTTGCAAAGAAAAATACTACAATGCCAGAAGTTCGGGTGCTGAGGCATATTCTATGCAGCCATAACAGAAGCTGTATAATAAGAACCATGCTGCATCGGTCTGCAACCGCATACAAATGGCCATATGCGGCCAGGACAGCCACAGAAGTTCTATCTCCGATTGAATATCAAGTAGCACTGACTCCATGCGCCTTATTGAGAAAGTGGAAGATGTGAACTTGGACTCTTAGTACTACGCTCTGGCGCGTGCTAGGATGAAGAAGTCTCGGGCAACATAAGCTCACCAACATCAAACAATTGCTCATTCGATCAACCGTCAGCAGGCACTGCTAACTATGCATGCTCTATATAGAAAGTCATACAAAACTAGCCCATGCGCCCAGCCCATAGTGGAAATAGGATATGGTTGTAACGCCCCGCAACCGCTCGTACGTTACGCTGAGTAGGATTGAATAAATCAAATGCTGGTTACATTTGAAATATTGGATTTTTGGGAAGAAGGATTAATCGAGTTGGTTTCAATGTGCAGATGGCTAGCGGGTTCGATGGAAATCAGGTGTTCGTTCAGAACAATACTGAATAGCTGGATGGAAGCGATAATGCCGTCTTCCTTAATCCGATCGGTCGGATGATTTAGAGAGCACGGCCTGCTCACAAGGTCATACCAGTTGAGTAGATTATGCATGCATCGGACCACGGGTTCAAGGGATTGGCTGTATCGGCAGGACAAGATGCCTAACGGGATCAAACATTGTGAGTGGGCTCTTTCCCTTCTCCTCTACTCCTTCATGCCTAATAATATGGAAAACACGTAAAAGGTTTGAATACTTGGGCTAAAACATTGGGAATCCCTACATTGAGGCGTGCATAGAGTGTACGTCAGTTGCTTGGTAGGATTGCGGCTTAGAATGATTTACGCGTTGGATAGTTGGAACGATAGTTGGATTATACATTTGAGGCAGTCGGTTGGATATTTGAGATTATGCTTGGACGGTTGGAATTATACAAGTTGGAATAATACTTTGAGGCAATGGGAATATCGGGAATTTGGGCGAGCGAGCGTGCATCCGTGCACGAGTATCACTTGGTTGCTTTGTCTTGCAAAGTGAGCAGTTATGGTTCGAAACCGAACAACTGCATCGACGAGGTATGGTGCCGCTTGATGGGGCATTGTTCCACGAATGGGGCAATGTGCCACTGAAACGACATTGTGCCATAGGATTTGCTTGAGCATAGGTGTTGCACCAATTTGGACTCTGTGTTGAGAAGAGGCATTTGCCTATGAAACACTTGATATTTTGGTGCCTTGGGCTATATGTTGAGGTCGAGATTTGGATTCCTTGGTTGGATTTGTTGGAAGAATGGTTATGGATGCTTTGGTTGGATATCGGTTGAACGAGTCTAGGATCGCTTGGTGGGGCGAGAATGTTTCGATCCTCTCGTCATACCTACTGTGCCTGCATTGTCACGGATAACCTGTGTGGCAAAGGGTTTGGTTTCCTGGAACGGGATGAGGCACCAGGGCACCAGGACCGTTCTACCATGGAGGAAACAATGGGCATCGCGCGATTAGGTGCAGTGCTGGTAGTCCGATACCACCAGGAAGGAGTAGCTGCCCAGCCCTGGATCGGGTAGGATTGCCCTGTTGATCTTGGTCCGATTAATATCCTTTATGGCTTTTGGCCAGTGACTTCATATAGAATAAATGTTGGCTTGCTTTTCTTTTGTTGGCTTGGCTTTCGTGTAGGCGCGGCCACCTTGCCTCGGCAAGAGTATGCACTTGAGATTGGGATATAGACTTTGGTTGAGAATGGATATTAAGGCGAGATTGCTGGTTCGATATATTATCGTGCAAGCGATGACATTGAGTAAGGCGGGTTGCGTGTTAGTTTCCTTTGGGTTGGATATATATAACTGCATGTCGTTTGGTTTGAGATTGAATGCTTGCATGCGTAAACTGCTTTACAGCTTTCCTTAACATGTCATTCATATGCCATGAAACGAATCTAGGATTCAACTAGAAAGATCACCATATAACTGGTTTTATTCACTATTTTACTTAGTGTCGGCTTAGACGAGTTGGTTATCCCGCTCACAAGTACGGCTGTGTACTGACCCACATTTGTGGGCAAATATTTCAGGTACGCAGGCGTAGTGGCGCTGCTTGGATATACGGGACAAGATGTATGAACTGTAAGTACCTTTATGGGCTAGAGAAAAGAGCAAGAGTATTTCATCGACTCCGTAGAATCGCCTTTATGGCATTGCCTTCGGGGCATTTTATTTGGACCCTATCGAGAGCTTAGCTGCGTGTACTCTGATGTGTGCTTGGTACACAAAACAACTTCCGCTGTAACTTGGTTGTTTCGATGATAACTTTGATGTTTAACAACATCGCCTTGTACGAGCGCAACTCCAGGCTCGTACGACATCACGTCCCAATGAGAACGATTGTCCCACGGAAGAGCTACAACGTGGTGATTTCACGTTCAGCGGAGACTATTGAGCTTGCGGGAGATTGGGGCATGACAGATTGGTATCAGAGCGCCTGGTTCATTTTCTCAGACTTGGTCCTTCGCTTCATCATAAACTCTAAATAGCTTCCGCGTGTCGTCTAGCTCTTGACTCTACTCAGTGCCGCATTGGATGTTTCATGCAATAAGTCTATATATTGCTGGTTGTGGCTGCATGTTGTTCTTGGTTGTGTTGCCTTGGTTGGTTTTCGTTAGATCGCTTAGCTTCGTTAGGCGTTGTTGCATTCGTACAGCATGTTGGGTGGCGTTGTTGCATTTATGCAACAAGTTGAGAGTTTTCGTTGGGTTGGCTTGGCTTGTCATTCGGGGAGTTCTGATTGCCTCAATGGATCAGTTGGTTGGCTAACGAGATTTGGTTATGCAGCATATTTTGAGTAGAAATATTCGATGAGAATGAATCCTTGCATGAGTTGCTCGTCTAGCGATTGTGTTAGATATATGTTAGAATTTCGGCTGATCGGTTGGGCATGTTTGGGTTTGGCTTGGAAATATCAGAATAGTTGGCACGAGTTGCTCGTATAACAAATATGTGGAACCATTGAGTATTGGGTTGGAATACTTGGAAAAGATCGTTGCACGAGTTGCTCGTGTAGCAAAAGTAGCAATCGGTTTGAGAATAGCTGGATGGATTAAGTTGGAACACGAACTGAATTGAGTCGGTGGAAAATCTGCATAATTGAGAATAGTGCTCAATCGAATATGTTGGAATGGAAATCATAATTTGATTCAATTGGGAGTAAAGCAAATGGATGCCTCGAACATAAAGATACCTTTGTAACTTGTTCAAATTTGCTATCGCAAAGCTCGGCTGAAATGCATGTATTTTAGGGACGCCTTAAATATATGTACGATCCAAAACTAAGCGATACGAAGAATTCGTATTGAGCTGCAAGAAGGATATGGGAATTCGTGAAATTTGTATGAGCGTTCAGCAGAACGAGATGCTGAGTCAAAAATTGTGAATATGTGTGATGCATAGAACAGATCCATGGAATTGGATTGTGGCATATGATAGGAATGAGTACCAGCACGGTTCGTGGACGAACCTAATTCTAAGTGGTATATTATGTAACACCCTGCAAACGCTCGTGCGTTACGCTGAGTCGGATTGAATAAATAAAATGCTGGTTACATTTGAAATGTTGGATTTTCGGAAAGAAGGATTAATCGAATTGGTTTCAATGTGCATATGGCTAGCGGGTTCGATGGAAATTAGGTGTTCGTTCAGAACAATACTGAATAGCTGGATGGAAGCGATAATGCTGTCTTCCTTAATCCGATAGGTCAGATGATTTGGAGAGCACGGCCTGCTCGCACGGTCATACCAGTTGAGTAGATCGCGCTTGCATCGGACCACGGGTTCAAGGAATTGGCTGTATCGGCAGGACATGATGCCTAACGGGATCAAACATTGTGAGTGCACTCTTTTTCTTCTCCTCTACTCCTTTATGCCTAATAATATGGAAAATACGTAAAAGGTTTGAACACTTGGGCTGAAATATTGGGATTCCCTACACTGAGGCGTGCATAGAGTGTACGTCGGTTGCTTGGTAGGATTATGGCTTAGAATGATTTACGCGTTGGATAGTTGGAACGATAGTTGGATTATACATTTGAGGTAGTCGGTTGGATATTTGGGATTATGCTTGGACGGTTGGAATTATACAAGTTGGAATGATACTTTGAGGCAATGGGAATATCGGGAATTTGGGCGAGCGAGCGTGCATCCGTGCACGAGTATCACTTTGTCATTTTGTCTTGCAAAGCGAGCAGTTGTGGTTCAAAATCGAACAACTGCATCGACGAGGTATGGTGCCGCTTGATGGGGCATTGTGCCACGAATGGGGCATTATGCCACTGAAATGGCATTGTGCCATGGGATTTGCTTGAGCATGGCTGTTGCACCAATTTGGACTCTGTATTGAGAAGAGGCATTGTGCCTATGAAACATTTGATATTTTGGTGCCTTGGGCTATATGTTGAGGTCAAGATTTGGATTCCTTGGTTGGATATGTTGGAAGAATGGTTATGGATGCTTTGGTTGGATATCGGTTGAACGAGTCTAGGATCGCTTGGTGGGGCGAGAATGTTTTGATCCTCTCGTCATACCTACTGTGTCTGCATTGTCATGGACAACCTGTGTGGCACAGGGTTTGGTTTCCTGGAACGAGATGAGGCACTGGGGCACCGGGACCGTTCTACCATGGAGGAAACAATGGGCATCGCACGATTAGTCGCAGTGCTGGTAGTCCGATACCACCAGGAGGGAGTAGCTGCCTAGCCCTGGATCGGGTAGGATTGCCCTGTTGATCTTAGTCCGATCAATATCCTTTATGGCATTTGGCCAGTGACTTCATATAGAATAAATGTTGGCTAGATTTTCTTTTGTTGGCTTGGCTTTCGTGTAGGCGCAACCACCTTGCCTCGGCAAGAGTGTACACTTGAGATTGGGATATAAACTTTGGTTGAGAATGGATATTGAGGCGAGATTGTTGGTTCGATATGTTATCGTGCAAGCGATGACATTGAGTAAGACGGGTTGCGTGTTAGTTTCCTTCGGGTTGGATTTATATAACTGCTTGTCGTTTGGTTTGAGATTGAATGCTTGCATGCGTAAACTGCTTTACAACTTTCCTTAACATGTCATTCATATGCCATGAAATGAATCTAGGATTCAACTAGAAAGATCACCATATAACTGGTTGTATTCACTATTTTTCTTAGTGTCGGCTTAGACGAGTGGGTTACCCCGCTCACAAGTACGGCTGTGTACTGACCCACGTTTGTGGGCAAATATTTTAGGTACGCAGGCGTAGTGGCACTGCTTGGATATACGGGACAAGATGTATGAACTGTAAGTACCTTTGTGGGATAGAGAAAAGAGCAATAGTATTTCATCGACTCTGTGGCATCGCCTTTGTGGCATTGCCTTCGGGGCATTTTATTTGGACCCTATCGAGAGCTTAGCTGCGTATACTCTGATGTGTGCTTGGTACACAAAACGACTTCCGCTGTAACTTGGTTGTTTCGATGATAACTTTGGTGTTTAACAACATCGCCTTGTACGAGCGCAACTCCAGGCTCGTACGGCATCACGTCCCAATGAGAACGATTATCCCACGGAAGAGCTGCAACGTGGTGATTTCACGTTCAGCGGGGACTATTGAGCTTGCGGAAGATTGGGGCGTGACAATGGTCAATCTAAAGAGCCTTTCGTTGGCAACTTAGAGCAAGTTCTTGTATGAACCACAGGTCAGGAAGCAAAGTCAACACCTTCACACCCATGTGCTCGGTCTACCCAGGCTCATAAGAAGAGTGCAGAGGTAAGTCAGCCCTCACTTGACTTGCACAACGTGATCAATCAAAAGCGCAAAGCAAGGAAAACAACTATGGCATACGAAGTATCCTCCCCAGGTCATCACTGTGCCAACATTATCATCAACTACTGTTGTAATAAACCAGTAGTACCTACAAAAAGGAAATCGACATTCCAACGGCTGCAACCAAGGGCACCCACCCAAATGCAACTTGGAAAACAAGTGCAAGAACCAGAGAAAGAGGAGCTGCCATTTGTCTTATGTTATTCTGCTCGGAAAGCCTCCTCGATAAGGGAAGATCAGAATTCTAGCACCTCCAGTCCGTCGCTCTCGGCCAGCAGGTCAAGAAGACGGGTCTAAGGGGGACATGCTGCGGAACCCGCAGAAGGTATTTTTGTAGGAACCCGCTCAAAGAGGCAGTTTTCATCCATTTGGGGTAGTTCTTTCTCAGGATCTCAGGTGGCTACATAATATAGGGGTTATAATCCCCCAGACCTCTTTGACAATCCAGTGTTCCGAGAAGATGGTGATTCCTAAGGAACATATACGAAGATCCCTGGGGATAACAACCATCGTCAAGAGGACACAGCTTTCTACACTGTGGTTAGTGTTCTATACGAGTCCGAAGAGGATGCGGCGCTACCAACTTTCCCGGATGACTATAGGACTATAGTCTGAGGAAAAAAGTGCAAGTCCACTGTCCTATCCATTTCTTCCCAAGTGAGAACAACATATATGGTAGGACGATCACGAGGGCCCTAATGATCGACAATGTCTCAAATCCCTCGACGCCATGATGCAGACCATGAGAGCATCAATGCAAGCCTTGACCCAGACAATGCTAGAAATTAAGGCAAATATGGCCTCACAACCAGCAAAGGCTTCTGGTCAAGCAAGCCTGGACCCCGGGACCAACGGGGATTCAAATGCAATCGCTACACCTGCTGGCGGTAATCATCCTATGTTCGGATCATCCGCTCCTTCCACAATCGATGAAGCTCAGGAATTAATACGGGAGGTCTGAGAACTCTGGGCCCGCCAAGACTCAATGGGCAATCGGGGCTCACTATGCGAGCTAGGGATCCGACAACCGTATCCCCTCGAGTGGAGAGACATACCATACCCGTCCAAGTACAAACCCTTCAACTTAACTTCGTTTGATGGGAAGACATCTCCCCGTCAGTTAATAAATTACTTTGAGATGGCAACGAGACATCTACCTCGCAACAACGCCCTCTTAACCAAGCTCTTTGTCGGGGCATTGTCTGGAATAGCCTTCGATTGGTTCTGCAGCCTCCAAGATAACTTTATTTTGTTGTTCGACGATCTCAAAAGTCTTTTCTTCGTTCAGTTCTACGAAAGGGGAAATTATATGGCGATATCATTTTTAATGGACATCGCACAAAGAGAGAAAGAGTCTGTACGAGAGTACATCGAGCGATACAGGCAAGCGGTGCTAAAGTTACCCCCGGTAACCCTGAGTCCATACTGATGGATACTTGTAAGAGAAATCTTCTTTCCACAGTCAGGCTCTGGATGGGCGACTCTCAGTTTAAAGACTGGATAATATTCATCATGAATATTATCGGTGCTGAGAAGAAGGTGAAGGACGCTTGTCTCTTGGGGATACAGATTTCCATCGCTGATGATAGGGGAAAACATCCTTACAACAACAACAACAATAGTAGTAACATCACTCGGGATAGCAAGGCGAAGCAGGCTCTAGTCGCTAATATAAGCAAGAAGCCCAAACAGAAGACCGAGGAGGCTCCAAAAGCAAAGAAAACTTATTCCTTTGAAGATGATGACGTCATGACAATCTTTGACGTGCTAATAAAGGGAAACAAGCTTCAGCCCCCGATGTCAAGCGCCCGGTTGAGGCAGCCGAGGTAAAAAATTCGAAGTACTTATACTACCATCGGTACGTCCGCCATGCATCGTGGGATTGCTATATACTGAAGCGGTACATCTACCGTCTGCCCGACGCCAAGGCCCTCATCGTAGATTTTGATGACAAAATAGTTTCTTCTAACATGATATCTCTCCAGTTCGATAACTTCCTGCCAACGGAAGCCCAGGACAGAGTAATCCCAATCCCCTGGGCAACAATGGAGGTTGTCAATCTTCCGCCAGTTCATGAACAAACAGCCAGGTTGATACCTCTCACCACATCATAAGAGGAGGTCATGTGGGTTCATTCCGATCTTGCTCCAGACTTGATGCAGCAGACAACACCTTCTTCCACCAAGTCCTAGGGCAAGAAGTCCAAATCCTGCTACACGATTTTTATTCCTTCCGAAGAAGCTATAGCTGGAATAACCAGGTCAGGCCTAGCATATCAACAAGAGTACTACATCACTGAGGATGGTGCGCTTCTAATCTTCGCATCCGATCTGGGTCCATCCCAGCCTCCAACAATGGACAAGTCCAAGCAGAAAGGAACTCGCTTTAACAAACCGCTGCACAATGATAATGCTTAGGGGCTAGAGAAGCCCTACAACTTCGACATCGTGGCATAGCTCGCTAATACTCCAGTAAAGTTGTCACTATTTGAGCTTCTCAGAGTCTCCAAAGACACTTGGGTTGCTCTGAGTGAGGCATTACGGAATGTCAACACCTACCTGGCACAGGTCAAGCCGCCAGTTGAGGATCCTACTACAAGCTCCCACTATAATAATGTGATGGAGGCGATACCGAACATTACTTCTCACAATAAGACATGTTTCTAAATAACAATTGGCACGATCGTCCTCTATATTACTGTCACCCTCACTTTTTCAAATAGGAATAATTTAGTAATTTGGCATAATTATTTTATTTTTAGAGATTAGATTTAATTAGAGTGCTATATATATTTATTTGTATTTTGTATTATTTATTTATATTAGTGGGCTAGCCTATTAAATAGACTTGACACTAGTGAACTCAATAAGACTTATCATGACAACTAGTGAGCCCAACATGAACTAGGTTCATTAGACCCATTTTTACTAATTAATTAGGAGGATTAGACTAATTTGCATTAGTATAAAAACTTCCCAAAATATCCCTTCCTTAATTATTCTCCATAATTCATCATGTACGGGTAACTTAGACTTTTGCTTGTGACTTAGATCCTCAATTCTTTAGATCCCCAATTCACTTTATTTATCCATCAATCCCACTCAATTCAATCATATTCCCTCTCATTCTCATCACTCAAGGAGCATTGGAGTTTGGATTTGCGAGGAGCACTTGGAGGAGGAGGAGCATTAGCAAGGAGATCATGTCCGGATCGTGTTCGTAGAAATAATTCATTGGTAATCTATCTCCCAATAGGTAAAATTCTAAATTTATCTTTATTTTAGGTTTCAAATCATGCATTTGAGCATTAGGAACCCTCCCATGGCATAGGGCTACCTATAGGAACAAGTTCTAGGTTAATTGGATGTGTATTGTGTCTTCTACATGGTAATTTGTGTCTATTTTAGAGAACTTATGAGATTGACACATCAGGTGTGTGTCATGACACTAATTTAGTCATATTAGAGTTAGATCGGGGATGGGATACTAGCTATATGTCCACAATTAGGGACGAGTAGGTCGTATAACGATACGGTGTGATACCATGTTATATAGAGCTCTATTTTGGGTATTTTGTACAATTACTCTTCAATTCTCATTATAGCAAGTTGTATTAGCTATATTATTGTGTAATTGATATGTGTGTATAATTATTATGGTGAATTATAAGTTTTGGCATCTCTATTGGGTGCGTATCGTAGAGTATCATATTGGTTACATATCAAGTGTTTGCTTTAATGCTCTAGAGAGTGTGTTATATATATACATATGTATCACATATAAGTATATGTGTATCCAATACGTGTCAGTATTGTGGGTGCTAGGTGAGTATGTTTTGGTGCACAATTCATCGTAGGCCCCGAATGTAGTGCCCAGATGAGTGAATATGAGTGAAGTTGCACACATTCATGTGTACTTATGTGCAGATGTAGTAGGTATCTGATTGGGTATCTTGCGCATAAATGTTAAATAGTAATCAATAGGGGAAGGATGGTGCTGTTGTAGGGTTGTGATACTCGGGTGAGGCAAGTAAGAGGGGTGAAGTATTGGGCAGTTTAGCACCGGAGTTGAAGGGAAGGTTGAAGTGTTCAGTGGATAGATTCATACCTTATGCACTGAATGCCATTACTTGACCAACAAGCAAGGTATTGTGCCTACAGTTTAGTGATAGCAACTCCTTGCTGTGGTCGAGTGCATGTAGGGTCTGTGCACTACTATAAGAGACAGCAAAAATAGCTATAAAAGTCGTTGCATTAGAAAGATTAGAGCAGTAACAATATCAGCTTTAGCATCAACATTAGTTGCTGATGAGTATTATTTATTTTATTTTTTCCATTATATCCATCCTTATGCTTAACAATGAAACATTCACATATAAAGTAGAGCGGGTACAATGGAAGAAAAAAAACTAATAAAGATGTAAGGTCTAAACTTTCTAATTGGACAAATCAGAGCCTAAACTCTAAGCTGATATAAAATTTATGGTCAAAACTCTAATTAGTCCTTCTTTATTTACATAGTCGAAATGGGATGGGTAAATCAATCCTGGGTGGTTAGGAAGACCGATAATTAACAAGATTTGGAGAAGTTAAATTAAATTTGGTTAGAATTAAGGGACTTGTATGCAAAGAGACTAGTGATGATGTTTACCACCACCATGAATCTCGGATCTTACCTTTAAAATTTATTATTATTTTACTCATTCAAAATTTTTAAAATTCTCAAAATTAAATTCGTAAGATTCCAAGTCCTCAAATTCTTAAACTTGAATTTAATTCAAATCTTTAAAAATATAATTTGAATCAAAATCTTATAATCCACTATCTATGATATTAATCTTCTTAATTTCCTTAAAATTTAAATTAGATATCCCAATAATCAAAATTTTAAATCCAATCTCCAAAATTCTATTCTCTAAATTTAAATTCCAAAATTTAAACCCTGCTAGATTTAAGCCCTTCAAATTTAAAGAGAAATCAAATCCAGTATATCATGGCCTTTCCAGAATTTAAATTCAATCTTACCATATAATATCTTTAAATTTTATCCTCAAAGTTTTTCTCATTTCACCATTTTAAAATTTAATTCTCAAATAGTCTTCTCCTCAATTTCTCAAATTTTTGAATAAATTTTATTTTCTCCAAACGATAATACCGGTAACTTAATCAATTTTACCCTTTATAACATCATTAAACCTAGAAATCATAAAGCTACCAAACAAAATAATTCATGTATGGCATATCTAATTCTAGCCAACCTTCTAAGATCAAATCAAATCTACAAAATTTATATTCTTTAATACAATATATCTTTATCTCATCAAATCTCAAAACTTAATTTAATTTCGATTATTCTTAAAATGTAAACCCAATCACAAGTTTAAAATAATCTCATCTAAAATTTGGAATTTTAAAAATTGTTCCATCAAATTTTACTCCTCTATATTTTTTATATATAATCAACCACAATTTCTGCACCATAATTTCTACTTACCTTCAATTCAACAATTCTTGCAAAACTTAATAAAATTCATAAAATATTATTTAACCTCTAAAGTTTTCTCAAGGAAATATAAATCTATTTAATCAAACTCTTCTCAAAGTTTTAAAAGTTTAAATTCTATCATTTAAAATTTTTAATTTAAATCTAATTTCTCAAACTTTATTTAATAACCCAATCTCAATCATTCAAGTTTAAATCCAATCCTCTAATTTAAATCCAACCATTGCATATTCTCCTGAATAAATTTTAATTCAAATTCTCATCCATAATATTAGAATTTAAAACTATTCTCTCAATCTTTTCCTTTATATTATATATTTTTCGCATAATACTACTCAAACAATAAAATAATTAGAAAATCTTGAAATTGAGATTCACCAATGGCCGCCTCTTCATATCTTAAAATTCTCAAATTTAGATTCCAAGTCAAATCTTATCAGAATCTTCAAATTTAAACCCCACAAAATTTAAATGCTTCAAGATTCTTAATATCTAAATTTAAATTCATCACATAATTTCTTTTATAAACACAAATCCATTCATATCATAATCTTCAAAACTTATAGTTTAACAAAATCGTTAATGTTGTCATATCAAATTCTCAACTCTTATTTAAATTAATATTGATCCTTGAAATTTGAACTCCACAACATTTAAATTCATCCAAAATATTTTAATTTAAAATTTTAAATAAATTACATCATAATCGCCTTAAAATTTTAAATTAAATAAATCTTTACCTCCTTATCTCATCATTTTTTCTTAATTTAAAATAAAATACCCTTTTTTAAATCACATAGAAGTTTAAGCCTCAAAGCACCAAAATTTGACAATTCTCATCTTTATCAATTGATTAACCTCCAAACCAATTCACTAGTCGAGAAGCCTACCCACCTTAGATCAAACCATCTTATCAAAATAGAATATTATATCCTTAAAATAAAATTACTCACATACATCTAAAATGTTTATCTAATAGTAACCCATCACTTCTAATCTAGGCAATTGATAAAGTCCATCTTGTTTTAGGTTCCTACTGGTAATGTCTTAATCTATTCTCACTCTAATATCTAAAAATTATCTACCATAATCTTCACTACTCAGGTAGCCATCTACGTACAAATAATCTATCAAATATGTCTTCTTTGTCTTGATACAAATCTTCTTCAGGAGAGATTATCGCGCACGAGTGTTCGTCTCTTCGAGCTAGAGAAAAACGAGAATCAAAGTATAAGAGTTTAAAGAAAGTATGGATGATTAAAATTTCGAGGTTCAAGGACGATATTAGAAATCAAAGGAAGTTCCAATGGCAATTATGGATTGAGATCTAAACAACCTTATCCAAACTGCAGGCTCGCTCGGCACAATAACGTAATCGAAACAATATGCTCAGACCTGCATGGGCCACCACAAAAATATGTCACTCCCCAGTCCCAAAATACGTAGGACTAGGAATACGTAACATGCCAACTACGCATTCAACCAGACTCTGGTCTGACCAGAATACGTATAAACTATATAATAAGGGTAACTATCTAAGAATACTAAAAATATCTATGTCACAATCCACATAAATGACAAAATATCAAGAATGAACTACATGTGCTAAATTTGGCTGCACAGTAACATATAAGCTCGAATAGACTCGAGAAATAAATATAAGTCTCTAAAAAAATAAGGCTACATCAGCAGATGAATAAACAATATGAATAAATTATCATAACTTCGGTAGAATTGATATAAGTACCTGGAATCAATGTCCGCATGACAAGCAACACACATCAACAACTCCAAAGGCTCCATAATCGTCTATGCTGTAAAAACTGGCAGGGGACCAGTCCTCAGAGGAACGTAACAAGGTAAAAAAAACAACAAGCAAGAAGTAAACAGTGTAATAAAACCCTCTAGGGTAAACTACTATAACCAATTATGTGACATACAAATGAGAATATAGACTCGTACCCCAGGCTGGTACTCACAGAAGAACTCAAGGAACACTTCCGTAATCTAATTGTACACTCAAGGCTCTGTGTGGGGGAACCAGGATGAAGTTGTACATATATATAATACCTTAGATTCCGTAGAGGAAACCTAAATCCTAATAAACAATAAATAGTAATAAGTAAAATATGCCCAAAGTACGATGAACACTCTCCATACCCATTGTAACATCACGTCTTAATCAAGACACGCAAGCTCATGATCTCTAACTATCAGTACAAGTCTTAGTCACTATGTATCACTATAATCATCACTATATCATGTATCATGTAGTCCTATCCAGAGTCCAAGTACCACGAACAAGTCGAGAAAGACTCTGTCACATGAATATCGTATCCAGTGTCCTATGGTTGGATATAAAAATAAGGTTTGCACCAACATGGGTTCATAAATATGACTCTCTGACTATGCTTCTCGACTCCGTAGAGGATGTCGGTACCCGAATCTTGTTCGGACACAAAGTATCTTATAACGGCCCTAGGCTCAATAAGTACATCAACCAAGACACAAAAATATAATATCTTATGCATAAATAATATCAAATAAATAATTTAGAACTATAAACATCTTGTCATGGTACACTTGCCTGGGTCCGCAGTATGTAGTTATAAAGTTGGTCCTGCGTCTACTCCTTCGAAATTCAATTGACCTAAACATTAATTAAATGATTAAGGGTCTAATCAAGAATTATAGTAACTATAACTTATTTATATAATTTTATTTTTTACCATGTACAACCAACCCCGTTATTATTTTCAACTTTTCTTACTTTTGCAGGGTATCAGAACCTAGTTTCTTGGTTTTTGACTTCAAAAATTTAAGTTTAAGTCCCCAAGTAAATGACATGAACATAAATCATAATAAATCATATAATATTGATTTAAATATAATTTATATTTATTTTAATAATTAATTTTCAGATTTGACAAAATAATATATTTTGAGATTATGGCTACTTTAGGTTGACTAGTTTTGTCCGAAACTTGTTCTGGACATTGCCAGTCCATTAGTATAATTTATATTTATAAAAAAATTATTTTATATCATATTATATTTTTATTTAATCTCAAAAAATATTTACCTCTATATTCCATCCAAATCATCCTCTATTTACTAGCAAAACAATGCCTCAAAATCACCCGAAAACCAAGGCTAGTGGCCCTTAATTATATGATTCACATTTGACATTAAAATAACAGAAAATAATTTTAAAATACTTAATTTTTATCATATAAATATCTAATAATTCATTTTTAAAAATTAATAACGGTTACTTCAAGTAATCGCATTAAAAGTCTCAAACTAGTTCTACCGATAAGCGAATTATCACCAACCTATCATGAAAAATTTATATTTTATAATATAAACAATATAACAAAATATAGGTTCTAAATCAATAATTTTATATAATCTAAAATGATCATGCCATGTGATTCGAGAAATAAAGATTTAAGATTTACCGAAAATTTTGGAGGATTGGATGATGGTGCTTCTTCTTGTCCAAGAAACACACCTCCTTGCTTGTGTTTGGCTTGATACTTCTTTCTTGATGGGTTGATGATGTTGAAAATGGGTTCTTGATATATTTTTGGGAAAAATAGAGTTCTTCTTCGAGGTTTAATGGTGTTTGGATGGAGTGATGGTGGAAGGATAAAAAAGAAGAAGAGCTTTTGGAAGAGATGATGGGGTTTCCTAGTGCTAATAGGGTTCGACCACAAGGGGGACTGCTCTTGGCCAAATATGAGAGGGGTTTGTTGTTTATTGGGTTGTATGTTGATAAGGTTTGGGTGTTGATTGGTTAGAGAGTTGGTTATGTAGTTATTTGCCAACTAGGATGACACATATACCCCTTTCTATAAATAGAACTCCCATAAATAGAAATAAATTAATTTAAATATAATATATATATATATATATATATATATATATATATATATATATAATATTTATATGAGAATATTTGGGTGCACTATATGCCTACATGTGTTTGGGTTTGATTTGAGTCAAGTTCTAGTCTAATAAAGGCAATTTTACGGTAACCCTGGTTCTAAATGGTCGTCAATATTTTTAGAGCATAAGGAAAATCAAAATAATGCAACATCTATGGCCCAATTATACTAGATAAAATAAAAATTAGTAATAAAAATTTTTTTTTGGAAGAAAAAAAGGTCGTGCATTGCTCAAAATATCAAAGTCATGGTAAAGTGTCATATATTAAAAATAATTTTAGAAATTAATTCCTTAAAATTTTCTAATTAAACAAAATAATTAAAATAATTAAAAATTATCAAATTACCCCTATCCCAAAATGAGGGGACTTACCCTCTAGTATACCGTCGGTATGCTGCTCTAGGTCAAAGTAAGTTCTAGGATTCCAAGTCGGGCCAAATCAGTATACCATCGTTATACACCAATATACCGTCGGTATACCGGTTTTCATAAGAAATTCTAGGGAAACTCAAAGAAGGATGGGTTTTTGGAATCGAAATCATATTTCAAAACTTAACAGAAACTGGTCTAACAGGATGTTAAGTCTAATGGTAAGTCTCATTTAGCATATATACTAAGTCTCTTGGTAATCACTCTGGTTATTGTTTCCGACACCGAGTTACCTAACTAGTAAATATCAATGTTTCTAACCAAAAAGTCAAAATCAACCTCAAAACAAATTCTGAAACATGCACAGGGTTGGAAATTGCTAGGGAAATATATTTAACAAAACCACTGACATGAAATTCTAAGCATAAACTACCAAGGCGAATGAAAACTACAGTAAAGTAAAGTCGTTCAAGATTTTGGTAAGATGTACTTACCTCTAGCCAATCTCCCAACCTTAACCTTCAACTCCACCACCAAGAGAGGTTCAAAAATTACACACTTAGACCTCAAGACCAAGCTTCTAGCTCTCACGAGAAAAGAAGAGAAAATGAAGAAGTGAAGAAAGAAGGAAAAGGGATTGGAGAGAGAAAATTAATTCATATATATAAAAGAGGTAATTTAATCGTGACCGTCTGATCTGCCTTGTCAGTGATCCATGTCAAGAGTTAAATCAATCTTGACCAGACAAAATAAAACTAAGAAACCAAATGATAATAAAATTATCGAACACTATTCACGAAAATATCTTAAAAATATTTCAAAAGCGAAACAAATATCTACCGAACGGTATGCCGTCGGTATGCCGGTCACGGAGTAAAGTTCCAATTCTGAGAAATATTTTGAGATTCCACGAGATCCAATAAAATATAGTACATATAATATAAAATACGTATCCATATACCACTACAGATACTGTGAGACGGGTCTCACAACTCTTTCCTCCTTAGAAAAATTCTGTCCTCAAAATTTTAATAAGGCTCTAAATCCATTAATAAAATCCAAGCAAGTAAATATAACAAGGAATATAAAATAAACTATAAGCTATAGCAAACAAATAATCATATACAAGCTAGGATAAGATACTTAGGATAAGATATGGAGGACACGAATAAGTATACCTCCTGAGTTGAATAGATGCTGGTAAAGAGCACGGATATCGTCCTCGCGCTCCCACATCGACTAACCCGCTGAGTGATGACCCCAAGAAACTCGAACTAGTCGGATAGTCCGGTTCTTGAGAACATTCTTCCTACGGTTCAAAATGGATACGGGTCTCTCATCAAACGATAGGTCTGTACGAACGACCAACTATGAATGATCTAGGACATGGCTCGAATCTGGAATATGCCGATGCAACTGAGATACGTGAAAGACATATATATCTCATGAAGCTATGGTGGAAGAGCTTGTCTATAGGAGACATCCCCTACGCGCTCAAGAATATTGAATAGACCAATAAATTTAGGACTAAGCTTTCTCCGTACTACAATTTTGATAACTCCATGAGTAGGAAAAATCGTAAGAAAAATATGGTCGCCGACAGAGAACTCAAGATATCGCCGATGTTAATCTGCCCAATGATACTGAAGATCCTGAGATAAATTAAGGTACTCTCTGATCTGTCTGATAACCTTAACTTAATGATTTATTATCTCGGGGCCAAGCATTAGACTCTCGCCAATATCATCCCAAGCTAATGGTGATCTGCATCTCCTACCATAAAATGCATCAAAGGGTGCCATCTGAATACTCCTTTGGAAGCTGTTGTTGTAGGAGAACTCTACTAAGTGAAAGTGATCCTTCTACGAACCACTGAAGTCCAGGGTATTTGATCGAAGCATATCCTACAAGGTCTGAATCGTATGATCTGACTGACCATCTATCTGCGGATGATAAGCTGAACTGAGCCTCAGACGGGTGCCTAAACTCTGTTTAAGGCTCTTCCAAAAATAAGAAGTAAATCAAGAATCCATGTCCGAGACGATGCTAATTGGCTGTCACGCCCCAGTCCTAAAATACGTAGGCCTAGGAATACGTAAGCATGCCACCCATATGTATAGCAACTCCAATATATGGATACCATAATACACACGTACGATGTAATATGAATAATAACTCACATGTGGTATATATATTATCACAAGTCACAGGGAATAACTAGATCTCATCCACGGAATCAAATAACCAATCAGCTATATAACTGAATCAAGTATAAAATGCTTGATAAGCACAAGTAGTTGGGTGGAGACAAATCCACTACCAAACTAGAATATAAGAGAAACAAAATAAGTACATCTAATGATCAATGAGGCTCGAAGAAAAGAGCTCCTCGAAAGGGAGAGAAGCAGCAAGTCCTGATCCGTGCTCCTGTAAATAGTCAAGATCGTCTACACCTAGAAAGGGACCAGGTCCTCAGAGGGACATAACAAGATACATAAAAGCATGCCAATTGAATACAGTAAAACATGCATAATAGACAAAATATATAAGTACGCTGTACTAGACAATCTATATGAAAATACATAGTGAGGACAATTATTTTGATGTATGGGTAGGTGTAGGATACTATATCTATCTTACAACTCACACAAGGGTAGCGACCATTAGCCGACATGAACATCATCAACCGTCATACCGCGAGGGTAGCGACCACCGTGACACCATTAGCCGATATATCGTGAGGGTAGCGACCATCACGATACAAATCCCGTAGTGCGTGGTAATTACTACGGTTTACCAGAGTGGGTAGTCCATACGCCTACTGATTGTCCTCCCCTTCCATGATACTATGTGTCAAGTGTGTGTCAACATATATATAGCATATAATTATGATTGAAAGAAAACACATATATAATGATTATATGAAAATATAATAAGCATGCAAAGTACTGTAAGCAATTTGGCAAGGTATACTTGCCTGGTCTAAAAAAGGATGAAGTCCCAACTCAAAGCATCGTCCGATCTATCCGTCACATAAATTAAACAAGTTAAGGTTACAAAAGTGGATGAATAGTTTTCGCAATTTTAATCTATTTTAATTCTGAATAAAAAAATCTAAAGTAGTATTTTAATCTTATTATAATCTGATTTTATTGCTAAACTCTAATTTTGGTCCCAAAAAATCAACTTTACGGATTTATGATTCGTGGCACGCAAATTGAGGCAATCCGTTAACCAACTTAAATCTTAGATTTGTGTATAAAATCGTATAGATTTTAGCGCTACATGAACGCCAGAATTGATAGTTTTATAAAATCATAAGTCGGTAAAGAGTTATGGCCACAAGGGCGCACAAATAACATTTTTGGTAATTTTTTATTTACGTCTATGTTGCACAAATTTTAAAGTAGATTAAACATGCATGTTAAATTCTATAAAAATAATTTTATGTAATTTTATCATGTCAACTTTTTAAAACTTCAAACGGTTCATAATTCCAAGTTCGGGATCTCCGGTTATCTCAAAAACTCCAAAATACGTCTGATTTCAGACAGCTGACACTTTTAGAATTTTTTGGAAAAATAGGTTCATAAATTATTAAAATAATTTATATAATCAGAAAACTAACCTTGATATAGTTCTAACAAACAAAAAATTGGAGCATGTTTGGAGTCCGGAGCTAGGAGATATCGTCTTTTTAAGTCGTCATAACTACTTGAAAAAAATGATGCTGAATTTATGACGAATTTTGACTGTTTTTGGATTAAAAAGAGAGGATTTTGGGTTATAAAAATATGAAAGATGAATTTATTCCATAAGTCTAATAGGTATTTATAATGGTGGAGACTACTTAATTGAATATGACTAGGATTGACTAATTAGGATATGATTAGGATCAGTTTAAATAAGGATAAGATATGCATGAAGTTGCTTTTCTAGTAGGCTCATGATTGAATTAATTTAAAATAGAGTTTGAGTTTATCTCAATAATTTATAATCTTAAATAGAATTAAAGATAATACAAATAATTAATATATAATCTTATTAATACCTATTAACACTAAATTAGCATCTATCTAATATTAAGACTATATATATTCAAATAAATCCTAAATAATTTTAAAAATCTAAATAAATTTATTAAAATTCTAAAAAAATTAATGAAAAATATAATTAAATATTTTAACCTAAAATAAATATTTGGTAGGAACAATATGCAAGTATGGTCTTATAGTAAATTATGGAAGTCCTAAAAATTTACGTTCCCTATGTTTTAATTGCCTATAAATTCTAAAAAAATCTCTAAAATTCTAAAGTAGCCTAAAAATAATTATAAATAAATATTTATATAAGTAATATATTAAGAAATTTATTTTCTAATTAACTAAGAGAATACTCTAAAGAAATTTAATATTTAAAATAATCTATAATAAATATAATAATATAAAATATACACAAAATATATATTTTGGGTGAGGGGGTTTACACTGGCACTCCATATTGTCTGACAATCTGCCTCATATGCATCTCGGCTAGCTACTCAGTAGACTGACCAACTCTGAACGATAGAAAGTGAGCAACCTTCATAAGGCGATATACTATCACCTAAATGGCATCTCTACCAGTAGGGGATCTAGGAAAACCGGTCACAAAGTCTACAGTAATGTGCTACCATCTCCACTCTGGAATCGACCAAGGCTGAAGCAACCCGCTGGTCTTTGATGCTCAGTCTTAACCTGCTGACAGATTAAACAACGAGAGACAAACCATGCTCTCCTTCTTTATCCTATTCTACCAGAAGTGTTGTTGAATATAATTGTAAATCTTACTTTCTCCTAGATGAATGGAATACTGAGAACTGTGGAATTCTGACATAATATCCTGCCAGATATCTTCATTCGGCACATAAAGTCGACTCTTAAACCTGAGAGTCCCATCCTCGTGAATACTCATCTTTGCTCGGCGTCCTGCCTCACACACTGTCCTGATTCACTGAAGCCTTGCATCACCTGACTGTGCTGTCTTGATCCTCTCAACTATAGTAGAGTAGACCTGTAACCCTGCCATCAAGCTCGTATCACCAGGTAACACTACCTCGATGCGCATCTCCTGAAGATCATATAGGATGTGATACTGCTCCGTCAAGAAGTAGGCTCCCGCTCTCCTGTAAAAGGCATCTACAACAATGTTGGCCTTCCCTGGATGGTACTAAATATCAATATCATAATTTGTTAGAAACTCTAGCCATCTCCTCTGCCGCATGTTGAGGTCCCTCTGCGTGAACACATACCTCAAGCGCTTGTGATCTATGAAGACCTCCACCCGCTCACCATATAGACAATGTCTCTAGAGCTTGAGTGAAAACACCACTACGACGAACTCCAAATCATGGGTCGGGTAGTACTTCTCATGTTCTCGAAGCTGCCGAGATGCATAAGCAATAACCCATTCATGCTGCATATGTAAACACACAAGCCCAATACTGGATGCATCGCAGTAAACCGTGAACCCTCCTGGTCCAACCAAAAGTGTCAAAATAGGAGAAAAAAATTAAAATCCGCTTGAGCTTCTCGAAAGAAACTCGACAAGCTTCTGACCACTTGAAGCGCATGTCCTTACATATCAACTGTGTCAAGGGTACGAAAATCCTTGCAAAGTCTGCTACAAATCGTCTATAGTAGCATGTTAATCCCAAAAATTTGCGCGCTCCGAGACTGTACTATATACTGGCCAACACTCGATAGCCTCCACCTTCTTGGTATCCACCTCTAGGCCTCCAAAAAAATGATGTAACCCAAGAATGAGATACAATCTAGCCAGAAATTGCACTTGCTGAACCTTACATATAGTTGATGCTCTCGAAGGGTCTGAAGTACTATATAAAGATGTCGCTCATACTCTGCCTCAGTTCGACTATAAACCAGGATATCATCATTACACACTATCACAGCTGGTCTAGGTGAGGCATGAAGATGCGATTCATGAGATCCTTGAATATCGCTGGCGCATTGGTCACTCCAAATGGCATAACAAGAAACTTCCAATGACCATATCTAGATCTGAACGCTGTCTTGGGTATATCCTGCTCTCTGACTCTGATCTGATCGATTTTTAGAAAATACAGATGCCCTCTAAGCTGATCAAACAAGTCATCTATCCTGGGCAAGGGATACTTGTTCTTAACGGCCACCACATTTAAGGTACTATAATCAACACATAAACATGATGAACAATCCTTCTTTTAAATAACAAGTAATGGGTTCCCCAAGGTGATTCAGTAGCACGAATGAATCCCTTGGTCCCCAACTCCTTAATCATCTGGTACAGAAACTCCAACTATGATGGTGGCATCCTATAGACTCTCTCCAAAACTGCTTTGCCCCTGGAATCAAATCGATGTAGAACTCTATGTCTCGAACTGGCGGCATGCCTAGAAGCTCATTGAAAATACATCCGAGAACTCGTAGATAACCGGGGTAACTGCACCTCCATGACTCCACTTCGCCTTTCGAGAATGAGAACTCCTTCTCGCCAAAAATACGAAAGTTAATTTGCCATAACGGTAATCTATCATCGCGTTTCGAGTACTAAACCAATCAATTCCTAGGACTAAATCATAATTTCCCATAGAAAACTCTATCAGCCTAGCAGAAAACTCTCTACCGTATACTACAACTCAACACGAGGCATAAAATCAATCTACTCACATAAGACCATCACCAATAAGTATATTCAACCTTACAGGTAAGGACTCAGACTACAAGCCAAATCGTATCATAAATCGTACATATATGAACGAGTGCGATACGCCAGAATCAAATAAAATCGAAGCTGAATGCGAATGAACAAGAATGGTACACGCAACCACCTCTCCAGCCGCTAGAGCCTCCTTGTATGATATCCCAAAAGTGTGTCCTTGCCCTATGGGTGTTGGTCTCCTCTGTTGCTGGCCTCTCTGCCTAGCCTAAGCCCGGGCCTGTGCATATTGTTGTGGCCTCTACTGCTAGAACATCTGGGACTGCGTCAGTTAAGGGCTATGGGCATGCATCTGTTGTACACGTGCTGGTGCCCTTAACTGCAAAGATGCTGACTGGAATGATGATGATCTAGCTAAAGCCCTCTGGGGACAAGTAATATTCATGTGTCCTACTCTACCACATACCAAAAATAAACCCTGTGCCCTACGACGCTCTGCGAAGACGTAGCCTGACTTCCCACAGTGGGAACACCCGACTAAAGATGATTGTCGCTACTACTGAGGATGAGTCTGAGAAGACTGCTGAACCGAAGTCGTTCTCCTCGAAGACCCAATCGACAAAGCTTGAACTGTCGGAGCTGGGGCTGAATACTGTGTAGAAGATCCCCTCTGAATATGAGGATTCTTCTGGCCCCCAACTCTGTCGACTATCCTCGCCTCTTTCATCACAGGGTAAAAAGTCTGGAAATCATGCTGCTCCACCGCCAAGATGATCTCCAAGTGAATTTCCTGCTGGAATCTCCTAGCTCAGTCCAACTCGGTCGCCACCAAGGTGGGAGCAAACCGACCGAGCCTATAGAACTCTACCGCATAGCCATCGATGGTCTTCGCCATCTGCCTTAGGTTGTTAAAACTCTGTTATAATTTTAACACGACACCGTATTATAATACTGAGTCTGAAACCTCTCATAGAAATTTGCCCAAAGTATCAGTGCTATTAGTGAAACTCCTTAGTTTTTCAACAGTCGCAGGCCAAATCTAGCAATTACAGCCTAACCACTAACACTCGTTCCCTAGCCGAAACTCCCGCTTCCTCCAGTATGGCCTCAGTATCAAAGAGCCATGCATCAGACGCAATCGGATCCTCAGTACCGTAGAAGTACGGAGGATGGAGTCGCCTGAAACTATTTATAGAATTATAGATCTGAAAACCACCTCGCTCCCTAACCGTTTTGACTGACAAAGTAAGAACTTTATTTTGTCGCTGATGAGTCACCATAAAGCCCATCAAAACATCCATCAGTGCTTGAACAATATCTGGCTTCTTTGACTGCACTGATACTGCTAGCGGATCAGGCTGAACATGCCGCTCTGCTCCAGGATCTATCATCGACACTGCTCCAGAATGTTGAGACTGAGCCCCAGGAATCGGCTGACCATCAGGATGTTGATCTGCCATCGTCTAAAATCGTACAATCTGTTCGAAAGAACCAGGAATAGTGCCCCTGAAAGTAAAAGGACACAAGGATCAAAATTGAGAAACTAGATAGAGCAAGGTTGAAAGCAGTTGTCATGTCGAAGATCAGAGATATATGATAGTTCGAAAAGAGATTAAGGAAGAATAATTTAGAATTGAGACATCTATACTAATAACCCCCACACATCTGAATACCAGTCCTACATAGACCACCACTAAAACCCGATATATCGACAGTATATCAGTTTTTTTCTCTTTTGCATATATTTTTTTTTATCAAACTTTTCTTGGTTTTTCTTTGCTTGGTGTATGTGTGCATATTGTATGAATATGTTCTTGCTGTGTTACTTCTCAGCTCTACTCGTTCCTTATCCTGTACTCATCATTATTTCTGGTATAGTTTGGGACACCAACCTATTATACCCAGTATAGGCTTCGTGTATAGTTTGGGATACCTACCCATTATACCGAGTCCCGGATATGTTCTTGATAGTGACCCATCATGGTGCACTCCTGTTCATTGTCTTGTACCAGCCTTATCCTGACATCATGTATAGTTTTGGGGCCACCTACCTATTATACACCTGTCGTGTATAGCTTTAGGGACACCTACCCATTATACATCTGCCTAGACATGTCACGGTATAATTTGGGCCATCTACATATTATACACTTGACTTGTATATTACTTGTTGTGGCTTGTTATAGCGCACGCTGATCATGCCTATAACTATTTGGTTGTATTCCCATATAGTCTTGTGCTTGTGCTTGTCAAATTATTGTATTGTCTAGTTCTTTCATGCGGGGAGCATAATATCAAGGATGGATTCCGCGAATGTCACACCCAAAATCCTGAAACAAACTGTTAAAGATTAATTACTAGTTTCAAATAAATAGAGCATCGGGAGGGAAGAATATCTAGGATGCATGCAGTTCCATTATCTTGACGTCAACCTGAATAGATTTTTAGCATGCCGTCGAGTAGGGCAGATTTTTAGCACATCGTCGAGTAGGGCACCTGTACATCTTTGATTATTTTATGGTCTAGATAGCTTGGACAGACTACAGGACATACAACCATATAAATTTTTAGTTATTACATCTTGTTAGTAATTATGACTTGTGTTAACCATAGTTAGCTAACATAGCAAGCCGTACTTCTTGTTTGGCCGTGATTGTTGGATGGAGTCCATTTATTGCTTTATTCTTGTGCTAGATCTTGTCTCATTTTATTTATTTTTTCTTGCTTCTACCATGATTCCGATACTGTACTATTTCTTTTCTCGTTTACTTTTCTTGCCCAGTTGCTGTATATGCTACTGGTACCCATTTACTTATATGCTACTATTAACCTTAACTGATCCCATATATGTTCACCTGATCCCATACATATCACTTGATCCCATAAAATAGTCAAGTATCTAACTAAACGAACTCAGTGCGAGTTCTACCCGAACTCGGTTACTCAAAACTAAATCCCTAATCAGACTCATCTCCTGAAGACTAGGCTCCCAACATTCAAATTTTTGAACGTTATGCATCTGAACTCAGCCCAAACTATGTGCACAAATATCCTATAAATAAAGAAAAATTTTCTCATTCCAAGACACTCATTCATTCTTCATCTTCTCTATTCCAAAAAATGCATTACTATTCCCATTTCCAAGATAACTCCTATTTTCTTCTAAGTGCCAAGTGCCATTTCGATTAGAAGTTGAGTTGAGTTGAGTTGTACAAGCTTGGTTAAAAAGTTGCTTTTAATTCCTTTCTGAAGTTTTCGAGCTCTTCGGATCAAAAGTTCGTGCATACCTTATTTCACAAAGAGTGGATTAACTCCGAGCGAGAGTTCTCGGGCCTGGACTAGTCCTCTATAAGGAAAACACGGATAAACTTCTCTTTGTTTGAGTTTGCTCTTCTAAACTTTACTTATACTCTGCTTATATTCTTTTCGAATACTTGTTACTGCAGTATAAGTAGGCCTTAAACTTAGAATTTTATTTAGTGATTATTTTTGCTAAACTCTATTCACCCCCCTCCTCTTGAGTTACCATATGGTCCTACAATTGGTATCAGCGCAAGTTTTTCTTAAATCAGGCTTAACAACCTAGAATATTATTCATGGCAACTACAAGACCCATATATGCCAAAAATGGTGAAGGCCAGTCCACAAATAGGCTACCCCTATTTGATGGTACGAATTATACCTACTAAAAGACACGCATGAGTTTTTATCTGAAATTACTTGACTTTGACTTATGGACTATAGCCATAGATGGATATAAAAAGCCAGCCAGAATAGTTATTGATGGTAATCTTGTTGAAAAGCCCAATAATAGATACACTAATCTGGAGAGGAAAAAAGGCTAGTCTTGATGCTAGGGCTATTAATGCTTTGTTCTGTGCTGTAGATATGACTGATATCAACAGAGTATCAACCTTTACAACTTTACATGAAGTTTGGAAGGTTCTTGAGGTAACTCACGAAAGAACTGTCCAGGTGAAGAAATCAAATATCAGTCCACTAACACAGGAATATGAAGCTTTCAAGATGAAGCCAAACGAGACCATCACCCAAATATTTACTAGCTTCCTGGATATTATAAATCCTCTATTATCTCTTGGCAAGGATTATACAAATTATGAAAAGATCTGCAAGGTGCTTCCGGGACTCACCAAGAACTAGAACCCCAAGGCAACTGCAATCATTAAAGTAAATAATCTCACCACAATAATGTTGGAAACACTCATAGGAAAGATGATGATACATGAGCTGGACTCAAAGACTTTGAAGAATCAACACCAAAAGAGAAGACCATTGCATTCAAGGAACATCACAAGAAGGTCTCCGACGATAACTCGGAAGATGAAGATACTGATAATGAGGATCTAGCCCTAATCTCCCGAAACTTCAGGAAGTTATTGAGGTTTGAAAGATCAAATCGAAAAAAGAACTACAAAGACAATATTGATAAAGAATTGGTGTTCTATAACTGTTAGAAGACAGGCTACATAAAAAAGGATTATCCCATGGCTAGAAAGAAAAGTTGTAATAAATACTCAAGCAAAAGAAGAACTTCTTCAAGGAATCATGCCAACACAAGCATATGGTGTGAAAGCAAAGCAAGTGATTTTGAAGAAGAAGAGGAAATGAAGATGAAGAAGAAGAAGAAGAAGAAGAAGAAGAAGAAGAAGAAGAAGAAAATCCTTGAAATGCAGCAAATGTATGCTTAATAGCATTTGATCAAGTATCTACAAATCCTCCTCTATATGCCGACTTCACTTTCGATGAATTATTTGATGTATTTAGTGACTTGCTAGAAGATCAAAAAAAGCTTAGAGATAAGTATAAGCAAGCTCGTAAAGATATTTAATCTTATCAGCTTGAATATGAAAAGCTCATATGTCTTCTGAATGATGTCAGGCATACTTCTACTTGTGATGATTCTACTAAAATATCCAAACTTAAGCTTAGCTTGCATGAAGCACTTGAGTTATCGAAAAAAATTACTCAAGAAAATGCTAAACTTAATGAGTAGTTAGAATTGGAGAAGAAGAAAAATAGTTGTGCACTTATCAGATTAGATGCATTGACTACTAGATACACTGAATTGTATGACACATCAAAAAAGTTGGAAATTAGATTAGGAAAATAGCCTATATATAATGCTTTCCAATCTAACACACGTCACTCAAAGCCCAAAGACACCCATAAGACACAGCCCAAGAAGGCCAAACATTCTAATCATACATTCTATTACAAGTATCCACGCAAACCACAACATACTGCTTCACATATACATCATACTACTGCACCTAGTATCAACACATATGCTATATGTCATTATTGTGGTATTAAATGACACATATCACGATAATATAGAATTAGAAATTAGTTGATATGCATGTGTATAGATTCAGGGTTCCAAAAACTAACACATTAGGACCCTCAAGAAAGTGGGTACCAAAGATTACATCTTCAACTTGTGTTGTAGGTGGACCTGCCCTCTCACACTAGAAGCAAGTGGATTCTCGATAGCGGTTGCTCATGCCATATGACCGGTGATGCCAATCTATTCGCAACACTATCGATGAAGAAAGAAGAATTTGTCTCCTTCGACAATAATCTAAAAGGGCATATTATAGATAATGGTGATATAGGTATTCATCTTTCTCAAGTTACTAAAAATGTATATTTAGTAACAGAATTAAAACATAACCTACTTAGCATTAGTCAATTGGATGATCATGGTTATGGCTTTAATTTTGTGAAAGATAAATATTCTATTTATGATAGATCTACTAGTAAGATAACTTATAAGGGAATAAGAAAAGATAATATATATATTTTTTATCTCTCGAAAAATACTAACAATGCAGGAAGATGCTTATACGCAACCAAAGAAGAAAGCTGGTTGTGGCATATGCGCATTGGACATGCAAATATGGATACTATAGCCAGACTATCATTAAAGAAATTGGTAAGAGGCTTACCCGAAATTACATTTAAGAACGATATGGCATTTGTTGAATATGAAAAGAACAAGGCGACAATATCTTCTTTTAAATCAATAAATACTGTAAGTACTTCTAGACCCCTTCAACTTTTGCGTATGAATTTATTTGGCCCAAGCAGAGTCGCCCACTTGGAGGTAAGCTAATTGACTATGTCATTGCTGATAATTTTTCTTGATATACTTGGATTTATTTTCTATCAAATATAAATAAGGATTTTTCAAAAATTGTTATATTTTGCAAAAAATGTACAAAACGAAAAAGGCTTCATGATTACTCGTATCCGAAGTGATCATGGAGGCGAATTCAAAAATTCTAATTTAATTTTTTTTTGCGATTCCAATAGATTTTGTGCATGAATTTTCTTGTCCTAGAACTCCTCAACAAAATGGTGTTGTGGAGTGGAAGAATAGAACTCTTGGCGATATGGCTAGAGTCATGTTAAATCAGTATAACCTTCCGAAATATTTTTGGGCTGAAGCTGTCAATACAGCATGCCATGTTTTGAATATGGCTCTTATTCAGCCTATATCGAAGAAGAATCCCTATGAGCTTTGGTTTAATAGAATTCATACTTATGTTATTTTAAAGTATTTGGCTGCAAATATTTTATCTTTAATACTACGGATAACTTAGGTAAATTTGATTCCCATGCTGATGAAGGTATTTTTCTTGGCTATGCTGCTAAGAGTAAAGGTTTTAGAATTTTTAATAAAAAGTCCATGACAGTTGAATAATCGATTAATCTTAATTTTTATGAGCTTAATAGTCAAGTAGCAAGTGACAGTGATGATGAAGATATCAGGACAACATCCACCTAGATCCCTGAAGATGCTACTGGAATAAGTTATCTGGACAACTAACCAAAAAGATTGAAATTCTCAGCCGACCATCCAGAGAACTTGGTAATAGGTGATGTATCGAAAGATGTAAGTACTCGTTCTTCAACTAGAGATATTATTAAAAATATTGCTTTTATTTGTAATGTATAATCCTAGAATATTGTAGGAGATTTTTATGATAAATTTTAGATTTTTGCAATGCAAG
The DNA here is from genome assembly GCA_036927795.1 of Iris macrosiphon. Classification (NCBI taxonomy): domain Eukaryota; kingdom Viridiplantae; phylum Streptophyta; class Magnoliopsida; order Asparagales; family Iridaceae; genus Iris; species Iris macrosiphon. The sequence continues at coordinate 238,433,852 of JAYESA010000004.1, forward strand.
AGGAACTCAACCAATTTGAATGGAATCAAGTTTGAGAACTCGTTTCCAGACCTAATAATTACCCAAGCATTGGTAGAAATAAACTTAATGAGGATGTTTTGTCACTCGTAACAAAGCACATCTCGTAGATCAAGGTTATAATCAAGAAGAAGGTATTATCTACGATGTGACCAATGCTCCTGTTGCGAGAATATAACTATCTGCATGCTTTGTGCTTTTGAAATATTTCAAAATGGATTTTAAAAGTACATTTTTAAATAATGTTATAAAAGAGGAAGTTTTTGTTGATCAATCCCTTGGATTTGAAGATTTAAAATTTTTTAATCACGTTTTCAAGCTTAGAAAGGCTCTATATGGATTCAAACATGCCCCTCATGCTTGGTATGAGTGCCTTAGCTCCTTCCTACTTGAAAATAGTTTTTCAAAAGAAAAAGTTGACACTACAATCTCTTATTAGTGCAAATTTACGTAGATGATATTATTTTGATCTCCTAATGAGATGATATGTAACAAGTTTGCTAATTGTATACAAAAGGAATTCGTAATGAGCATGATGGGATAACTTACTTTTTTTCTCAGATTACAAATCAAGCAGAATTCTCAAGGAATATTCATCAATCAAGCGAAGTACACAAAAAATTTGCTAAAGAAGTTTGATATGGACAACACAAAATCTATTGGAACTCCAATGACAACATCAATTAAACTTGATCTTGATGAAAATGGCAAGCCTACAGATATACATAAGTATCGAGGTATGATTGGTAGTATCCTATACCTAGCTGCTAGTCATCCAGATATTATGTTTTCTATACGTTTATGTACTAGATATCATGCTAATCCTATGGAATCACATGTATGTGAAGTTAAGCACATCCTTAGATACCTTAAAGTTACTCAGACGACAGGCTTGTGGTATCCCAAAACCATATCCTTTGACCTTTTGGTTATTCGGATGCTGATTTTGCTGGATGCAAGGTCGATCGTAAAAGTACTAGCGGTACTTGCCATTTCTTGGAAAAGTCTCTCGTCTCTTGATTTTCTAAGAAACAAAATTATATTGCATTGTCAATTACTGAAGCTGAGTATATCACCGCAGGACGTTATTATGAACAAATTTTGTGCATAAAATAAACCTTAGAAGACTATAGTTTATCCTTTAAAAATATTCTCATCTTTTGTGATAACACTAGCCCTATCAATCTCACTATGAATCTAATCTGTCATTCATGCACTAAACATATTGAGATTAGACATTACTTTTTAAGAGATCATCAATTGTCTAGAAATATTTGTTTAGAATTCATTGACACAGAACATCACTTGCATACATTTTTACTAAACCTTTTGTTGAAGATCTCTTCAATTTTATTCGTCGAGAATTATATATTTTTGACTATGATACTACATAACTTGTTTTTCTTATTTACAACTCCGCATTTCTATAAATGTAAAAATTATTTTGGGTACACGCCGAAAGGGCCCTTCTGTCAAAGAGGTGTAAATAGCCTTAAGCGACCCGGTATTTAAGTATCTTCGGACCACCGCGAGCTGGTGTTCGGCCCCTACAGCGAACCCGAGATGATCGATATTTTATGGAATAAATAGTGATAATTAATTTCAAAAAATTGTTGTATTGAATCCAAAACCCTACATTCTAGACTTAGAAAATTGATCTATATAAACTTACATAAAGAATTGAGGCTCAAAATAAATTAAGGTTTAAAGGAACCGAATTCGGACAGAGTTTGAACCGAACTCTGTTACCTTTGTTTCATAAATCGAAATGGGACCCAACCCCTTATATTTTTACTACTTATCATCAAAAATCTTACATCCGAGAACAACATCCCCCTTTTTCATCTTCGTCCTCCTTAAAACCCTAGTTTTTAAACCCTAGCCTTTTGATTCTCCCTCCTCAAGGCTTCTCATCCCTCCAAACTTCGGATCAGGGTGTTTCTCAAGGTTCTCTATCAGTTTCTAGATTTTTTTCAGGTATAATCCTCCTTTCCCCTTAAAATTCTTTTTCTTTTAATGGCTCCTAAGTTATTTAAGAAAATAAAAGTTGCCGGGAAAGAATTCTCTTCCAATGTTCTGGAAAAAATATCCCATTCTCTATTTAGTCCATCATTGCCTGATGAGGGTGATTATGAGGAATTTTTATTTTTATCTCTTGAGAAATCCATAGAGTGGTTTGATGACTTTGTTGACATGACTGTTTGTCTTGGAAACCCTATTAATTTTACTTTATTTTCTGTATACCTGCCTATATTATGTACTTTGGGACTAAATAAATTAGTTGTTTCTAGATATCCAATTTATATTAATGTTGTCTGAATATTTTACTGCAACCAGATCTATGAAGATAATTATATCCATTCTCGTGTCGACGGGATAAACATTGAGTTTGATTGTGACAATTTGGTGGAAATACTTCATATCCCAAACGAAGGTGAAACCCTTATCGACATCACCAAATTCACATTTTTTGAAGGCATGACTCTAGACTCCTTTAAAGATTCCCTTTGCAGTCCAAACCCTCGTCTCCCTGGTAAGCTTAAAACCAAACACCTGAACAAATAGTTTTATGACTTGCATCTTATTATTTTCTCTGTGATCATTCACAAGCAATCATATACTGATGACATCACAAACTTAAAGCTTTGTGCTATCTATCATCTCCACTTTGGGATTCCATTTAGCTTTCCATAGACTATCATTCAATATATGGTTCAGGTTCGTAAGAACAAGCAGAATTTACTGTACGTTGTGTACTTAATAATCATATTTAAACACTTTGACATTCCCCTTAGATGACTGTCCTTATCTAGCAGAGCCCTCCTATCTCTTTACTGCTCATAGGACTGACCCTAGTCATCCACCTGTCCCACCTATTTTACAGTCAGTATCTACTCCCATAGATGCTCCTACTGGTGCTGACCCATCTGCCCCACCTGCAACTTATGTTGCTACCACTTCAGCTGCTACACCCATTAATCTTGAGTACCTCCACAATATACTCCAGGATTGCTTCCGTCTGGAAGAAGATCATAACAGATTAGAGGATGAGCACTATCATGCTATGGATCATTGCACCACACTCCAAGCCCAGGCTATATCCAACACATTGATGGATATGTGTTACAGCTTCTCTCTTTACCCTGGCGGACAAGTTCCTGTGGTCTGTGATCCCTCTATCTCTGGCTATCACCTTGATGATCACGGTGCTCAGAGATACTTTGATCCTACTGTTGCTTTTTATTATCCCAAGCATTCGGTAGAGACCAGTGATGATGATCAGTAGTAGTGTAGAGATCATTAGCTTAGCATTTGGTGATCATGATGATCTTTATGAGATGTTATCCTTAGTTATTTTTCTTTAGTTATGAGACTATTTATGAGATGTTATCTTTAGTACGGTGATGGTTTATTTTGTACTTGGTTAACATTGACAAACTATTCATGCTCTAAATTAAGAGTTATACTTTAACGAATGTTGTCTCTATTTTGTGCCTATCTGTGTCATATCCTACTTCACTTGTCTTGTTTAATTATCTATCTACTCCAACTATTATGGGAGAGATTTTCTATTTTGATGAAGTAACAATGGGGAGACATCGATATGTACCAGCATGTTACAAGAGACATCGATACGTACCATTTCAAGCTATCATTGCGGGGGAGAAACTTTATATTCTCAGTTGTCGTATCAGTCACAGTTTTGTCAATTATCAAAATGGGAGAGATTGTTGGCCCATCTGGTCATGGTCAAACCAATTTTAATAATCAAACTAAACTATGAGTCGAAACTTTGTAATTCTGACGGTCTTTCAGAAGATGTATTGTTCATAAGATGACATCATCACAAGATGCTATGACAAAATAATTGTGTTCGATTTCTTTTTATACATTGTTATGTAATTTTTTTATTTTTTGAGTCTAAGGACTTATGTGAGTTAGAATGGAAATTTGGCATTTAGTTTAAATCTTTATCCAAGTCCACTAAAATATAAGCCTACCCAAACCAGAACTACTCTTGTGTTCGAGCCTAAAACCAAACCCACTCAAAAGACAAGTCATTTGAACCTAAAACTGTTCGGTTTATGACTAACCGAACTCGGGGCGAGTTGTTACCAAACTCTGTGTGAGTTCTGTCCGAATTCGGACCGAACTCGGTTACTCAAAACTAAATCCCTAGTCAGACTCATCTCCTGAAGACCAGGCTCCTAACTTTCAAATTTTCGAACGTTATGAATCCGAACTCGGCCAAAAATCTGTCCACTAATATCCCATAAATAGAGAAGAATTTCTCCATTCCATGACACTCATTCATTCTTCATCTTCTCTATTCCAAAAAGAGCTTTACTCTTCCCATTTTTAAGACAACTCCTATTTTTTCTAAGTTCTAAGTGTTGTTTCGATTAGAAGTTGAGTTGAGTTGTACAAGCTTGGTTAAAAAGATGCTTTCAGTTCCTGTATGAAGTCTTCGAGCTCTTTAGATCAAAATCTCGTGTTGTAAGAAGTTGGAGTGCTCTTCGAAACAAAAGCACATGTGTACCCTATTTCACAAATAGTGGATTAACTCAGAGCAAGAGTTCTTAGGCCTGGACAAGTCCTCCATGATAGAAACTAGGATAAAATTCTCGGTATTTGAGTTTGCTCTTCTAAACTTTACTTATACTCTGTATATATTATTTTCTAATACTTGGTACTGCAGTTTATAAGTAGGGCTTAAACTTAGATTTTTATTTAGTGATTATTTCCGCTAAACTCTATTCACCCCCCCCTCTAAAGTTGCCATACGGTCCTACAATTTAGCTTGGCCAGATCCAGTAGCAGTGCCAGAGGATCTTTCGTATATTCTCGAGGATGGTGACCACGCGGAGCACCAGACCGAATGAGTGGGTTTCTATCTTATTTTTCCACTTATTGTACATATTCTTTTATGGTGTTTAGCCCCGAGCTTCTGTTAGCTCGTATTTTGGACTTAATACATCTCCTACTGGGTATAGCATGATTACCATATTCTAGACTATAGCTAGAGCTTATCATGTATGATTTATACTCTTGCTAGTTCTTAATTTTGTATTACAAGGTTCATGATCAGCTACATATATATGGTTTGGGATACTTTACTATTTTCTTTAGATGATCATATTTCTTTGTATATTATAGATTCCTACTTGTGATTGAGATACTAGGGTTGCTTGACTTAGGTTGACTTATGGCTTGTAGTATTAATCCCCTTGTTTATTCACAACCATGACTGTATCTCGGGGTACTTGAGTTCTCTGTTATACGTAGCTGGCTTTGTGGCCCCCGTACTCCAGTATTCTGGTTCTGGGGCCTGACATCAGGTATGCCTCAACAAAGCAAAGTTGATGAAAGACATAATCTTACCTTATTTGAGATGGTTAGGATTATGTTAAGCAATTCAACCTTTTCCATATCATTATGCATGCTTGCACTTAAAACTGCTATCTAAATTCTAAACCGAGTTCCTGGTAAGGCAGTTCCAAAGACACCTTTTGAACTATGGACCGAAAGAAAGCCCAATTTAAAACATTTACGTCTTGGCGTGTGCAGCAAAACTAACAGTATATAATCTACATGAAAAGAAATTGGATTTTAGAACGATTAGTGGTTACATTATAGGTTACCTAGAAAAATCCAGAGGGTATAAGTTTTATTGTCCAAACTAAAGTACGAGAATCATTAAATTCGGTAATGAAAGATCCCTAGAAAGTGGCAAAACTTGTGGGAGCAATGAACGTCCAAAGTGGTTCTTAAAGAATTTGGGGTACAAGTACCAATGGTACATTTTCCTTCAATTTCTCTACAAGTTGTTTTTCCTATGGATATTCTACCAAATAATAACCAAGGACAATATATTAATAATATTGCACCACAAAATAATATTAATAATAATCAAAATGAGGTTAAAATAAATTATGAAGAGGCTAATATTAATAATGAGCAAGTTGTCACACATGAAGCAGAAGTAGAACAACCATAACAGTTGGAATTAAGGAGGTCTCAAAGACAAAGAAAATTAGCCATCTCAGATGACTTTGTGGTTTACCTACAAGAATTAGATTATGATATAGGAATTGAAAATGATCCAATAACATTTTCACAAGATATAGAATATAATAATTTTAATAAATGGATTAATGCTATGAAAGAGGAGTTGGAATCAATACACTTCCAAAATATGAAGAAATAGCGACGTTTTTAGCGACGTCATAATAAAACATCGCTAATATAAAGATTTCAGCGACTCCTAAAATAAATGTCGTTATACGTCGCTGTTGGCGACATATAGCAACGTTTAACGACAATAATTAAGTTTTTTAATGAATAGTCACTAGAAACTTCTTTAAGGTCGCTAAACGTCACTGAGTTTTCTTAATTTAGCGACGTTTAGCCATGTATTTAGCGATGTTTTTTTTTAATTTTTAGCAATATTTTTAGCGACGTCTATAACGTCGCAAACTATTTTTATTAGCGATGTCATAAGTTGACGTCGCTATACGTTGCTAAATTTTAATATAGATTTCGATTCCCCCCTCCTGTCGAAGACTTCCCCTAATTTTTCAAAAACTCCTCTTCCCCCCCGACGAACTGCACCCTCTGGCGTCCTCCACAGCCACCTACTCTGGCGTGCCCCTCCTCCTCCTTCTCCTCCTCTAGGAAAACCCTAACTCTCTCTCTCTCTCTCTCTCTCTCAGATGCACATGACACTAACACTGACATGACATAGACGGTGAGAGAGGGTATAAACCCTAACCCTAAGATGATCTCTCTCTCTCTCTCTCTCTCAAATGCATACGACATAACACTGACACAGACATGACACAGACTGTCACAGAGGGTGTAAACCCTAACCATAATGTGATCTCTCTCTCTCTCTCTCTCTCTCACAGATGCACACGACATGACACTAACACAAATACGACACATACTATCACAGAGGGTATAAACCCTAACCCTAACCCGATCTTTCTCTCTCATAGATGCAGACATTACATGACACTGACATAGACACGACATACACATACTGTCATATACACGACACAGACACTGTCACAGAGGGTGTAAACCCTAACCCTAACCCTAACCCTCTCTCTCTCTCTCTCTCTAGACTGACATAAAGCCCCTAGTTATAGTGTGATCAACTCGAGTGAATCTTACTCACAACTTATGCCTATATCCATTCCTTACCTACACACAACCACTGTTGATACACATAATATACACAGAGATTCCCCCAATCATCTAATTAATGCTTATTGTGATACTCAAGTTTAAAATGCAACTTTAAATTGTTGCCTAATGTCGCACCCTGCTTTGTACGATGGTGTGCACAAACCCTGTGAAGTCTGCCACAACACTCATGTGCACATCAAATATATATTGTCGGGTTTGTGCAGATGGTGTGTGTAACAACCTCTCTCTATCTCACTACTTACTGTGTTGCTCCCTAAATCTGCTGTCAACATGACATATACTCCTATGGACAGGCACTCCCCTATAACCAGATGACTAATGTTTGTTTTATTTATAGTTCTGTGTTTAATCTAGGTGCTACTTAAAGCAGTGCACAAACCCTAACCCTATCCCAAATCTGCTCAGTTGACACTAACTGATACACTGTAATATGAGTATCCAGGATACAGAGCTGAAAGAAGAAGTATCAGTGCTAGGACTAGGTGTATCAGTTAATGTACTGTATTTTTGAGTATTTTTATGTGTGTGTAGATGAGTAGGTGTATAATATAATTGGGTATTCCTGTGTATATATGCTAGGACTAGGAGTATCAGTGCATGTACTGTATTTAACAATGAGTATATACTTGAACGATGTCTATTCATTTTTTGCAGAAGTATCTAGAAATGGATATAAATTACTATCTGCATCATCGTTCATGGATGTACAACCGTCATCCTGATGACATATGTAGTATGCGGGATAAATTTATTGAGGGTGTACAACAGTTCCTGCAGTTCGCCAAGGTGTTCCCTCAGTACATAGACGGTACCAAAATTAAGTTTTTGTGTGTGAGATATCGCAACTTGAAATATCATCCAGAAGTGAAAGTTACATATCATTTGTACTCGAAGGGTTTTACGTCGAATTACTATCAGTGGACCGCACATAGAGAACCTTTGACTTTAGCATCAGAGTCGGAGCCTTATGTGGAGCCGTATATGGATGTCCATGACCACGTTGCTTACAACGACGGGTGGGTGAACATGGTTTTTGATGCGGCGGGGCCTAGTTTCAATCCAGACAATCATGATGCAACTGAGGAGGCATCGAATGTTGATACTGCAAAGTTTATGGAGTTGTTGGAGAATGCAAGGACTCCATTATATCCTGGTTGTGAGAATTATTCACCGTTGGAGGTGGTTACAAGATTGTTTAGCATCAAGTCCAATTTTAGCATGTCGCAAGAATGTTATAACTGACTGATGGATTTGATTGTAGAGATCTTACCAAAGGGTGCAAAGTTGCCTAAAGACTTCTACCGATCTAAGAGAATAGTGAGATCGCTCTGGAGAGGATAGGAGAAAATCGATGCATGTCACAACTTGTGCATATTGTACTACAAAGACGACAAAGATGAAGATGCATGCAAATTCTGTGGTGTTGATCACTACAAGACTACTGGAAGAGAAAAGTCTGTTAGTGCAAAGAAGCCTACCAATTCGATGCACTACTTGTCTTTGACGCCGCAGTTGCAGAGGTTGTTTATGGTAAAGGAGACTGAAGAAATATGAGTTGGCACATGTGAAAATAGATCGAAGGAGTATTGGATCATTCATCCGATGGAGATGCATAAAAGCACTTTGATCGAGAGTATCCAGATTTTGCTTCAGATCCGCGTAATGTCAGATTGGGGCTTTCCTCCAACAGTTTTACCCCATTCAGACTTTTGGGCTCCTAGTATTCGTGTTGGCCTGTGATCGTCACTCCGTACAATCTACCACCTTGGATGTGCATGAAGACTCTTTATATGTTCCTAACCGTTATTATCCCGGGTCCGAATAATCCGAAGAGGAACATCGATGTATATTTACAGCCTTTGATAGATAAGTTGAATCAGCTGTGGGAAGTAGGTGCCAACACATACGATGTTTCTAGAAAGCAAACTTTTTAGATAAGGGCAATACTTATGTGGACCATCAACGACTTTCCAGCCTATGGAATGTTATCGGGATGGAGCACTCATGGGCGTCTCTCATGTCCATATTGTATGGACCGTACTAAGGCTTTCCGTTTAAAACACGGAGGCAAACCGTGCTTATTTGATTGTCATAAATTTTTTTTTTGAAGGATCATCCGTACCGGAGGAACAGGAATATTTTTCGTGTCGGCGTTGTGGAGAAGGCCAATCCACCACCAAGGTGGCCTGGATACACGATATAGGATGGGTTAAAAGATTTACCAAGTGCTATCGAAGAGCCTGCTAAGGGGTACAAGTGTGACGGATTTGGTCGCACCCATAACTGGACGAAGAGGAGTATATTCTGGGATCTGCCATATTGGAGCACCAATCTAATCAGACATAATCTTGATGTCATGTATATCGAGAAGAATGTGTTTGATAACATAATTAATACTGTAATGGAGGTAAAGGAGAAGACGAAAGATAATCCGAATGCCATGTTGGACTTAGAAGAAATATGTAGACGTCCTGCATTATATTTAATAGAGGAGGGGAATGGAAAGTTAAAGCAGCCTAAGTCAATTTTCTTACTGGAGAAGGAGGATAAAGGGACACTTTGTAGGTGGATTCAAGGTCTAAAATTTCTAGACGGGTACGTGTCGAACTTGAGAAGATGCGTCGACCTCAAGAAGAATAAACTGGCAGGTATGAAGAGCCACGATTGTCACATATTCGTAAAATAATTAATTTTGATTGTATTTCGGGAATTCTTGCCGCAGGCCGCTTGGGATCTATTGACAGAGCTCAGCATATTCTTCAGAGATCTTTGTTCAACTAAGTTGCTCGTCGATCGTCTAGAAAAAGCAAGATAAGGACATTGCGATAATACTATGCAAGCTCGAGAAGGTGTTTCCTCCCGGATTCTTTGACTCTATGGAGCATTTGCCAATTCATCTTTCCTATGAGGCACGTGTTGGCGGTCTTATTGGTTATCGGTGGATGTACCCCTTCGAGCAGCATCTGAATCACCTAAAGAGAAAGGTGAGAAACAATGCACGAGTTGAGGGATCTATTTGTTAAGCTTATGTTCTCGAGGAGATTACAAACTTTTGCTTGACGTATTTTAAACCTCATGTTGCTACTAATAGAACGAGAGCTCTAAAAAATGACATCGGATATCAGGAATCTAATGATGCAATACTGAAAGTATTCAATGCGTCCGAAAAGCCTTGGGAGAAAATGAAGAAGAGATATTTGAATGACGACGAGCTAAGGGCTGCTCAGTTGTATATATTACTCAATTGCGACGAAGATGATATGGAGAAGCTAGAGGGGTAAGTAATTAATACGTCCACGTTTACGTCATCTCAATATAATAGTATAAGCTACTATTATGCTACTAATCAGCGGTTGCTTCGTTGTTTTTTAGCACATATAATGATGAGCTGAGGTCGGTTAGACCCTACATAACAGACGAAGAAGTAGAACAAGAAATGAGATGCCATTTTCCTTCTTGGTTGAGCACATATATAAGGAGCTTGGTAATTACTTTTTCTGTATGCACTTGAACAATAAATAACTTACTATCGCTACTTTGATATTTAGGTCGATCATCTAATAACACCCGAGACTGAATCTATTAGAACTCTAGCCAAGGGACCAATTACTGCCATCAAAATATGGCCAAGTTACTATGTGGATGGGTTTTGGTTCAAGTCAACAAATGCTCCGATCAGAGAGAGCTTTCTGGATCTTAATTCCATGAAAAATAATTGTCTGTGTATCAAATCTTCGAACTACAAAGACATCGATCTGGGCAATAATTTCTTTGGCATCTTACAAGAGATTGTGGAGTTGACATATAATTATGGCATAGAACCTGCTAAGATCATACTATTCAAGTGTGAATGGTTTGATCCGATTCAAGATCAAGGTTAGAAAATTGACAAGCACGATCTTGTGGATATAAACTGCAAGCGTATATATCAAGGCTATAAACCATTTGTCATATCAAGTCAGGCTTATCTCGTGTACTTCACAACTTATCCTAGACGGGGGACAACAAGGTCGGATTAGTGGGCAGTATGCAAGAATAAAGCTAGAAATACCTTTGACGAAATAGCTTATCAGGAGGACGAGCTACCTCTTGTAACAAATATTGTAGATATGGACTCAACGAAAGTTACTCATTACACGACTAATAATGTAGAAGAAGTAGAATTATCCGAAGAGGAAGACGAAGATAAAGACGAAGTAGATGAAAGTGAAGATGAGGAGGAAGAGGAAGAGGAGGACGAGGAAGGCGAACAAGATAGATTTTTGAAGATGATTGAAAATACAAAATTTTGCCCAAAGATATATACTATATTTAGACTGTAGAATATACTATTTTGATGAAGATATGTATATATTTTGAGTCCAGAATGTACTATCCATTTAGACTTGTGACACCACTAGTTATTTACTGTATAATTCTATTAATGCTGTGAGATATGCATAACATTTTGACTATAGAATGTACTATATATTTGTGTATTTCTTTATTCATCAGATATTGTTATCAGGTATGACAGGGAAACGCAGAGCGTTCGTGTAAGACCCCTAATTAAGAAAATGTATTAATTATTTAATTAATTATTTATTTTATTTATAGTATTTTGTAGTATATTAGAAAATATAATTTATTGGATGTTAATTATTAGGTAAATATTTAGTTAGAGAAATATTGAGCAAACTGTTATTTTAACTTATTTTATTTTATGTAGCGGACCTTGTGGACGGTTGATAGATTATTTTTATATTCTAATATAATTTTTTAAAATTATATATATATATATATATATATATATATATATATAGATTTATTAATGAATGAAGAAAAGAATAGAAAAAGAAATGAAATAAATAGAAAAGAATAAGAAGGAATAAAGAAAGAAAGAAAAAGGAAAAGAAATAAATTAAATCAAAACCCAAAACCCTAATTCCCTTAAATAAAACTAAAACCACTAAGAATCCTAATAAAACCCGCTAACCTTCCTAAAACCCGCTAGTAGAAGCAGCAGCCTAACCCCTTAGCCCCCGCGCGAGTCATTCTCCCCCCTTCTGTTATCTCTATATATATCTATAAAAAAAAAAATTACATCCCAAAACCCTAACCCTCGATCTACTGAATACCCCGACCCTGAGACCGCCGTCGACCACTCTAATCCGCCACCGCCATCGACCAGAGCGCCGTCGGAAGCCGCCCGCCGCTCGTCGCCGTGCCTCGCGCGAGATCCCGCGAGCGCCGCAGAAATTTATAGCAATGAACCCCTTCTCACGCGTAGATTCGCGCTCCATCTCGCAACCAAATTTGACCCAGTATTCACCGGTATGTACATGACCTATCTCTCTTCCAACTCTATGTATTAGTTTTCTTTGAACAACGCGTAATCCTAGGCAAAAATCGAGACCAAGTTAGAGAAAATTACAACTTTTATGCTACAGAAAACTGTTGCGATGACCCATGTTTAAGGACTTGTATCTCTCACCAAAGAGATCCAAACTTAGAAATTCCTTTTGCTATCTGAAGACCATATAATTGAGATTAATTCCTGTCAATTACATTATTTTATTATGTGTTAGAATCAGAATTAAATTAGGTTGAAAACCCATAAAAACTTGTTTTTAAAATGTTAAAATTTGTGATACGGAGCGCATCCCGCTAAACGGGACCGCCTCGTCGTGTACCAGTTGCACCGAATGGCGCGTATGATATGTCCAGACGTGTAGGATTTTGTGGAAACTAATTCGGACGCGTGTGCGCGTCGGAATCACCCCGTATCCGTAAAAATGTCCCATATCGCGACTTTTGTAAAATATTACACCATTTAGTGTACGCTCGTTAGAATGAGACAAAACTTGTGCCATTCGATTCGTGGTATCACACTGGTCCCGTGACCCAAGTTTTACGCGATTCTGAGACAGTTGACTAAGCTACCTATTTGTGGGCCCCACGGTTGACTTTTTGGGCGAATTTGTGTTCGGCTGACCGGAATCCAAAATTGGACGTACCGTTGAGTTCGTATTGATATTTATAATTGGTTTGACCTATAATTTGTCCCTTTTAGAGACCCTTACCCCTGGCACATTTTTCAGTGCAAAGTGGGCCACACGTGGACCCCGCTTTGACCCAAAATTATCGTTTTGCCCCTGTGTCCAAATTGGACGAAAGGGTAGTATTTTCTAGCTATCTCGCTTATTCTGGGAATGTTGGTGATGTTAATTTTAGTATCCGGAGGCGTTCATTCTAAGGCCGTAGTTTCGGATCCTGTGTGCTTGACTCCTGGACGTTATACTTTGCAGCTCTCTTTCCAGGTAAGATACCTTGCCAAATTGCTTACAGTACTTTGCATGCTTATTATATTTTTATATGTTCATTGCATGTATATTTTTTCAGTCATAATTATATACTATATGTATATGTTGACACACACTTGACACATAGTATCATGGGAGGGGAGGACAATCAGTAGGCGTATGGGCTATAACTACTCTGGTAAACCGTAGTATCTAGCACGCACTACGGTAGTGTGTCGCGCTGGTCGCTACCCCCGAGGTATGTCAATTTTTGATGTCCCTGTCGTGTGTGTAAGTTATGAGATTTAGATCGAGTAGCCTACCCATGCCCATACGTCGAAAAGTTATCCTCATTATGCATTCATATAGATTATCTTGTACAGCGTACTTACATATTTTCTACCTATTATGCATGTTTATTGTATTCAAATTGGCATACTTCTATGTATCTTGTTACGTCCCTCTGAGGACCTGGTCCCTTTCCAGATGTAGACGATCTTGACTATCCGCAGGAGTACGGGCTAGGACCTGACGCATTAGTTTTAGTCGAGGAGGTCTTACCTTCTGAGCATCATTGATTATCTCTAGCGATGGATCGCTTTGCTGATACCTTTATATCATCATCTTATTTTTTATATTGGAGATTTACCCTTCTCTCTCATTTTACTATTGATATAGTCATTGGTAGTGGATTTGTCTCTACCCGACTATTATTTTTTGATGATTTAGACTCATTATTCTAATTTAGTTATTTTCTTTTTATAACTTGTTGTGTGGATGAGATTAGTATTTTTGGGACTTGTGACTATATATATACCACATATGAGTTAATATTCATATTACAGCGTACGTATGTATTATGGTATCAATATATTTGAGTTGCCATATACATACGGCTGGCATGCTTACGTGTTCCTAGTCCTACGTATTTTGGGACTGGGGCGTGACAGTTCGGCAGATCCCGAGGTTGACGGAGTGCTCCTCCGGTACTGCCTACTGTTGGTTCTGGATCCTCGGTGCCTAGTACTCCAATATATCGACCAGTCACATCTTCGACTGTGACGACGTTACGTGGCAGCACTCCTATGACGAGTAATTCTAGGCCTGATAGTACTCCCTCATCCAGCGTTCCTCCTGCTGACAGAACCATGGAGACAGATGAGCATATGGCGAAGGTTGAGCCGACGTCATCCCAACATCAGCTAGATCCTCCATGCGCACCTCTGAACTAGACGAGGACGGAGATTTGGGCCGACGGTACAAAGTAAGTCAATTAGATAGTTTTGTATCATATATATCGTGTATTTCTTTATTCATCATATATTGACTTTTTTTGATAAAAATAATTATTTCTGTAAAGATATCGTCCCTCGTCTGTACAGAGACGCCTGGGCCACTTTCTAAGGTACAACTATGGTGGCCCTTGGATCAACTACTTTGATGCTCCAGAGGAGATGAAGGCGTTCTGGTTTAAGCACTTTAAGGTAAAAGTATATTATATCAATCATCTAATTTATGCATATTATTTAACTTACTAAATTACTTATTATAGCAAACATATTTTTATCTACCGTACCGGGTCGAGTTGATCGAGCAGATGTTTCCTGCCATTGCCGTCAAGTTGATCCATGATGCTCTGGATGATCAGAAGGTTCGTGATCGCGCTGGAAAACTGATTCAAGGTTGGATCATGCCTGAGCAGTAGACTACGATGAAGGCTAGATTCGACTATCCGAGGTACAAGAAAAGGTCTGAGAAGGCCAAGACGGCTAGGCAGAAGGCAGTAAAGTGGTGTGGTGGCTTGATTCCGATGACGGAATATTTCTATCATTTGGTATATTTTTTATTTCAGATATATTATTTTAATGCAAGTACGATAAAAAGGTAGTAGGATAAAATAGTTAATTTTAGTAATAAATAATATATTTTTAACAGGTACAGAGGGGTAAGGATGCAAACATGGTGACCGTCTTTCTGGCCACCCATCGAAAGGGCGGGAATCTTATTGATGAGAGGGCCTCGCAGACCTATATAAGTATTACTTTATTTTGTATTAATTTTAATATAACTTAGGCAATTATTTAGTATCCAAACTTTTTTAGGCCGAGTATCTTAGGCTGCATGAGCGGGCGACTACTAGTGCACTTACAACGGGAGAGGCTGGTACTTCCTTGCAGCCCTCTCCAGCTCAGTCGACGGATGAGCTGTGGGTGGCCGCCGCTGGTGGTCTCCAGAGGGGTACGTACTACGGTACGGGATCATATGGTAACCTTGTTGCGATGCAGTCATCTAGGGCCTCCACGGTAAGTGTGCATTCCCCACAACCCTCGCAGTTGTCGGCCCGAGTCCAGGAGACCGTTGACCGTTAGATTGCGTCTCTCCGTGACTAGTTGCTGCGAAGGATGGAGGAGCAGCCCCTATACCAGCCGTAGGCGGACGATGCGACGCTCATTGTACGATTTGATATGCTCGAGGGTAGCATCAAGAAGCTCCGGGATATGATAACTGATCTTAGAGCGTCAACAGAGCACTGTATGACGGAGCTGCAGGCATCACAGCTGTCCATGGGCGAGAGGCTAACGATGATGCAGGATTCAATGGCTCATAGCAGTACGAGGATGTTATCTACCATGGATTCATACAACCATCGACTAGCAGAGTTGGAGCAGATACGTCCTCCTGGTGCGGCTTCATCGACACAGACTCCACCGACGTCACTGCCTTCTCCATCGATATCGGTGTCAATTTCACGAAGTAGTATGATATATTCTTATCCCTAATACGCACCTGTGGTCATCCTCCTGCAGATCTGCAGTCGTCCTAGTTAGGATGGTTTGTTGATTGTTTGTGTTTCAGACCTATGATATTTCGTTATTTATGAATATTCTTTATTTTTGAGGCTTTCAGATTTTATTTCTTGTATTATTTACGATGAGGCTTTCAGACTCAGTTGTGTGGATATTTGTTGTATTCTTTATGACGAGATTTTGTCCTGACTCGGTTTGTTATCTCAATGTTTCATTTTCTTAAAATTTTTCTATACTATTCATATTAAATGTATGTTAATTTATCGGTGTTGAGTGTTCAACCGAAGGGGGCCGGCGAACCCAGCAAATTCAACGGAGGGTTGCTCCGGGTCTATTTGTATAAATTGTGAATTCATAAACTTCAGGAAGAATGGTTTAAAAATAATTCAATATTCATTTTTTAATTTTTTCACTGTAACTTTAGCGACGTTTATAGCGATGTTTTGTAATGTTTAGCGACGTTTATATACGTCGCTACAAACGTCGCTATAAAAGTCGCTATACACGTCGCTAAAAATGTCGCTGACCGTCGTAAATCTGTTGACATGGCAGTATTGCAGGTCAAAATTACATCGCTAAATGAGTCGTACAATGTCTCTAAAAAGAAAAATATAGCGACACACAACACGTTGCTAATTTAGCATCGTTGCGTCGCTAAATGTCGCTAATATAACGACACATTTACGTCGCTAGAAAACGTCGGTATTGCAATATTTTACAATATTTTTCCAGTAAGCGACTAGCTTAAAGGCAACTTCATCGAAACGTCACTACATATATCGCTAAAATTATTTAGCAACATTTTTGGCCATTTAGCGACGTTTTTAGATGTCGCTAATTTGACTTATTCTGGTAGTGATAGCACATAATAAAGTCTGGGATTTAGTAGAATTAGCTAAAAATTCGAACAAGGTTGTTTGCAAGTGGGTCTTTAAGACCAAACGTGACTCAAATGACAATATTGAACGATATAAAGGCAAATTAGTAGCTAAAGGTTACACTCAAAAGAATGGTACTTTTACAAGGAAATCTTCTCTCCTATTTTAAAGAAGGATTCTCTTAGAATCATCATGGCATTGGTATATCATTATGATCTAGAGTTACACTAAATGGTTGTGAAAACAGTATTTCTAAATAGAAATTTAGAAGAGAAAGTTTATATGGAACAACCAGAAGGTTTTCCTGTTAAGGGCAAGGAACACGTGGTATCTTAAGTTTAGTGATATCATCACATCTTTTCTTTTCAAAGAAAACAATGTCGACTGGTGTATATACCTGAAGATCAGTGGGAGTAAGTACATTTTTTTGGTTTTGTATGTTGAGGATATATTGTTGGCAAGTAGTGATCTTGGTTTATTGCATAAAACCAAGAAATATCTTTCTAAGAACTTTGAAATGAAAGATATGGGTGTGGCATCTTATGTGATAGGAATATAAATATTCCGAGAATGATCACAAAGATTGTTAGGCCTCTCTCAGAAAGAGTATATCAATAGAGTTCTTTAAAGATATGGAATGAGTAATTGTAAAGCTGGTGTAATGCCAATTCAGAAGGGGGATAGATTTAGCCTCATGTAATGTCCTAAAAATTAATTGGAGCACCAGCGAAATGGAGAAATTTCCTTATGCATCTTTAGTTAGTAGTCTTTTGTATTATCAAACTTGTACAAGTTAGGATATTATCTTTGCAATTGGTATGCAAAGCAATTCTGGAATTGAACATAGAATATTTGATAACCTTGAAGTTATCGGTTATTTGGATTCATATTTTAATGAATGCATTGATACTAAAAATTTAACTTTTGATTATTTGTTCCTATTGGCCGGAGGAGCAATTTCATGGAAGAGTGCGAAGAAGAGCATTATAGCTTCGTCTACCATGGAAGTAGAATTTGTGGTGTGCTTTGAAGACATAATTCAAGCATCATGGTTGCGTAAATTTATTTCAGGACTTGGAGTTGTCGACACTATTACCAAGCTCATAAAAAATAATTGTCCATAGAATATTTGAATACAAAAATCATGATAGAAGATCCACTTACTAAAGGACTACAACCGAAGACCTTTTATGAACATGTTGAAAGAATTGGTCTTATGTGTAGTAAGAATTGAAAGCCATTATTGTAATCTTTATGTAATATATTTTATGTGATTTGAGATCTCATCAATATATATTTCAGAATTAATTTTTCTGGTTTTACAAATATTATGCAAGTAATTATTTTGGATGAATGTTGATCAGGGATATCTTGTTTAAGACTGTAATGTGGGACTAGAATGTTAAACTTCTAACTTACAGATCATATTGATTGATGTTCTAAGGTTGTAGTACATGGAAGAAAGTATTTCCCTTAATTAACCTACAACCACCATGACTCACCTTAGTAAATTTTTCACTATGGTGTTTAAGAATTAACCATAACAAGATTTAAACTTAAAGTCCTATCAATTATCTTATCACATTGGCCAAGTGGGAGAATGTAAGAATTTATGTCCCACAGGTTAATACAAATTGATATGTTGGTTAATTAATTCTGTTTTATTTATGGGAGAAAATACATTATTGGAATATAAGAATAAGTTATTTCTTACAGCTCTACGAATATACACACACCCATTTGTTGTCTAGAACCTTTTGGGAAGAGTTACAATTTTTTTGAAGGGACACAATGAATTAATGTAATCAAAAGACACACCATTTAGATGTGTATAAAATGAGTTTTGTTGTTAGAAAGAGATTATCAATAAAAATTTATAATTATCTTCTTCCCAAATTAAGAGTTATAAAAGAGAAACGATTTCAAGAGATCAAATATCTCGCATAAAGTTCATCTTCAAAAATTATATCAAAAGCTAAGAATGGAGAAATGTACACTTTTACGTTTTCGCATTAAGATTTATGATTAATGAAAACATGATTCTCAAAATTAATTGTTAATAGTTTAAAGGGCAACTTCCCCTACTAAGTTCTAGAGCCAAACGAAGGGCCAATCCTTCTGCCTCCAATGGTGACCCTATAGTCTGGTGGGTCGAAATGGCATCTTTGAAACATCCAATATTTCTCCATAAGATTGCATCTCTGCCTATAATATCCTCAAAGAAAGATCCATCGAAGTTTATTTTCCAAAAATTTTATGGAGGAGCATACCAGACGTCATCGAAAGTGCTAGTGTGTTAACTAGGGAGTGACTGGGATAGGTAAGATCAAGAATATCTTACCTAAGATCATGAATTTAAGTTTAGTTCTAGTCAATTCAAAAGAACAATGTATAGGCATGTACTAATATTAGTAGTCCAATATGGAAATAACTGCCTGCTACTAGCAAATTTAGAAGAAATAAATAAAGCATACCTTACAAAAAGCGATAGCAATTAAAACTAGCCACATGTTCCCCCTAATTAACCGGGTTGTTGAAAAAAACTTCCCGAGAAACTCAAAAATAAGAACCTACAACAAGAATGTCATTAGTAAGTAGTCAAGATGTGAAAAATTATAAATGTTGGTGTTTTGTCTTTGGACTAGTAAAGATAGTCCTACATTGGGTATACCACTAAGTGGGTATTTAAATATAATATTTTACTTGTGTTGAGGTGTACACATGGGATGTAGTAGGGCACGTGGGTGTCATATGGGATATTTTATTAGGAGGAAAAATGATTAACTGTAGAAACCCTAAAGAGGGACGAATAGAGTCAAGGTAAGAAATAAAAAACAAATGATTAATAATATACAATTTAAAATTTAAGTTTGCAAGAAGTAAAGCAATAAGAATACTGACACCCGATGTATCCTGGTATCCTCCTCGAGGCACTCCAGTCCCGGAAACTCTTGTCCTGCTTGAATCCACTATTAGAAAAATAGTTACACCACGAGCTTTGATCCGAAGGCCCGTTGACTTCTTAGAGCTTTGATCTGAAGGTTCTCTAACTTTACACAAGCTTTGATCCGAAGTCTTGTATACTTTAACCTCTTACAAGTAATTTTTATCTTCTTACAACATATATAAAGATCTAACTTTTATAACTCAAGAACACTCTAACACAATTTGTGGATAGGCAAATGAAAGCTTTGGTGGAGTGTTTGTGGATGGCCTTTGGTAGATTAGAAATTCTAGGCTCAAAATGATCAACCTTGAAGGAAGGGGTTCAAGACTTTATATAGGCCAACACAAAGAAAGAGCAAAATTGCAACTTTCAGCCCTAGAATGGTATATCATCGATATACTACAGTATACCGTTGGTATACCGCTCTGCAGTAGCAACGACTATAAATATGACCGTTGGGATCATTTAATGCACATAATTCGACCATTGGATTGCCAACTGTGATGAACCGGTATACCATCAGTATAGACCAGTATACCGTCGTTATGCCAGTCCAAACGACACAAAGTAACATTTATATAAAATCAGTACACCGTCGGTATACTCCAGTATACCGTCGGTATGCCGATTTTTAGTCAAAATTAATCATGGGTTATTTTCTACCCTAGCTTTTGATGTTGTCATTCATTTCTTGTTTTTATAATTATTCTTAAGACTCATTACAGACTCTAGACAGAATATAGAAGGTGTAGGATTCTTCGGAGTGTGTAAGTGATGATGGCATAGCTTGGCTTATTTCATTGATAGATGATGGTTTTTTTCTTGACGACAGTTGTCCTGAGATACCCAGATTATGAAATCTGAATGTCTTTTGGGGGATTCAACCTTGAACCACCATGGGGGGGGGGGTGTGCTGCCCCCTTGACCTCCGTCCGCTGACCGGGCAGCGGAACCCTTGAGAGCGTAGCTACGAAGAAGTTGTAGGTTCAGAGAAATCTTGTGGGTTGACGTCGTCTTTGGCCCATCATGATTTCTTCATTACATATGTCCATGTTTGATCATGTTTATTGCTTTTTTGCATATACATGTTAGACGAACAAAGCAATGTACATAGTAGAAAGTAATATATATTTAATACACATTGGGACTATGCTAAGTTTAAGTACTAATAATATAGTGATAGAATAATTATTAGTGATATTAAAAATTAAACTTAATCGAATAACCATATTCAAAAATATGGTTAGATTATTGGGCCAACAATCTTCCCCTTTTTTATTATGATAATCGGTTAAGTTTAAGATGGCTTTAATAGAAGTTCATATCACTAATATGTAAAACAAAAAGCATATGTTACTAAAGGTGAAAGAAGAGTATACATGCAATAGTGATTTCATGAATGGTTAGTGATATTTAAAAGATAAACTTAATCGATTTACCATATTCAAAAATATGATACAATCAATGGGCTAACAGTCTTCCCCTTTTTGACTATGGCAAATCAGTTAAGTTTAAGATGTATACAATAGATGCATATATCACAAATATGTAAAAGATATAATCATACATCACTAAAAACTTACTTAAACTACTTCTACCACTTTTTAAACATACTAGCACATACTTAAACTTACTTCTCGCCCATTGACATGATCAAAAATAAGCTCCCCCTACTAGTAGATGCAAGGAATTCAATCTCAAGTAAATAAATCAGAGTAGGAGGAAGGCATAGACAATCATGATCAAGATAAATTATAAAAGAAATAGGAGAAGCGTGTAAAGACAAGTTTTAGAAAATACACAATTAATGTATAAAACCAATTGAAATATATCTTGTCAAAACATAAGGTAGTTGGTAATATCAATATGGAAAGATGAGAATAATGCAATAATAGGTTTACAACTAGAAATCCAAAACATTATATAAAATATTACTCTAGTTTGCAAAGAATGTATTTCAAATAAAAGCCATAAAAATTATATATTTGTAAATATAATAGATAACATGAGAATAATAAAAGAAACAATAGGAGATTTTAATAATGATTAAGTAAACAAAATATGCTTCATATTTTGACCATACAAATTAGTGGATCAATGCCATAAAAGGAGTATAATCATTGAAAAGAATTCAAATAGATATACATGAATCTTCATATTTGCAAGATCTATTCACTTATCCAAGTTCATGCATTTGGTCTCAATTACCATATCATGCTATAAGAATATCCTTTACATAAACATGAAGGTAAAGGAGAAAAATACATAAGAAGGAGGGATTCAGTGGACTTGAATGCTCTCCCTCAAAGTATGACCAATCTAGATAAATCATGAATTTGGGTAATGCCAAGTAATGAAAGCAAAACCATTTAAAAATATACAAGAAACGCCAACGCAATAAAAGCTTAATAGAATAATTAATAAGGATAAAGAAGTTATTTTAGGAAAACTCTACCATTTAACCCATAAATGAAAGAGAAACAAGATAATAAAGACAATTGCATACACTCTCATAAACCAATCATGAATCATGAACACAATTAAATAGATATTAACAAGAAGCAATATGAGTTCATGATGAACTAGTTACACAACATTTTAGAGGATGTAAATGAATTGAACCAATTAATTTGCCCCTCCTAAGAATATGCGTATCTCGTTCCACAGGGGGCGCTGCCCCTTGACCCCTGTCCGTTGACCGGGCAGCGGAACCCCCGAGTGTGTGGCTCCGGAGATGTCGTAGGTGGTTCAGTAAAATCTTTTGGGATGACATCGTCTTTCTCCTATCATAATTTTTTTATTGCATATATCCATGTTTGATCTTGCTTATTATTTTTCTGCAAATACATATTAGACGAATAAAGCAATGTACTTAGTAGTAAGTATTGTTCATTTAATATACATTGGGACTATGCTAAGTTTAAGTACAAATAATGTAGTAATAGAATGATTATTAGTGATATTAAAATGTTAAACTTAATCGAATAACCATATTCAAAACATGGTAAGATTATTGGGCTAACAATCTCCCCCTTTTTGATTATGACAAACGGTCAAGTTTAAGATGGCTTTAATAGAAGCTCATATCACTAATATGTAAAACCATACGCCTATATCACTAAAGATGGAATAAGAGTATACATGCAATAGTGATTTCATGAATGGTTAGTGATATTTAAAAGCTAAAATTAATCAATTTACCATATTCAAAAATATAATACAATCAATGGGCTAACATTAACTCATTCATGGAAGCTTTTAAGGTTTTTGTCATGCTCTTGGAATTTATTCCATAGGAGCTAAGTCCCAAAGGAGCTTAGCAACTCGGACTCTGACTCGGGCTCAAGGGCGTAAAGTAGTGCTTTGTTGACGCACTAAGCACGTCAGCATCGGCGAATGGCGCTTGTGCACATTTGATGCACTCAGTTATGCGCGAGTTGCATGCGTTGTTGCTAGCACGGGCCCATGAGCAGGAAGCTGAGCGGATACTGAATGGGTGATGTGTGGAAATGCACGCATGCACCACTGGACTGCTATTGTTGAAGCATGAAAATCATGCCGGCCTCATAGAGGTCATGCCCCCTAAAAAAATAAAACTAAGCTGTAGAGAAGTCATATGCGGCCTGAACAACCAAGAAGCAAAAAAGCCACATGCAACTTGATCAACCAAAGATTTAGAAGCCGCATAGTATACTCTATGCGGCATAAATAACCACAGAGCAGGGAGGCCGCATAACACCCCCCTGACACAACATTCAATGACTGTTAGACTCTAACACATCACTCGTCATACTGAGACGCTTCGAGATTCAAGACGAAGACTTAGGAAAAGACAAAAAGTTACATCATGCATTAATGGCCTCGACAGATGTACCATATCTCGTGCCCATTCATATGCGATTATATGCCCATGCGACCTCATCATCATGCGGCCAGAGTGACCATCCGACCAAGGCCAGACGAGAGCTTGCATGCGGCTATATACCCATGCGGCCTCGTTATCTTGCTGCCAGAGTATCCAACTGACCAAGGCCAAACGAGGGCACACATGCAGCCTCGACTCTACGCGTAGTCATCCTCATAAAGCCAAAGTGTCCATCAGACCAAGGGTGGATGAGAGCATATATGTGGCCAGGATGACTATGTGGCCAATAAGTTATGTGGCTTTTAAACTTGCAAGATCTTTTTGTTTTCGACCGAAGAGATCCTCATGTAATTAGTGCGATATCCAGCTGACCAGGTCGCGCATATAATAGGTCAATAAGGACTACACCCCCTTCACCGAGATTGTATCAACCGTATATCCCAACTAAGGCTACGTGGTAGCACACTCATAGTATGTGGCCTAGTTACAACCGTATTCCATTGAAGAAGCCCCCATGAGGCCACTAAATAGAGGCATATGCGACATCTATAGCCCGTCAATCTGGCAGCTATAAATAGCAGGGTAGCACACCCACACAATAGTGTCAAAAAACAGGAACTGGAGAACGAACAGAAAAGAGCTTCCTCATGCCCGTATCAGACCGTCAACGTAGTAAAAGAGTAACTGCAATACTCAATCTCCATCGTCATGTCCTAGAATCAAAAATTGTACGTAGATTGTCTGTCTAAGACATCTTTGTACTTCCTTTAGTTTGTTATTAAAGCAAGTTTTTTTAGACTCCTAATTTAATGATGAACAAGGTGGCGACTCTATTGGGGACGTCTTTTTCCTCTGATGAGAAGGTTATGATGCAGTCTAATGCGGCCAAGCTGGGATCAACCCAGAGGATGCTGGTAGTATACTTCAACCAGCAATTCTATGAGGAAATGCTCTCTGAGGGCAACGTTTCTCCAAGGCTAGCAAGGCCTAAGAAGACCCGCAGGACATGGGTTGCAAAGGCCGCTGCGTGTCACCCATTTACGGAGCATGCGATCCTCGTTTCTCTCTATCGCAAGGGACGCACGTCATGCGAGCATGCGAGATGACGCCTCTTGTCATGCCCCGATCCCGAAAGGGTCAATCGTCCTCGCTGGATCCTTCATAGAACCGATTCGTCCTCGCTGGGGCGTGATGCCGTACGAGCCTGGAGTTGCGCTCGTACAAGGCAAGAACTTGCAGTTATAGGAATCCACTTTGAAACATAATTTAGAAAACACATTCACAGATAATTGAACACAAGTGCAGGAAGGAAACATGCTTTTTCATTGATAATTTAGAGTAATTTACATAGAGTCTATATTGATGCGCCTTCTCGGCTACTTGAATTACATTAGAAAAGATAACTCAAAATGCAGGGCGCGCTCCATCAGATAGTCCCCGTCGTCCATACATTACGCCCTTGTATAGGTTGAAAGTCCAAGCCTCCAAAATGATCTGACTTCAACTATACTTCAAAATAGAGGTGCTCCTAACTTCTCTTCGTCTATCCACTAGCGTTGCACCGTCTGAGTGCCTGAAATAGTTGCCCACAACGTGGGTCAGTACTCAACTTGTACTGGTGAGCGGGATGAATCCCACTCGACTAAATCGACACTAGCTTATTAGGGGCGAGCATGCATTAAGATTACTTCTATAAAGAAGCAAGTGAATTCAATTCATATCAGTTGCATGTTTTGATAGAAATGAAAATAGCATTGAATCCAACCAGTGCATCGATTGCTTACTCAACCGATGCACGCCTTCCCTGCAACGAAACACAAGTATACTTACCATCTGCACAAGACAATAAATTAGCATGTGTTCTATTCTATGCGGTCATTGGTGTGATCGACACCTTAGGGACATATTCCAAGCATTAACGGTGCGCCCTATCAGCCCGGGTAGCAAGCCCCGCTGGAGGTCCCGCAATGCATCGTGACGAACACGAATCAATATTTCCCTCCGGATCGATACGGTTCCAGTGCCCCGGAAAGCCGTTTCGAGGAAATGATAAACCTTGTGCACAAGTTGTCCCAGACCATGCAAATGCATGAACATTTTATATCTCACACAATGCATCGAATTAAACAGATGAAGTAAAGCAGCAATATATATATCTTATGCAACAGTTCATATTTTCTCCATACGGTGTCCGATTTTGATATCCCATGGGTCCAAACTCTATCCGAGGAACCAGGCCGTAACCAACAACCAAATTCCCTTCCAACCAACCCGAATTATAAGGTGTGCAAGCATATAGTAAAAATTAGTCTACAATTCCCATGTTCCTTTCTTAGTGGCTGGCATGCATTGTGGCTAAGCATTTCCTAGGCGTCTAACTGGGCATCATCGAGTGAACGTTTGAAACATTAGAGATGTTGGCGTGAAGAAGTAGAAAAGAAGGGACCAAACCACTCACTGGTTAAGGGAAAAGTTGCTAAAACAAGAAATCCCGCCTAGCGACGATCAAACGTCAGTTACGCGGACCTACAACAGCACGAGCACCGAGTTAGAATTCTTGCCTATCCTTCCTTGCCGAACTCCCCAAAATTCAAGCTCCAATCAATAAAACCAACAGTGAAAACCAAGCAACTCGAAAGCAACACCAAATCAAATCCTAAAGCGGCAATCAAGAAAACCAAGCAACCAAACACGAAACTATTGGACTCGTTTCAATAGAGGCCTTTCCATGAGTTGGAAAGGATCATCGCATTTCGTCCGTGGCAATAAGATGCCGAAGATCTAAGCATACTCTGACGGACTAGCCATAAGCCCAATTATATAGTGCACATCCTGGTCTGATCGGGATTTGAGGCACTATATAATATACCACTAAGAAAAAGTTTTATCCCGAAACTTAAGAACAAGGCCCTACCTTCGACTGAATGAACAACGAAGGATATTTCTCCTTTATCTCCGATTCCATCTCCCAGGTTGATTCCCCAACTGAATGGTTCCTCCATAGCACGCGAACCAAGGACATCGTACGGTTGCGAAGTACTTTTTCCTTACGATCCAGAATCTGCACCGGCTCTTCTGAGTATGATAAATCTGTGCGCAGTTCCAATTGTTCGAAGCTAACCACATGACTCGGGTCATGCACATACTTCCGCAGTTGAGAAACATGGAATACGTCATGCACTTCAGCCAAGGCGGGAGGTAGTGCAATCCGGTATGCCACAGCTGCCACTCGTTCCAGAATCTCGAAGGGGCCGACAAACCTGGGACTCAGTTTGCCCTTCACGCCGAAACGCATCACCCCACGCATCGGCATCACTTTTAAGAATACATGATCCCCGACCACGAACTCCAAAGGTCTACGATGAGCATCGGTATAACTTTTCTGTCGGCTCTGCGCCGTGCGGAGTCTTTTCCGAATCAAGCGAACTTTCTCAACTGCCTGTTCTACCAGGTCTGGCCCGAGTACTTGCCGCTCGCCGACTTCGTCCCAACAAATTGGAGATCGACACTTGCGCCCATAAAGTGCTTTGTACGGTGCCATCTGGATGCTCGATTGGTAGCTGTTGTTGTACGCAAACTCCGCCAACGTGAGATGCGTGTCCCAACTAGTCTTCAAATCGATTGCACACAACCGTAACATATCTTCAAGTATCTGATTTGTCCTTTCTGTCTGGCCATCAGTCTGTGGGTGGTACGCAGTACTGAACTGTAGCTTGGTTCCCAAAGCAGACTGTAGGCTTGTCCAAAAACGAGATTAGAAGCGTCCGTCACGGTCAGAGACGATTGAGGCAGGTACTCCGTGTAATCGAATAATCTCGTCTATGTAAATCTGTGCTAACCGATCGACGCTCCAAGTAACTTTTATAGGAAGAAAGTGGGCTGATTTGGTCAAACGATCAACTATGACCCAAATCGCATCATGCCCCCGTGGCGTCTTCGAAAATCCCACAATGAAATCCATAGTGATGTTGTCCCATTTCCACTCAGGAATAGCGAGGTTCTGCAGCTCCCCGCCAGGCCTCTGATGTTCAGCTTTCACCTGTTGACAGGCCATGCACTGTAACACAAAGGTCGCCACATCCCGCTTTATACCTTGCCACCAGAAGGTTCTGCATAAGTCCATGTACATCTTAGTGCTCCCCGGATGCAAGGAATACTTTGCATAGTGTACTTCTGCCATAATTTCTCTTCGGAGTTCTGGGTCGTTAGGAACACATATCCTTCCTTTCATTTGTAAGGTCCCATCTTCGCCTGCCACAAAGTCAGACGTCTTTCCCGTCGAAATCAGTCCGCGTGCCTTCGCTAGGAACTGATCGCCCTCCTAAGCTGATTTAATTTTATCACGCAAACTTGGTTCAAGATGGAGTGATGCCAGCTGCACTCCTTGATGCTGAACCCGAAGTTCGATGCCCATCGCCTCAAGATCTCGAAGTAAATGGTTGTTTATGGATAACGAGCCCACGTACTTCCGACTCAGAGCATCAGCAATGACGTTTCCCTTGCCCAGTGTGTAAGCGATAGTCAAATCATAGTCCTTAATCAGTTCTAGCCAACGCCGTTGTCGGAGGTTCAGTTCTCGTTGTGTGAATAGATACTTGAGGCTCTTGTGATCTGTGAAGATTTTGCAAGCAACACCATAAAGATAATACCTCCACAACTTCAGTGCAAATATAATTGCCGCCAATTCCAAGTCGTGCGTCGGGTAGTTTTTCTCGTGCGGCTTCAGTTGCCTGGAGGCGTACGATATTACCTTTTCTCTCTGCATGAGCACACATCCCAAACCAAGTCCCGAGGTGTCACTGTATATCTGAAACTCCTTTACCCCATCTGAAAGAGCAAGGATCGGAGCTGAAATAAGACGCTGCTTAAGTTCTTGAAAGCTGGCTTCGCAGTCATCACTCCATTTGTATACAATCCCTTTTTGAGTGAGGCGAGTCAAAGGCGAGGCCAGTTTAGAAAAATCCTTCACGAACCTACGGTAGTATCCCGCTAGGCCCAGAAAGCTTCGTACTTCGCTGGCTGATGTAGGTTGCTTCCAATCCACCACTGCCTCTATTTTCTTCGGGTCTACAGCGATGCCTTCTGCCGAGACAACATGACCCAAAAATGCCACGCTGTTCAACCAGAACTCACACTTGCTGAGCTTAGTGTACAACTGATGCTCTCATAATGTCTGCAGCACGATCTTTAGGTGTTCCTTGTGTTCCGCCTCGTTCTTGGAATATATTAGAATATCGTCGATGAACACGACCACAAACTTGTCTACGTACGACCGAAATGCGCGGTTCATCAGATCCATGAAAGCTGCAGGGGCGTTCGTCAAACCGAACGACATCACAAGAAATTCGTAGTGTCCGTATCGGGTCCTGAATGCAGATTTTTGAACATCATCTGGTTTGATTTTCAACTAGTGGTACCCAGACCTGAGATTAATTTTAGAGAAAACCGTGGCACCTTGCAGCTGATCAAACAAGTCATCTATCCTTGGCAATGGGTACTGGTTCCGCACGGTCGCCTTATTTAGTTCTCGGTAGTCAATACATAGCCGCATAGATCCATCCTTTTTCTTCACGAACAGCACCGGAGCGCCCCAAGAAGAAACGCTTGGAAGAATGTATCCTCGGTCCAACAGATCTTGTAACTGAATCTTAAGTTCCTTCAGCTCTGCTGGGGCCATTCGATAAGGTGCCTTCGATATCGGTCGCGCATCCTGAAATGTGTCGATGCTGAATTCGATCTCACGATCAGGAGGCATTCCAGGCAGCTCGTCCGGGAACACGTCGAGGAAATCTACTATCACATCAGCCTGAGCTGCATTTGCACTTTCCTGTCGGGTGTCTCGAACTGAAGCTAAGTACCCTTCACAACCCGAATGCAGCATACGCCTAGCCGAAATTGCTGATATCATCATTGCCGTCTTTGGTGCAGCGCTGCACGAATAGTAAAAGTCTGCCTCGCCAGGTAGACGGAATACGACTCGCTTCTCCGCGCACTCAATTGTTGCATGACAAGCACCCAACCAATCCATCCCGAGAATAATGTCGTAATCTTTAATGTCTAATACAATGACATCTAAGAAAAGCTTCCTGCCTCCGATGCAAATATAACCATCCTTACAGATCGCATGGACGGGCATGTCGACTCTCGAAGGTGTGCTCACGCAAAGATTCATATTTAAGGGAGTAGAAGCTAATTTATGCTCAATAGTAAAATCAGCAGATATAAAACTATGCGTAGCACCTGAATCGAATAAGACTCTAGCGGGCAAATCTCTAAAAAGTAATATACCTGTCACGACAGTTTCAGAGACGGATGCTTCGTCCCGAGTCAGTGCATAGACTCATCCTTAAGCACCCTGGCGTCGTGGGTTCAACGCCACAGCATTGGCATCACTTGCTGGAGGCCCCTTGTTATGGTTCCCGTGGTGCTGATTCCCATGGTGCTGATTCCCATTGTTATGATTTCCATTGTTGTGATTCCCGTTGTGCTGATTCGGTTTTGCCTCACGGCAGTTGAAATGCTTGTGGTCCAGACGACCACATTTAAAACACCCAGTAACTCGGCAATCCTTCACTCGATGCCCTAATCTGCCGCACCTGTTGTAGTAAGGTGCACGGGACGGGCCCCTATGCTCAGATGTGTGTGGACGCTTTTGTGCTCCAGACCCTCCCATTTCCTGAGGTCGCTTATTATTGTTGGTACGGAAGGTTTGTACATCGGCCCTTGGTGGACAGCGCCCAAAGATTCGCTCGCTGTTCAGGGCAGCTTCATAACATTCCCTGTATGTTTGACACTTCTGGTTGATGACGTCCCTACACAAATTATCATTCAAACCCTTCTGAAAGCGGTAGCACCACGCCTGCTGGTTAGGCAAGAAGTGCCCAGCAAACTTAGCCAGCTTAGCAAACATAGAATCATAATCATCCACAGACAGACTTCCTTGGATCAGATTGCTGAAGTCGTCTTCCTTTTGTTGACGCACGGCCCTGGGAATGTATTGTTCAATGAAGGATGATTTGAATATTTCCCAAGTTATTTTGCAGTTGGGATTGGCATCGTAAATCCCTTGTTTCATGGCCTCCCACCAATCATGCGCACGCAGTTCCAGCTGAACCGATGCACAGGCAACTCGCTTGGATCCCCGGATGCCAACCAGGTTGAAGAGTCCCTCCAGCTTAGCAATCCATCCCATCACTACGTCCGGTTCTGCTCGCCCATTGAACGTTGGTGGATGCATCTTAGTGAATTCTGCCGTACGGCAGGTGTTCCTTGCTGGATGCTGTGTTTCTTCGGACTCATCCTCTACCGCCACAGCCGGCATTGTAGCAGGCGTCACCGTGGCTCCCCCGTTGTTGGGTACCAAGGATGCAATCAGTTGCATCATGGTATCCATCTTCTTTTATTGAGCAGCCAACTGTGCCTGTTGAGAAATGGCTTGTTGTTGCTGCACCTCCATGAGATGCATAAGCCGTTCGAACATATCCATTGAACCCGCTCCTCCGGATTCTCCAGAACTTGCCGGATCGTTCTGGACGGGCTGAGCACTGCTTACAGCGGCAGTATTTTTTTTAGCCATTGCTACAAAAGAGAGTAGCTTGTTAACACCTCAAAAACGATAGATTTTTGTATCTATGGGCTCATTGTATAGGCGACTCATCTCATACAGCGGACACCGAATGCAACTCAACCGAGAGGCGCATCAAACTCCTTTATAATCTTTTGAAATCCCGAGGATGTAAAGCCTAAGCTCTGATACCAATATGTCATACCCCGATCCCGAAAGGGTCAATCGTCCTCGCTGGATCCTTCACGGAACCGATTCGTCCTCGCTGGGGCGTGATGTCGTACGAGCCTGGAGTTGCGCTCGTACAAGGCAAGAACTTGCAGTTATAGGAACCCACTTTGAAATACAATTTAGAAAACACATTCACAGATAATAGAACACAAGTGCAGGAAGGAAACATGCTTTTTCATTGATAATTCAGAGTAATTTACATAGAGTCTACATTGATGCGCCTTCTCGGCTACTTGAATTACATTAGAAAAGATAACTCAAAATGCAGGGCGCGCTCCATCAGATAGTCCCCGTCGTCCATACATTACGCCCTTGTATAGGTTGAAAGTCCAAGCCTCCAAAATGATCTGACTTCAACTATACTTTAAAATAGAGGTGCTCCTAACGCCTCTTCGTCTATCCACTAGCGTTGCAACGTCTGAGTGCCTGAAATAGTTGCCCACAACGTGGGTCAGTACTCAACTTGTACTGGTGAGCGGGATGAATCCCACTCGACTAAATCGACACTAGCTTATTAGGGGCGAGCATGCATTAAGATTACTTCTATAAAGAAGCAAGTGAATTCAATTCATATCAGTTGCATGTTTTGATAAAAATGAAAATACCATTGAATCCAACCAGTGCATCGATTGCTTACTCAACCGATGCACGCCTTCCCTGCAACGAAACATAAGTATACTAACCATCTGCACAAGATAATAAATTAGCATGTGTTCTATTCTATGTGGTCATTGGTGTGATCGACACCTTAGGGACATATTCCAAGCATTAACGGCGCGCCCTATCAGCCCGGGTAGCAAGCCCCGCTGGAAGTCCCGCAATGCATCGTGACGAACACGAATCAATATTTCCCTCCGGATCGATACGGTTCCAGTGCCCCGGAAAGCCGTTTCGAGGAAATGATAAACCTTGTGCACAAGTTGTCCCAGACCATGCAAATGCATGAATATTTTATATCTCACACAATGCATCGAATTAAACAGATGAAGTAAAGCAGCAATATATATATATCTTATGCAACAGTTCATATTTTCTCAATACGGTGTTCCGATTTTGATATCCCATGGGTCCAAACTCTATCCGAGGCACCAGGCCATAACCAACAACCAAATTCCCTTCCAACCAACCCGAATTATAAGGTGTGCAAGCATATAGTAAAAATTAGTCTACAACTCCCATGTTCCTTTCTTAGTGGCTGGCATGCATTATGGCTAAGCATTTCCTAGGCATCTAATCGGGCATCATCGAGTGAACGTTTGAAACATTAGAGATGTTGGCGTGAAGAAGTAGAAAAGAAGGGACCAAACCACTCACTGGTTAAGGGAAAAGTTGCTGAAATAAGGAATCCCGCCTAGCGACGATCAAACGTCAGTTACGCGGACCTGCAACAGCACGAGCATCGAGTTAGAATTCTTGCCTATCCTTCCTTGCCGAACTCCCCAAAATTCAAGCTCCAATCAATAAAACCAACAGCGAAAACCAAGCAACTCGAAAGCAACACCAAATCAAATCCCAAAGCGGCAATCAAGAAAACCAAGCAACCAAATACGAAAACTATTGGACTCGTTTCAATAGAGGCCTTTCCATGAGTTGGAAAGGATTATCGTATTTCGTCCGTGGCAATAAGATGCCGAAGATCTAAGCATACTCTGACGGACTAGTTACAAGCCCAATTATATAGTGCACATCCCGGTCGGATCAGGATTTGAGGCACTACACCTCTCATGCGGCAGCCTTTTCTAACAAGAAAATTGCTTAGCAGTTGAAGACCCGCAAGACATGGGTTGCAAAAGTCATTGTTCCTCACCCAACTGCGGAGCATGTTTGTCACTACCATATTTTCTTGGAAAGGGTATTTTAGTAATTTCATATTTTATTAAATATTGTACATGATAAATAATTATTTATTATATTATTTAATTGTTGTTAGATGTTAGTTATTTATTTTGGACTTGTGTTAGTGGACCTAACTAGTTTAGTTTAGACTCCTGGACCAATATGTATTAATTGTAGAATTTAGCCCATTTAGAAAGTCCATTGTTAAGGAGATGGATTAAATTAATTGAACCATTAGACTAGAAGCTTTTCTCCTTAATTATTTCTTCATGAGAGGCCCCAAGGGGTATATTAGTCATTTCCTAGTAGCTTGAGGAAGGGGAAAGGGGGTCCGGCCTATATAGAGAGGGGGAATAAATTTCTCTCTCCTTCTTTCATTTGGAAATTAGATCTAAAAATTCTCTCAACCAAATTCCTTCATTCCTACTTCATTTTCCAACCAAATTTTATTCCAATTCCTTCCCAAATCACCATTGGAGACTAGTGGAGCAAGAATCTAGAAGGAGGAAGCAAGGATATACAAAGTGGAGCAAGGATCTACAAGTTGAAGGCCAATTTTATCATATTTGGAGGTTGCATTAGGAATCCATCTTTCAATAGATACAATTCAGTTTTTCATTTAAATTAGGTTCTAAATATGACATTTAACAATAGAAAATCAACCCATATGCATAGGCTACCCATAGGACTTGGTTTTGTGTTCATAGGAGGCATATTGTGAAAGTTATGGTACTTTTTGTGTCAATTTTAGGGAAATTCCGAGATTGACATTTGTTGTGTGTGTCAATTGATCCTATAGATCAATTTGGCATATGCTTGTATGTTTGGGGATAGTGTCGTATCCATAATTTGGTACGTGTAAGTCGTATCCCAATAATTTGGTGATACGTGTTGATTTTGGGGTTTTTCCTCCGACACGGGACTTTGAGCATGTCACATTTTGACACGGACACGTAGATTTATATTTGACTCTTTGTATTGTTCATAAATAATATTTATGACTTATTCGTGTCCTTCGGGGTACGTTTGGATGTGTGGTAGACTCGTGTCGCATGCGTATCCTAGATCTAGTGGGATACTAAGTGATACATTCCATGAGATGTGCAATTTATTGGTAGATCTATTTTTTTTGTGTTCTTAATCATGGAGGAGTGTAATTATGTTATATGTTTGTTTGCTACATATTTATGCATTAGTTATATATATATATATATATATATATATATATATATATATATATATATATATATATATTATATATATGTTGTACATTTATGTAGTCATTATTGTACATATGTAATATCTATTAGTTATTTTATATATACATATGTGGTTGTGGTGTGTATATGTGGATGGTGGTGAATATATATATATATATATATATATATATATATATATATATATATATTTATATTTATATCTTGTGTCTTAGATTTATGTACCTATGAATATACTATATGTATATAATTGTTGTAGCTATTCTTTAACATATAGTCTATTTATATAAATTGTAATATGTATAGTTATATCTACATATTAATTAGATATGTATATGTTGTTATATTCTGTTTATATAATGTAAGTTACCTATTAGTGGATAATTTATATATATATATATATATGTGTGTTATTATATGTAGATTTAGTTATATGTATTATAGTATCTATTTATGTATATATATATATATGTTATATATATATATGTTATATATATATATATATATATATATATATATATATATATATATATATATATATAAGAGGGAAGGAGAACAGGAGCTTCAGCGACAGTGGAAAATGTCACAACAACAACCGTCACAGCAGCAGTAACACAATAGTGACAGCAGCAGGAGAAACAGCGACATCAGCCGGCGACAGTTGCAGAAAACTGTCTCTGAAACAGCAGCAGTATCAGCAGCATATCAGGAGCTTTAGCGTCGGCTTTGGCGACAGTTGCAGAAAACTGTCACTAAAATAGTAGTTTATCAGCACCAACAACAGTCTTCAGCGACACCAATGTACCTATTGATGTTTGTCTTTAAGATTTTATTTAATAATATTGTTTTGGCTTTTGTATGTGATATTTTACCTATGGACTTACGTATCCGGAGATACAGTATCCTAGTATTTTAAGATGGTTTTGTGACCTTGACTTTAGTATTTGAACCAATATTTTTGTGTTAGACTTGTGCAACCTAAAAATAGGTAGTTGACCATAGTTGATCATAGTTTGACCATAGTTTGACCATAGTTGACCATAGTTTCACTTTTAACTTAGAATTGACTTGTTGACCTAGAAGTTGACTAGTTTAACTTATTTTCTTTTTGGAACCTTGTATTGATGTTGTATTCCATATTTAGGTCTTCGAGGCACTGTATCAGACATCGGTGAAACTATTCTTTGGACTTCAGACGAGTACATTCTCTGATAGTTTCTCATTTATGATATCCTCTATGTTCATTGTATATAGTGTAGATATCCTTGTTCTCTTGACACGAAGGTTACACGGATCGGTATATCTGGACCTCGTCATGATATGTTATTCCTGGTTATATGGTGTATCTTGTGCAAAACTTGTTTTATTGATTATCTTGTGTATGTACAGACACTGATTCTCAGGGAGACTTGGTACCTTCCGAGAGAATCCCGTGCCATAGCGTACCATGGTTGGATCTATTATACCAGTCGGGGTTGGGAGTATGTAGTATAGATATGTGATTCTCATCTTATATCTTGTATAGTGTTAATCATACAACACACGTATGATTAGCCAGGCCATAAATCTTGTATCTTGTATCACGTTCCCAAGCCGATCATATGTTAAAGCTAGTACTCACACACTTAGTTATTAGTATTCTTGTTCATTAGCATTTTGCTTATTATTGTATTTATTCTAGTATTTCTTTATTATATATATCTATTTGTCGTATTATGTATATTAACATCTATTTACTGTTACATAGTTTTTATCATTGATCAGAACTGCTGTTAGAGATGTACTCTGCTCCTTTCCTGACTGAATATATTTTTTTCATATGACACTGAGGACTGGTACCCTACACATTATGGACCATAGGATATTGTGGGTTTAGAGTCAGAGACCCTGGCTCAGGAGGGACTTATTGTAAAACCCCCTTCCTAGAAAATCGTATATACCCTTTATTTATTAATTATTAATTAAATTGTAGTAATTAGGTCTAAATAGGAGAAATAGATTTTTAATAATTTTTATGTTAGGTGTTCGGGCACTTAGATGACTTATGGGACCATCAGAAATTTTTTGAATTTTATTCCATGTAGGAGACCCCTTGAGAAGTTGCTAGCCTAACGATGTGCAATATCCTATCCTATAAATTTTCTTATGAGTATATATATATATATATATATATATATATATATATATATATATATATATATATATATATATATATATATACAAATATATATGTATATATATTTTAATTAAAGAAAGAAAGGAAAGGAAAAGAAGATAATAGTAATAATATAATAACAATAATCTAATACTAATTAGTATAGTAATAATTCTAAACTATTCCTATCCCTTTAGCATATGTTACGAGTACTTGCTATTAAATTCAAGTAATAGTAATACTAAGCAAAGTAGCAGCAAACAACTTGCTACTACTTTCTAGCAAGCGCCACCCAGTAGCCTATTTCGCCCAAGAGACCGGCCACTTTGACTCCAGCGGCTTCCCAAACTGCGGACCACTTCATATCCCTCTCTCTCTCCTAATTATATATATATATATATATATATATATATATATATATATATATATATATATATATATATATATATATATATATATATTAGCTTCCAAACCCTAACCTAATATTTCCAGACTTTCTCTTCCCATCTAGAGCCGTCACCACAGCCAGAGAAGCCCCACCAAGCCATCCAACCATCCCGTCGACGCCGACCTCGCGAACTGCAGTTTCCCACTCGAAGCACCTTCGCTCCGGCGTGTTTTTCCGTTGACTCGCTCATCCAAACGTGGTTCCGTTTTCATAGGTATGATCTTCCCTTAACCCTCTCCAATATTTGTTTTATAGTCAACCTCGGAAAACGTGTGCCCCTAGGTGAAAAACAGCGCCCAAGTCAGCGCGAGCAGACAGAATTCTGCAATCGCAGAATTCCAGAATGACCACCCATATTGCCGAGTTCGTATCTCCCACCACAGAGATCCGAATTCGGTGATTCTTTTTGATACCTGTAGATTACATGACCTAGTTTATTTTCTGTATTATAACTTTGTGCTATTAGTCGCTGTGGACAAAAATATATTCGTCACAAAACTGCGCGCACCCACTTTTTCCGGTTTTCCAAAAGTTGGAGATCGGAGCGCGCCCCGCCAAACGGGACCGCCCTGCCGTGTGCCAAGTGTACCAAATGGTGCACACAGCATAACGGGACATGTGAAAATTTGTGGGGACTGATTCGGACGCGTGTGCGCGCCGGAATCAGGCCGTATCCGCGGACACATCCCGTGTCGCCACTTTTGTGGAACTCGCGAGTATTTTGTGCACGCTTGTCAGATTGTGACGAAACTTGCGCCACTGGACTCGTGGTAACGCGCTGGTCCTGTGACCCAATTTTTACGCATTTCTGAGACGGTTGACCAGATCGCCAATTTGCGGGCCCCACAGTTGACTTTTTGGACCAAATTTTGTTCGGCTCATCGGAATCCAAATTTGGACATACTATTGAGTTCGTATTGATATCTAGAGTTGTTTGACCCATAGTTTGTCCTATTTAGAGACTGTTACCCTTGGCACGCTTTTCGGTGCAAAGTGGGCCACACATGGACCCCATTTTTGCCCGAAATTACGATTTTGCCCCTGTGTCCTAATTGGACGAAAGGGAAGTGCTTTCTAGCTATTTTGCTTATTTTGGGAATGTTGGCGATATTTATTTCAGCATCCGGAGATATTTGTTCTGTGGCCATAGCTTCTGGTCCTGTGTATTGGACATCTGGACGTGACATTTTGCAATTTCTTGCCAGGCAAGTATACCTTGCCATTGTACTGTTATTTACATTCCATATGTTGCATACATCTTTATTTTCTGCCCTTAGTTCATATATTTTAATTGTTATATAAAATGCTCGCGATGGTGACGTCGCGATATGTTTTTACTTATGTATTGCATTGACCCTGTACATGAGACTACCCCATTATCATATAGTATCATTAGGTTCATTTGGCCATGACACATATTTTTACACGAGTCATGAGTCTCATATAGATCACGGACGCATGTATTGACTGATCATCGGTACGTATGGGCCGTGCGTTAGGGATAACTGCTGTTAGAAACTTTGCATGCTAGTAGACTTGGCAGTTATTAGAGGTCCAGGGACATAGCTTATTATAGTACGGTGGTCCCATCCTTGTACTTGTTTGGTTGCAGGATTGGGCTAGGGTACTAAGAATAGGCTATGGACCAAATCGTGTCATGGATGTGACATGCTTAGAGCATGGGGTGGGGAGAACAACAAGTACCGCATTTGAGCTCCTTTGCACTTTTTCTGTGACGCCCGGATTCTCCGCTGGAGATACGGGTGGTGATGACCCATATATATACATTGGCGGGCCTCCGCCGTTCAAAAGATGACGTGCCTTTGGGCCCCTGGATCTTCAAAAGAGAACCATGCCAAATCCCAGTTTTCAGCCAGATAGCTCACTTGTGGGGAAAATTATTCTTAACTGCATTCACTTTAGACGGTTAGGTGACCCATTGGATATTTATTTCAGTACTTCATTGACATGTGTTTAAGTATACTTGTTATGTCCCTCTAAGGACCTGGTCCCCTGCCAGGTGTATTTGTTCTTGAGTACTCGCAGGAGCGCAGATTCGGATGGTTACCTATGTTTCGAGGATGTCTTCTCTCCGAGCCATGACTGATAGCTGGTACTCATATTGTTTGAGTGAGTTGTACTTATATTGTATTTACTTTTCCCATTCGAGTTGGTAGTGGATTTGTTTCCATCCAACTATTATCTTTAGATACTTCTTGTTGAGATCTAGTTTCATAGATACTGGTTATTTATTTCTATATGATTTTGGTGGATGAGATTTAGATTATAACCTGTGACTTGTATTACATTTTATACCACTTGTGGATTTTATATTCATATTATAGCGTACGTATGGATTTGGTTTCCATATATTGGAGTTGCCATATCCATGCGGCTGGCATGCTTACGTGTCCTAGTCCTACGTATTTTTGGGACTGGGGCGTGACATATTTTTGTGGTGGCCCATGCAGGTCAAGAGCATATTGTCTCGGTTACGTTACTGTACCGAACAATCCTGCACCTAGGACTAGAATATAGGATCTCATCCACAATTGACCATGATTCATCTTCCTCCTATCTGTTCTATTTGAACAATTGTATCTTGCTTGATTCCTGTACTTCCCTAATAATTCTTTGAGTATAGCCTTCTGCTAGAACATAGGAACCCCTGTTATTAGGATGATAATTAGAGTAGCACACCTATTTAGAATACAACGAGATTATAGATACACCACTAAGTTTAGAAAATCTAGCGAACCCTAGAATCCCTTATCCCTATAATTGGTTTACCATTACCCGGATGTATTATGAGGACTTGAGAGTAGTATAGACACTACTAGAGTTAGTTAGAAGGTTACCATAATGTTTGCCCCTAGTATTGAGGAACCCATAGAAAATAAAAACTTAATGTTTGGACTGAACCTAACCTTCATAGTTAGATGATATTGGAACTATAAACTTATATCATTGTCTTGTTATTAGTAGACAGCACCCTAGGAAGCCTAGAGGAATGTAATCAACACTTCTCCCTTGATCATACCCCGAACATAGCAACTAATACCCCACTCCCCTTAGAGAACCATGATGCTGTCTAGAGCCCTCTATCTTTATTTTATATATTGTTTTCCTGCGACCATAGCGCTCGCTATTTTGCGACGGCTAATTACGTTTCTTCTCTTCATCTTTCAACTCGTGCCATCTGACACTTCGGATAGTAGGCCAAGTAATTTTATTTTTTGTTAAGGGCTCATAGTTTGCTAGGATTATAGTTGTAACCTTGAGTGTGAATTTTGTTTTGCTTGGTAGTTAGAACTTGATAAGTTAAGTTGTTTTGTAGATTGTGACCAATGATTAACCCTTAGTTTTAAATCGTGTAATTTGTACCCTCACCTCGATACAAGTTAGACCCTTCCTCCTTGACGGCCAGTAACTCTTCTATCCTTACCATCGACACTTGCTTGTAAGTGCTATGACTAAGACTTAGGATGACCATTACCTACATAAATAGGAGACCCTAAAAAGTACAAGATTTTTCTCATACACCCTAATAAAGAGTTTCTGTTTTATTTACATGTGTAAGATTATTGTGTAGGACCCTCTTAAGACTGTCACCGTATTAGTTTAATTCTTATAAGTTGGGTAGTATACCTCACCACCTAGTATCATATAGCCCTTGTGATCCATTGATGAAGAGTAACTGAATGGCATTAATGGTATGCTAACATAAGATGATAGTGTTTATTCAGACTATAGAACTTAGAGGCTCATACCCCTACTTTGTCGACTATCGACTTAGACAAGGAATTAATATGACAACTGTAGAGATTGTAGAGTCTTTTGTTATTGTTGCTTATGTTGTTTTGTTTTTGCAACTTGAATTATTTATAACTTCTCTCATCGTAATCCAGCATTATATTTTCTGTGCTACCTTGAATTATGCTGCTATTATAGCCTAGTTTTTGCAAGCTTATTCTTTATCAAGCTTGTTCACTACATATGTATTAGTGGGCGCCCACAATAATACATTTCAGAATCAGTATATTACGGTCTGATCAACCTTA
This sequence comes from Iris macrosiphon, assembly GCA_036927795.1. Lineage (NCBI taxonomy): Eukaryota > Viridiplantae > Streptophyta > Magnoliopsida > Asparagales > Iridaceae > Iris > Iris macrosiphon. The sequence continues at coordinate 238,475,372 of JAYESA010000004.1, forward strand.
GTGCACTCGGTTCGCCCTTCACATAACAACTTTACGTGGATTGAGATATAGGGTGATTGTAAACGAACGTACTTCCCCCTAGATATATCTGAGCACATCGTATCCGTTACATAACTGTACTGATACAAGCATGTGAATAGGAACTACCAAAATAGGATTTTAATCCACAACTGCTTTGACAATTCCCAATTGAATTCTTTAAAGCGCCTTGATCCCCATACTTGCATTCTATTACCTCTCCCTTGAACTCTTTATTATTGATCTACGTCTTTCCTTATTTCGGAAAGACGAAACCTCGTACGGGGTATAAAGTTTGATATACAGAGAGTACTAGATATACCCCATAGGCCAATCACATACTTGAGGATTATTCTTTTATAATTAAGGACATATCATATATGATATAATCGGTATTGAAGTTTCGAGGATTGAATGACATGAGTAAATAAATTAAGCAATATTTTTTTCTTAAAGTATATAGCCTTAGGTGATATGTGGGTAAATTCTAAGTGGGGTAGTAGTGCATTGTCAACTCGGGAGGAATTTTTTTTAGATTATGATCGAGTAAAACTAGATTGGGAGAGGTTCAAGCCATTGTAATTTTAAGAAATTTAGAAGGATGACTAAGATGATGAGGATCAATGAATTGATATTGAGGACCAAATATTTATACCTTAAGTGCATGAGTTAAGTTTTTGAACAATGAAGGTAGAATCACCAATTTGAATTTAGAGGATAAATATAGAATCTCAGACTTGAATATTGGTGGACTGCATTTAAATTATTTTTCAATTTGGTGAATTAAATTAAGAATTAAAATTTTGGTTGGACGACCTATTTGAAATAATGAGGATGTGAATGGAATTAAAGAGTTGAGGCATACAAAATTTTATAAGTGAAAATGGGAATATATTGGACTCAAACCACTTCTAAAGGAGGTTATGATAGTTAGAGATCGTGAGGTAAAAGTTATATGAGTATGTAAATCTTGGAGATGTTATGTGGATGTAGATAATTTGAAACAAGGGGAGAAGAGATAACCATAGGTTAAATTTTGATTGGAGCAGTGGTCATCTTAACCTAGAAGTGATTGCAATGGATATGATTAGGATCTTAGTTATCGTAAGAAGATCGCGACTGACTTGCCTTATTGTACATAAAGGATTAACCGATTCTGCCTTATTTCAATTTTGAGGACGACATTATTTTAAGTTCGGCAGATTGTGAACCCCTCACCCAAAATTGACCTACTCGACTTAGATAGTGAGACTGAGGCTAGCACAAATCCACTTAGAAATAGAACACGGTACTTTTTTTTTAGTTTACAACATGATATCACTTGACACGCCTTACCGTGCTCCGATAATTGGAGCACTACACTAGCCACTGCCTTCCTACAAATTCTACACCCTTATCCTAGACATGTCCATCATCCAATTCTCATCTTTGTGCAACTTTCCAATTGTTGGACGCTTTTATGCAAAAGAGCATTTATGTGTCCACACCATTGGATATGACACATGAAGAAACCTATTCCTCGCTCATATGGATTTTTTCATGATTTTTTTTTCCGGGATGTGCAACGTACAACATCGCCCACCCCTTTAAACCTAGCCTTGCATTTTAAACAATGCAAATCTTATACCATCATTGCATTCTATCATGGCTTAATTTTAATTTCGAGGACGAAATTTTTATAAGTTGGGTAGAATGTAAAACCCCCTTCCTAGAAAATCGTATATACCCTTTATTTATTAATTATTAATTAAATTGTAGTAATTAGGTCCAAATAGGAGAAATAGATTTTTAATAATTTTTATGTTAGGTGTTCGGGCACTTAGATGACTTATGGGACCATCAGAAATTTTTCGAATTTTATTCCATGTAGGAGACCCCTTGAGCAGTTGCTAGCCTAACGATGTGCAATATCCTATCCTATAAATTTTCTTATGAGTATATATATATATATATATATATATATATATATATATATATATATATATATATATATATATATATATATATACAAATATATATGTATATATATTTTAATTAAAGAAAGAAAGGAAAGGAAAAGAAGATAATAGTAATAATATAATAACAATAATCTAATACTAATTAGTATAGTAATAATTCTAAACTATTCCTATCCCTTTAGCATATGTTACGAGTACTTGCTATTAAATTCAAGTAATAGTAATACTAAGCAAAGTAGCAGCAAACAACTTGCTACTACTTTCTAGCAAGCGCCACCCAGTAGCCTATTTCGCCCAAGAGACCGGCCACTTTGACTCCAGCGGCTTCCCAAACCGCGGACCACTTCATATCCCTCTCTCTCTCCTAATTATATATATATATATATATATATATATATATATATATATATATATATATATATATATATATATATATTAGCTTCCAAACCCTAACCTAATATTTCCAGACTTTCTCTTCCCATCTAGAGCCGTCACCACAGCCAGAGAAGCCCCACCAAGCCATCCAACCATCCCGTCGACGCCGACCTCGCGAACTGCAGTTTCCCACTCGAAGCACCTTCGCTACGGCATGTTTTTCCGTTGACTCGCTCATCCAAACGCGGTTCCATTTTTATAGGTATGATCTTCCCTTAACCCTCTCCAATATTTGTTTTATAGTCAACCTCGGAAAACGTGTGCCCCTAGGTGAAAAACAGCGCCCAAGTCAGCGCGAGCAGACAGAATTCTGCAATCGCAGAATTCCAGAATGACCATCCATATTGCCGAGTTCGTATCTCCCACCACAGAGATCCGAATTCGGTGATTCTTTTTGATACTTGTAGATTACATGACCTAGTTTATTTTCTGTATTATAACTTTGTGCTATTAGTCGCTGTGGACAAAAATATATTCGTCACAAAACTGCGCGCACCCACTTTTTCTGGTTTTCCAAAAGTTGGAGATCGGAGCGCGCCCCGCCAAACGGGACCGCCCCGCCGTGTGCCAAGTGTACCAAATGGTGCACACAGCATAACGGGACACATGAAAATTTGTGGAGACTGATTCGGACGCGTGTGCACGCCGGAATCAGGCCGTATCCGCGGACACATCCCGTGTCGCCACTTTTGTGGAACTCGCGAGTATTTTGTGCACGCTTGTCAGATTACGACGAAACTTGCGCCACTGGACTCGTGGTAACGCGCTGGTCCTGTGACCCAATTTTCACGCATTTCTGAGACGGTTGACCAGATCGCCAATTTGCGGGCCCCACAGTTGACTTTTTGGACCAAATTTTGTTCGGCTCATCGGAATCCAAATTTGGACATATCATTGAGTTCGTATTGACATCTAGAGTTGTTTGACCCATAGTTTATCCCATTTAGAGACTGTTACCCTCGGCACGCTTTTCGGTGCAAAGTGGGCCACACATGGACCCACTTTTGCCCGAATTTACGGTTTTGCCCCTGTGTCCAAATTGGACGAAAGGGAAGTGCTTTCTAGCTATTTTTCTTATTTTGGGAATGTTGGCGATATTTATTTCAGCATCCGGAGACATTTGTTCTGTGGCCATAGCTTCTGGTCCTGTGTATTGGACATCTGGACGTGATATTTTGCAATTTCTTGCCAGGCAAGTATACCTTGCCATTGTACTGTTATTTACATTCCATATGTTGTATACATCTTTATTTTCTGCCCTTAGTTCATATATTTTAATTGTTATATAAAATGCTCGCGATGGTGACGTCGCGATATGTTTTTACTTATGTATTGTATTGACCCTGTACATGAGACTACCCCATTATCATATAGTATCATTAGGTTCATTTGGCCGTGACACATATTTTTACACGAGTCGTGAGTCTCATATAGATCATGGACGCATGTATTGACTGATCATCGGTACGTATGGGCCGTGCGTTAGGGATAACTGCTGTTAGAAACTTTGCATGCTAGTAGACTTGGCAGTTATTAGAGGTCCAGGGACATAGCTTATTATAGTACGGTGGTCCCATCCTTGTACTTGTTTGGTTGCAGGATTGGGCTAGGGTACTAAGAATAGGCTATGGACCAAATCGTGTCATGGATGTGACATGCTTAGAGCATGGGGTGGGAAGAACAACAAGTACCGCATTTGAGCTCCTTTGCACTTTTTCTGTGACGCCCGGATTCTCCGCTGGAGATACGGGTGGTGATAACCCATATATATACATTGGCGGGCCTCCGTCGTTCAAAAGATGACGTGCCTTTGGGCCCCTGGATCTTCAAAAGAGAACCATGCCAAATCCCAGTTTTCAGCCAGATAGCTCACTTGTGGGGAAAATTGTTCTTAACTGCATTCACTTTAGACGGTTAGGTGACCCATTGGATATTTATTTTAGTACTTCATTGACATGTGTTTAAGTATACTTGTTATGTCCCTCTGAGGACCTGGTCCCCTGCCAGGTGTATTTGTTCTTGAGTACTCGCAGGAGCGCAGATTCGGATGGTTACCTATGTTTCGAGGATGTCTTCTCTCCGAGCCATGACTGATAGCTGGTACTTATATTGTTTGAGTGAGTTGTACTTATATTGTATTTACTTTTCCCATTCGAGTTGGTAGTGGATTTGTTTCCATCCAACTATCATCTTTAGATACTTCTTGTTGAGATCTAGTTTCATAGATACTGGTTATTTATTTCTATATGATTTTGGTGGATGAGATTTAGATTATAACCTGTGACTTGTATTACATTTTATACCACTTGTGGATTTTATATTCATATTACAGCGTACGTATGGATTTGGTTTCCATATATTGGAGTTGCCATATCCATGCGGCTGGCATGCTTACGTGTCCTAGTCCTACGTATTTTTGGGACTGGGGCGTGACACTTATCCCGACTGAGACAGATGATCCGGGATTAGTACCCTCTTAGTATTTTTTTGTACTGGATTTGTCTCCAGCTTATTTGTTAGTATTTTTCAGACTCATTGATGTATTATTTCAGACTCATGAGTTGTATGTGACTATTTCGATTCTTTATTCTGATTCGTGCCCTTTCTATCTTAGATCTATGATTGAGTATATTATAATTGTTGGTGGTTTATAATTTTGCTAGATAGATTACCCGGACAACGTTCTACTACCGATTCTGCGACGTAGGCTGGGCATTATTCCCGACTTATACCCTTACACCGGGTGCGTGTCATGACACATTTTTAGTGGTGGCCCATGCAGGTCAAGCTTCGCAAGTTATGCGACGTCATGGTAGTGCGATGATTTAGTTGTACTGCTGCGAGCCTGCGTTAGGATATAAGACATAGGCTGAGATACTCAATCACATCTAGGAAAATTCTTTTGATTCAACTATTCTTCCTTGATATTGATACTTGATCTCTTAAATTGTACTTTCCTTGAGTGTCTTACGTCATGTTCCATATTGATTCCATTCCAGCTTTAGCTTTGTTTGATAGTAGTGCTTCCCATAGTTTTGTATCTATTTCTTTTGCTCTGAAGCATGGTTTGGTAGCTGAGTCTTTGCTTAGGACTTGCACGATCATGACCGGGGGAGGCATTATCCTGGTTAATAATATTTGTATGGATCGAAGAGTTACTCTAGGAGGCCGGGAGTTGAGTGCGTGTCTACTTATAATGCCACTCCCGAGCTACGACATTGTAATCGGGATGGATTGGTTGAGTAGGCACCGTGCTAGCATAGATTGTAGAGGAGGTAGAGTTTTGTTTGGTCCGCCAGGAGAGCCAGAGTTTGAGTTTGCTAGAGGAGCTACAGAGTAGGGAGAAGGCATTATTTGTGGAGCTATGGTGGAAGACAAGGAGTTATCGCATCCGTTGATAACAGAATTCTTGGATGTATTTCCCGAGGAATTGCCAGGGTTGCCACAAGATCGAGAAGTTAAATTTTCTATAGACTTGGTACCAGGTTCAAAACCAATTTTGCAACATGTCTATAGAATAAACAACAGCGAGCTGGTCGAGCTGAAGAAGCAGGTGGACGAATTACAGAATAAGGGGTTTATCAGATCGAGTTCTTCACCGTGGGGAGCCCCGGTATTGTTTGTACCAAAGAAGGATGGATCGGTGCGCATGTGCATTGATTATAGGGCTTTGAATAATCTTATTATCAAGAATAAGTACCCTTTGCGAAGGATTGATGATCTGTTCAATCAGTTGAGTAGTGCCAAGGTATTTTCTAAGATAGATTTGAGATCAGGCTACCATCAGGTGAAGGTAAAGCTGGTGGACATACCGAAGACTGCTTTTAGAACTCGGTATGGTCAGTACGAGTTTATGGTGATATCGTTTGGTTTGACTAATGCATCGGCAGTATTTTTGAACTTGATGAACAAGGTGTTCCATCAATACCTTGACAAGTTCGTGGTGGTGTTTATCGACAACATACTCATTGTTTGTGGTATTAAACGAAAGAATAAAAGTGTATTTCAATGACGGAGTTTGTGCGAAACCCGCGCCCTTTGGTTTACAAACAAACTTGTACAATGTAATCCTATACGAGGATGTGGGAGTACAATTTATTTAATCTGGGTATAAATTGCTATAGGTGTCTGATCTGCGGTCGATCACTTTAGCCCTTGGACCACGTGATGTTAAAGAGGTGCCGTGGAAGACAGGTAGCAGCTCCGAAGGTTGTAGGAGAGGGTGGATGCACGATGCCGAAGTCGTCGATCCCCGCTCTTTGCCTGAGCTCCGGGCTCTCTCTCTCTCTCTCTCTCTCTCCCTCCTCCTTGTTCGATCTTCTCCGATTGTCGACCTTCGATCTGGTATTGGTACTCTTGACCGAGTTTTTCGACCTGGGATCTGATATTGGTTTCTTCACCAATTTTTCGACCTTGTTCCCCATTGACAGGGGCCTCTATTTATAGAGTCTTTGGTGATAGTGACCACTCCGTTGGTGTAGCAACCGAGGAGTGGAAAGTACAGCACCCTTTTACACAATGGTTAAAGTAACCAATGCCTACGTATAGATGATCTTTTGACTGAGCGGGTGACGTGGGTCCAACTAAGGGGACACAACACGTACGGTTGCTACTAAGATCACGGCGTAAAAGCCACGCGGGTAGGTATCCATTGTGTAGAAGAGGTTGGCGTAGAAGCCAAATATCCGTCACCATGGCATAGAAGCCAGGTAGGCATAGAAGCCGAACAGGCATAGAAGCCGAGTAGGCGTGGAAGCCGAGTAGTCGTAGAGACTGAACAGGCATAGGAGCCGAGTAGGCGTGGAAGCCGAACAGGCACAGAAGCCGAACAGGCATAGAAGCCGAGTAGGCGTGGAAGCCGAGTAGTCGTAGAGACTGAGTAGGCGTGGAAGCCGCATGAGCACAGATCCTGAATGGGCGTAGAAGCCGCTGTATATCGTGCTAGAATGGGCGTAGAAGCCGCTTGAGCACAGATCCTGAATGGGCGTAGAGGCCGCTGCATATCGTGCCAGAATGGGCGTAGAAGCTGCTTGAGCACAGATCCTGAATGGGCGTAGAAGCCGCTGCATACCGTGCTGATGTAGACGCCTTAGCCGGAATTACGGCTTTTAAAGATATAACCAAATCTCTTGCAGAGATTTGCCATCACCTTATGCATTAAATGTGGAGGCGTATTTCGAAGGTCTGCAGGCCTTCTGTGCACCCATCGCAGAGACGTGTCTTGAGAGAAATAATCACCGCTCTGTGTAATTAGACGTGGTGACGTGCCTCTAATCCCGTACGAAGTGCAGCTTTTGACGTGGCAGGCGGTTTGTCTGCTGCGGAGCATAAAACAACTTATGTTTGCCTATGTAAAACAGGGCGGCGTATTCTCTTGTACGCAAAAGAGCGGTTTATGCTGAGGGGACTCCAGTAAACGACGATTTGGTGATATTTTACCAAATCCTCTGCATTAAATGGTGAGATCCGCCATCATACTTTGGGACGCGTCCCGAGAGGTCTGCCATCATTTTCAGCCGTCGTCTGGGTAGCCGTGCATCACCTTTTTTGAGGAGTCAGAGGTCAGATTCACTGCGTGACTTGACAGGTTCATTTCGGGGAAGATGAAGCGTTCCTCGTACGCTATAATGCTGCTTTGAGAGCGGTTGAGTTTTACGCCATGGAGGCGATGAAGAACTCTGTTTTACGCTGGAGCGGCCTGGACGTACTGCACTTATGCGGATGGTCCTTTGAGCTTTATTCTTCACGCTGTATTTTAGTGGAGAAAACTCTGTTGTACGCCTGATGGCTCTGAAGGCCTCTGCTTACGCAGCTCTGTATCAAGAGGCTGTGTAGCTCTTCCCAGCGTATTTTTCATGCTTCTACACTTATATACTCGAAGACATCGGAGGAGCATGAGGAGCATTTGAGAATTCTGTTGGATGTGCTGAGGAAGGAGAAGCTGTATGGAAAATTGTCCAAGTGTGAGTTTTTCCTGGACAAGGTAGAGTTCTTGGGACATGTTGTGACTGGTGATGGTATCTCAGTGGATTCGCAAAAGATGATCACCGGAGTTCGCCGGGTCGATTTGAGGAAGAAGGAGATCATGTTCTTCCAGCGTGTAAGGAGCCAAAAAAAATGGCGTCTTCGAGCAAGTGTCCACTGTAACAATGGATCATGGAAGGATATCTTAGCCTCCCTTGCTCGAGATAATCAGCAACTTTGTTTGGCGTTGCCCCAGGAGAGAGGAAGGGTCGTATTTGACCACGGCGGCTGGCATGCCGCGCCTTCTCTCGATGCCCTCCGGTGACGAGAGTCAGACAGACTCGTTCTGTCCCGGCCTGATCGGTGCACGGAGCATGGGATCTGCAAAATCTATGCAGGCCCAGTTCTGTATCCGCCCGCCGTTGATCATTGCCATGTCGGTCAGTTTGCTGGAGCTGACCGACTGCCGGAGGAGATGGATAAAGAATTGAAGCCCAGCGAGAACCTGTCAGAACAGCTTCTGGGCGATCTTCAGACGACGAGGGGGTATCTCCTTTGTAGACGGAGTTTCCCTCAGATGTAATCATGAAAATGAAAAGAAAACCCTTGTAGATTGGATTTCTCTCATATGTAATCATGATTTTGATCTTTAATAAAAATCGTCTTTCTTCTTCATATGATCATCTTGCCATATATTACTGTAAAGTCTTAATATGTGCTGCTTTAACACGTCTGAATCTGTACGTCGACTCTGTAGAAAGAGTGCTAGGTCCTGTCCTTTACGCATAGCGAGTAGTCCATAGAACGCTGTAGAGCATTTTGAACATCTTAGAACTGTCCTGTTGCTGGGACTGAGGAACCGCGTAGAGCTCTAAACTTCTGATAAACAGAATTTTTGTTCAGTCTTCGCCTTCAAGAGTGACTTCTCGAAAATCCCTTGGAACAGGGTCGAGGAATGGCTGTCAAAAACTGAGTTGCCCTCTTTTGATAGACGAGATATTCAGACTGGAGTTTGGATGAACCTCCATTTGACCCGAGAAGAGTAATTTCTCAATGTTTGAACTCTTGTATGTTTCGGGTACTTGGGATATATTGAGGCCAAGGAGGAGTATCTTCTGTGTGAACTCCTGTAATTGACCGTCTTGGGGACCGTTCGAATATACGGAAAGTCGTGGAGCGAGAAATCATCAGTCTGTAGCCTCCGGGCGTAAAACACCGTCGAGCGTGAAATCGTAGACTTATAGTTCCTGTGCGTGAAGTCATGGGTTTTGTGGCCTCTCGAGCATAAAAGCTACTGAGCACAAAGGCATCCAGGCCAAAAACCTGACTTGTAGCTGTTGAACGTAAAGTTGTAGATTCGTAGCCGTCGAGCGTAGGAAGCTCCTTTAGCGTAGAACTGTATATCTGTAGCCTGTGAGCGTAGAACACCATCGAGCGTAAAATCGTAGACTTGTAGTTCCTGTGCGTGAAGTCATGGGTTTGTGGCCTCTCGAGCATAAAAGCTGCTGAGCACAAAGGCATCCGGGCCAAAAACCTGACTTGTAGCTGTTGAACGTAGAGTTGTAGATTCGTAGCCGTCGAGCGTAGGAAGCTCCTTTAGCGTAGAAATGTATATCTGTAGCTCCTGAAAAGAAAATTTCTTCGAGCGTAAAGTCTTGCGGATCTGTTGCTTCTGAGCGAAAATTGAGCACCATCGAGCGTGAGATCATCGATTTGGTATCTGCTGAGCGTAAAGTCATAAATTTGTGGCCTCTCGAGCGTAAAAGCTACTGAGCACAAAGGCATCCGGGTGTAAAACCATAGACTTATAGCTTGCGAGCGTAAAACCGTAGATCTGTTGCTGTCGAGCGTAGAAAGCTCCTTCAGCGTAGGACCTGCTGAACCGTCTTTGCACGAAAAAACTTTTCGAATTTGCTGACTGTCCGTCTTTCAAGGTTAGTGGGCTGACGTGGCATCCAATCATAACCCTTTATTCAATTTGCGAGATTTGGTTAGGGTCTCGAGGAGTCCGTCTGAGGATTCGAGGAGTCGGCCCGAACTCTATATATATCCCAAGTTCTCTGAGAGAGAAACTTTTTATCCGTCTTCTGTGAAAGAGAGCTTTCGACTGTTCGAGTTTTTCTTCGTTCCCTCGAGTCTTCAGAAAATGGCGTCGAAATAAACCTCCTCCGCTAAGGAAAAGGGTATAGGTTCCTCTTCTCATTCTTCCGCTCCAGCGAGGAAGTCTTCGGTCGGTCAAGGCGAACTTCCTTCTGAGTGAGGTGTCCCGCCGAATAGCAGTGCACCCGGTCTTAGAGGTAAAGCCTTCGGGATGACAAAAACGATAAAAAATCCTTCGCACACGCTGAACGTGACCGTGCTAGGTCGTCTTCTGTGCTGATAGCCTCTTCTTGAGGAAGATGATGCACGGAGGTGTTTTCATCTTTTATGCCCATATTTCTAATGTGTTAGCGTAAAGACTCTATATTTTCGTAGTTCTGAGCGTAGAAGCTCTGGCTACCGAAAAGTGGGGTATATCATAAAATTTGAATTTTACGCTTGTGGGGGGACCTCTGGTGTAAAATTGCCAGATTTGCACAATCCTGCGTAGAGCACGGACTGTTATTTCTTTCGGTCCGTATGTTCGTGCAAGACCTGCGATGACGTATTTTTCTTGTACTTTTGTAGTTGACTTGGGTGAGTCTCCACTGGCCGAGATGATGGGCTCCGCTGCTGGGATGCTGCACTCGAACTACCTGGAGGATCTGTCCCACGTGTCATTCTCTATCTCCAGACCCCAGTACCCTGAAGGAAGGAGGGTCTTAATATCGGCTCAGGGCGAGCGAATGCTGCTGAGCATGATCAACGGGGAGCCTCTGACTTATGTAGACGGGGAGCCGTACGTAAAGCCGGCTTTCCTTTTTGGGGACATGATCGACAAACAGTCCCAGACGAAGCCTAAGAGGGAGCCCTGGTTCTTCTCAGCCGGGAATTTGGTTTTGTACCTGCCAACGATGCCGAGGGATTATCCCATCTCGGCCTTCTTCCACGCGATGCATCCTAGGAAGATATCGTGGACGCTGACTCCTGATCTTCACGGCAAGCCGGGGAAGATTTTTTATCTGAAAGGAGCTGACCAGGGGTCATTCGTCAGTCGCCCCTCCGGCGTTATGACGTTGTTCAGAGGATTGTGTCCGGGCAGTGTTCCAAGTGAAGATAGCTTGGTGATCCAGCCGGTCCAATTGTCGACCTTCTGCAACGACTTTGTGGGTCGAGGTGGGGTATATCCCAAGGAGAATCCTCGGTGCAATGGGTGGATCGCCCCAATGAACTCCCGATGGAGATGCCTACTTGACTGGGCCTTGAAGCACTTCCAGAGAGAGTTGGAGGGCATTGGACTATATGCCGCTGTGAGTGCGACGAGCGTCGGGTTGCCTCCGAACCCCAATTTGTTCCTGGTACTGATGGAGCGGTACATTCCGCTCACCGGGACCTTTGCCACTCCACTGGGGGAGTAGGGGTTGGCGCTCAACGAGATGGCAGTTGTCTCGAGACTGCCGATGGGGATACTCCATATGAAGAGTATGTTCCCACCAACCGAGAGTTGGGGGATTTGGACCCTCGGGTGGCGGAAGTATATCAGGAGCTGATGTGTCAATACTTCGCGTGCACCGCCTTTTATAACGAGCCTTCTGATTTGGCTCACACCACCAAGTGGATGTCCTACCTCTTCTTCCACCGAGCCGGGGCTGCCAGGTCGAAGAAAACCTCTGGTGGCAAGAACGAGCCCGTGAACTGTTTAGGCGTGCTTAGTGCCCAGGTTGTGGAGACTCTTATGGAGGAGGCTGAAGCTCCGGATCAGCTTCTTATCGAGGGGGTAGGAAAGTGCCCAGAAGGCACCAAGGCCTGTAGTTACTTGAGGCGTTATCGCAGGCCTTTGTCTAAGGAAGCCCAGCTGGCTGGTTTCCTCTCCATATGGTTGCACCGAGTAGTGGTGCCAGGTACCGCGTCCGCGGACCGCATTCACCAAAACATCCTGTGGCCGGCAGTGCGCCTGGTGTTTGGGGCAAGACTGGGCTTGCTTCCTGCCATGGTGTGCCGTATACAGGCTGGTTTGAGAGCCATAACTGACGGGTTGCTCGTCAACGAAGCTCGACGTGAGAGTTTTCCTAGGGTGGAATTACCATACCTATACTTGATGGGATGGTTGATTCTCCACAATCCCCGGGTGATGTCTCCTGGGTCCGGTAGCAGCTCGGGGGGTATATTCTTGCTGAATTACAAGGATTCCTCCTGGAATGTGAGCACAGTTTTAGACTGCCGGCTGGTGTTGAACCTTAGCCACGGTTGGAAGGTCCTCTGTACTGCTCCCCCCGTGCATCGCAATCAATCAGGGGTGCGGCTTGAGGATTCAGGTGGAGAGAAGACCGACCTTTCCCTGGAAGCTTTTAACTGGTTGGTCTGTATTAGACCCCCCCATCTGCTGTACATGAGCGAAGATCACTGCTTCTTCGAGCCCTACTTGCCTAGTCGGTTTGCCAGGCAGTTTGGGTACGATCAACTGCATGTGGGCAATGCCGTTACCAGCTTTAGGTCCAGGGGCGGACTCATTGATGGAGCTAGAAGGTGGCGCTATTTCCTCATGGGTTGTACGAGGGCAACCTTCATTGTGCCGGTCGTTACAACCTCCACGGAGCTTCGTATTCTCCATTCTTACGCCCAATTTTACGTGGCGATTAACACCTTCCATCGTGATTTCGACGTGCATGGAAGCTTCCGGGTGCCTTCTCCCAAGCCTGGGGGAAGAGTTGACGTCCCTTCGGTTTCTTCGGACGAAGGTGAGGAGTTTGGTACTTCGGACGAGCCTCTGGTATCGATGCCGAGGTGCGAAGTGCCTCTGCCTGCGGGGGCTTTGGTAGTCCCTTCTGGGAAGCGACGGGCTTCTGCTCTGAAGGAAGTTTCTCTTCGCAAGAGGAGGAAGGAGACGGTTGCTCGTCCTCTCCGCATTCCTGGCATTGCAGCTCCTGGGAGTGAGCCTGCCTCTCCCTACATCGGGGATGATTCCTTGGCTGGAGGTTCCTCGCCTTCTAGAGAGGGGCCTCCTTTAGTTCCGGTCATCGATGTCGGAGAATCCTCGTTAGAGGTGGCTGTGGCGGCTACTGCTCCAGGTAGCAGAGCGAGATTGCCTGTGTGGCCGAGGCAGATGGGAGAATCTTTCCCGAGGCCAGCAGCGGGCATGACTCCTGCCGCGTCAATGAGCGCGTCTGGCGAGATTCTGGCCGATGAACTTCGACCACGTCTTGGTGGAGGCCTGACAGAACTCTCGGCGATGTCGGTCGGCCCACCTCCTTCTCCCGGCATGACGATTCGCATTGTGTCATTAAGGCATGGTTTAGCTATATCGACTGCAGATGCGTCGTATATGCCGTTGGCTCCGGGTAAATGTCGTTTTTATGTCTCCTTTGAGAAAGATTGTCATCATACTGATATTGACTTTCTCGTCTTCTTCTCAGGGGATAGCGCCCATGGGGAGTATAGCGTTGAAGCGCATTCTGGTTCCGCTCGGGCTTTTGACGAGGAGGCGTTCGTCTTTGATGAGGAAGTAGCTTCGGGGGCCAGTATGCCTGGAGTAGCTTCGTCACCTCGAGAGGAGGATGAACACGTCGTCGTGACCTTGCCTCTTGTGAGTGTGGCGACGACTTCGACCGCCGTTACCGCACCTTCTTCGATTGCGCCATGTGTCAATGCGACGGCTGTGGCCACCTCGTCTGCAATCATCCCTGGAGAGGGACTTGCTGACATTGCGGGCGCTTCCAGCGTTCAGTCGGATCTAGTTGCGTTGACCGAGCAATATACCAGCCTTTTCTACACCGGTTTGAGAATGATGGTGTCAATGATGTTAGCGAAGAATCTAGATTTTGAGCGCCTGAGGAAGACTTCTCTTGCTTCGATCGGGGTCATCAGGGAGCTCGGCGATCCTGGGGTAGCTGACGCCCTGGAGGCGGTAGTTAATGGGTTAGAGCAACCTATTAACGAACATTTGCAGCTGACTCAGGGTCTCGATGCTGATGTTCAGGCTCGGTTCGACCTCATGACTACGCGGCTTGCTACGAAGGTGGAAAGCCTAGACAACTCTATCCAGAAGCATAAGCTGGAGGTGGATAGGAGAAAAGTTATCGTGGAAGAGGCTCTTGCCGTTGAGACGTGGTGTCGCTCTGAGCATGAAGGGAATGCAGCGAGGGTCTCCAAGCTGAAGAAAAAACTCGCTCGGGCAGAGGAGTGGGATTCTCAGTCGCTGGCAGGTCTAGACGTAGCGTCCGGTCGACTGAGCACAGCGCGACGGGAGCTGGACTGTGCCAAAGCTGCTCGATTGGGCTGTCTTCGGGCAAAGGCTGATCTGACCCTCACGGACACTCCCGAGGCACGGCTGGAGCAGGCTCGTGCCGACGCCTTGGTTCTTAGGAATGAGAGGATAGCTGCGCTGGAGCGGCAGATTCATAATCTGATTCACCCGCCATCATGATGTATCCTTTCCCCCTTTTTGCTTGCCCAAATATAATTCTGCCTCCCTCTCGGGAATAAATAAAGGCGACTCTTTTCTGACTTTTGTGGACCCATCATTTCGGAATATAAATGACCAGTTTTGGTGAGAGTGTTATCAGAGGTAGTATGGGCATGATAGACTCCCGATAAACTTCTTAGCAGGACACATCTATACAGAGGTCATACGGACATGATAGAGCGTAACCCTACTAATTGCGTTTTGGAAGTAGTTTTGTCAGAATCGAGAGCCTTGCTATGTCCCACCCGAGCAGGGAAGATTAAGCATAGTACCTTTTCAGGAATTTGCCGTTGATAGGAGCCATTAACAGGTCTCCATTAGGCTGGGCTATTCTGTAGGCGCCGTTCGAGAACGTTGTCTCGATCACATAAGGGCCTTTCCACTTGGGCTGGAATTTGCCTTTACTTCTGTGGGTAAGAATCATTGGTCTTCTTACGGCTAGAACTAGCTCGCCGACTTTGAACACTCTTTCCTTCACTTTATGATTAAAAGTTTTGGAAATACGTGCTTGGTAAAGCGCGATGCGCTGTTGAGCTTGTAGGCGTTTCTCGTCTAATCCTTCAAGCTCTTGGAGTCTTAACAGGTCATTCTTTTCTCGAGTCAACTCACTAGTCACTGCTATCCTGAGCGACGGGATCTGGATTTCGATGGGAAGAACTGCCTCGCTCCCGTAGACCAGTAAAAAGGGGGTACAACCTGTAGGTGTCCGTACCATTATGCGGTATGCCCAGAGACATTCGCCCAGCTTCTTGTTCCAGTCTCTTTTGTTTGAAGAGACGAACTTCTTCAGGAGTTTGATAATGGTTTTGTTGAAAGCTTTCGCCAAACCATTAGCAGTTGGATAATATGCCGTAGAGGCAATATTATGTATTCGACTTTTATCGCAAAATCGATGAAACGCTTGGCTGATGAACTGAGGCCCATTTTTATGGATTATCCTTCGAGGAATCCCAAAGCGATAAATGATATGGTGCTTGATGAAGCTGATCACGTCAGACGCTTTTACCTCAGCTAGAGGGATCGCCTCTGCCCATTTGGAGAAGTAATCCGTGATGGCCAGTATGAACCGGTGGCCTCTGGAGGAAGACGGGTGAATGGGACCGACGATATCCATACCCCATGAAGGGCCAGGATGCGACCGTAGGATGTAGATATTCAGACGGTTGGTGTATGAAGTCTGCATAAACCTGACAGGCTCTGCATTGTCTTGCATAGTTGATCGCGTCTGTGATCATAGTGGGCCAGTAGTAGCCCATTCTCCAGATACGATCCTGTAGCTTAGGACCGGGCTGATGCGCTCCGCATACGCCATCGTGAGCTTCTCGGATAATCTGCTGTGCTTCGTCGTCTGAGAGACATATTAATAGCAGTCCGTCGTAGGTTCGACGATATAGGCAGTGTGAAGATGCATCAAAATAGAAGCGTAATGATCGTCTCTTGACGAATATTGCTTCTTTGGGGTCCTCTGGCAAGATTCCGTATGCGACGAAATCTATGAAGGGACTTCTCCAGTCTCTTCCGGGAGGATCTGTGTTCACAGCGTGGCTGCATTCTATGTGAAGGTTGTTCTTCACGCAAAATAAATCTCTGCTAAGAAGGATCACCGAATCTTGCCTTCTTATAGGGGTAGCTAAGTCCGCAGCTAGACTGGCCAGGGCATCAGCTTCCAGATTCTGAGATCGAGGTATATGCTCTAGGAAGAACCCTTTGAACGTCATGGCTATCTCGATTGTCGCTCGGTGATAGGGGATGAGGTCTGGATTCCGGACTTCGTATATCCCTCTGACTTGATTGACGATAAGCAGAGAATCACCGAAAGCTTCCAGGGATTCGACCCCCAGCTCTTCAGCGACTTGGAGCCCGATCAACAGGGCGTTGTATTCCGCCACATTGTTGGAGCATGGTTCATTAAGAGAGTATGTCCGGTAGATGACGAGTTTATCAGGAGTGACCAGGACGATTCCTACCCCTGAAACCATGTTTCCCTGGGGACCAGTCCTGGAGGCGCCGTCAAAGAACAGTTGCCATGTGTCACTTTCCATTGCGGAATTACATTCTGCAACTTCGTCGGGAATGTCTTCGTATAACTTGGAGGCCTCCGGGATCGGATGAGCAGCCAGGAAGTCGGCCAGCACTTGGCCTTTGATGGACTTCTGTAGGATGTACACCATGTCATATGGTGTTAACAGCATCGCCCAGGTTGCGAGTCAGGAATTAAGAATACTCGGCTTGCTCATCAGTACTCGAAGAGGGTTGATCCTGGAGATGATATGAATAGTCTGGCCGGTGACGTAGTGCCGCGTCTTTTGGATAGCGAACATCAGAGCCAGACATTCTTTCTCCACTGGGTTGTACCGGTGTTCGGCTCCGACCATCATCCTGCTGAGGTAGTAGATAGCCTGCTCATGCCCCACGTCGTTCTTCTGCGCTAGAAGAGCTCCTAGCGAATTATCCATTGCTCGGACGTACAGCAAGAATGGCTTCCCCATGATGGGGGGCACCAGAACTGGCGGACTGGTGAGGTAGCGTTTGATCTCCTCGAATGCTTGCTGACAGGTTTCGTCCCATACGAAGGATACACCTTTCTTCATGAGGTGCAAAAAAGGCTGGCATCTTCCTGAGAGGTTGGATATGAACCTCCGGATATAAGCCAGACGACCTTAAAATTCTCGAAGTTTCCTCAGATTGCGGGGCGGTCGCATTTCTACGATGGCCTGGACTTTCTTAGGGTCCACCTGGATGCCTTTGGTGGTGATAACAAATCCCAGGAATTTGCCACTAGATACTCCCAGGAAGGACTTCGTAGGGTTCATCTTGAGTTGATGTCGGCGCATTAACTCGAATACCGTCTTTAGGTCCTGAATGTGATCATCCTTGAGGCGGCTCTTGACGGCTATGTCGTCTACGTAATACTCTACTGTTTTGCGTAAATGTTCATGGAATATGCCGCTCATAGCCCGTTGGTATGTAGCCCCGGCATTCTTCAATCCGAAGGCCATGACCGTATAGCAATACACTCCCAACGGGGTGCGGAAGGCAGTGTGCTTCTCGTCTTCGGGATACATCTTGATCTGATTGTATCCTGAGAACCCATCCATGAAAGACATGCGTTCAAAACCGCAGGTGTTGTCGATCATGATGTCCATGATGGGAAGAGGAAATTCATCCTTGGGGCAGGCCGTATTCAGATCTCGGTAATCGATGCAGATACGTACCTTCCCATTTTTCTTCATGACTGGGACAACGTTGGCGACCCAGTCGGGATGTTGTTCTTCCCGGATGAACCCACAGGCTATCAGCTTTTTGACTTCAGCTTCAATGGCGTCCATCATATCCGGTCGGAACCAGCGTTGGTGCTGCTTCACAGGCTTTGAGTCAGCCAATATGTCGAGTTTGTGAGTAGCCACCTTCGGGTCTAGGCCCGGCATGTCTCCATAATCCCATGCAAAGACGTCGACGTATTCCTTTATCAGCTGTATGATTTCTTCCCTTTCGGCTGGTGGAAGATTGTCACTGATAAATATCGGCTTTGGCGGAAGCTTACCCCCAACATCGATTTGGATAACTTCGTCTTTGGTTGGAAGTTCCCTCTGTTCGAAGTGGAATTCCCACTGTGTATCCATTTGTTGAGCCCAAGAGTCATTCTCAAACGGCTCAAAATCTCGTTCCTCTACTTCTGAGGGATCTGTCATCACCATATTTGCTGATAGTGCTTGTTCGGGAGCACTAGGCGAGTCGGGAGGTGACGAGCCATCCCAGGAGGAGAAAAAGATGTCCTTATCCGACGTGGAAGCCGTAAGGGAGGTCGCATACCCTAACTCGAAATGAGTTTGTTGGTAGCAGGGGTCGCCGCGTGGCGGCGTTCTTCTGCCTCTTCCGTAGTTGAGGCCCGGCTTTTGCTTCAAGTCATAGCCCATGTTTTGTATGATCTTCAGCTCTTGAGGGCTGTATCGGTGAACCTGCATCTTCCCAGTATCGTCATCGAAAGGATCTTCCTGGATGGCTGGTTGATTGCGCATGCGGTCGAATACTATTGGACGCTGACTGCTGCAGGTAGGTGGGATTATGAAGATAGAATCTTCATGCGGTCCATACGTTGTGATGACGTTGGATGATGACGCTGCTTCCCAGATATGCGGATGGTAGGAGTCGATAGCTTCCAAGAACTTTTGTGCTATTGGTTCTACCTCGTCACGGGGAGTGGGTTCCTGATTTAGAATCTGAGTATTAATATACTGGAAAAGAGGATGTTTATTGCCATCTGGAACTCCGTTCCCGGTCGTGTTTACATCGGTCGACTGCTCGTCGCGCCGAAGGTTGATGACCAAAGGTGGAGGCTTCTGGTTCAGAGTAACCACTGGAAAATTGCTTCTTTTCCCCGAGCTGGATCTGTTCAGGTGAATAGCCATGGGCTCTATAACTTTTGGACGAGTGGTTCGTCCTTTCACTCTGATCGACAGCGGTAGTGCGGCAGAGGGTTCTCCTGGCTCCCGGTGGGATTCCTTCTCTGTCTTGCCCGCCACTTCTTCCGTGTGGTCCTGCGAGTATAACACGGCGTCGGAATAGTAGGACTCTACTCCTTTAAACGGGTTTAGGTCGGCCACCTCCGTTTGTACCATTCCTTGGGGGTCTACATATTTAAGACATTGATGTAGAGTTGAAGGAACGATATTGTGATCGAGGATCCACGGTCTTTCCAGCAAGATGTTGTAGGATACCTCTGAATCGATCACGTAACATGTGGCCACCGATCTGAGGTTGCCAATCTGGATCCTCAGGCGAATCTTCCCCAACGGCTTACTTCTTCCGACGTTGAATCCCACGATTGTAGTGGAGGTGTAACCCAGTTCGCTGGTAGGAATCCTCAAAGGTCTGAGCAGACTGTGCGGGATGATGCTGATTGATGATCCCGGATCTATGTGAATTCGATCAACCTCCATGGAACTGATGTACCCGGTGTAATAGAGTGGCCTGTCATGCCTGTTATGTTTTAACAGCATGTCGTCTTGGGTGAAGGTGATATTTGGGACCACCTCCATCACACTGTGGCATTGAGGGCACGCCACTGGTTCTTCGTCGGGAGATTTGAGCTGGGTCAAGCATGCCTCCGCCTGCATCAGTGCTTCACTCAAGGCTAGACGAGTGTCTTGGGAGAGCCTGAGTAGCTCGAAGATGGAGAGCCTGGCCGGTGTATTAGCCAGTTGGGCTAGGATATCGAAGTTATACGGCTTCTCAAAACCTTTGTTCGGAATATTTTTCACAGGTTTATCGAAGCGCACTTCTCTTTGTTTTCCTTTGTCCGTCGGCGTCGGTTTTGAAGGGTTGGCTTCCGGTATGACGGGGCTTGGCCCTGCAGGTTTGGCAGTTGAAACGTCTGCCGGTATATCCTCCTGACTTGCTCCGTAGTCGTTGAGGTAGGCTCTCCCTGACCGGGTTGGAGCAAGTACCTCGTCTTCGTCTGATGGCAAAGAATTTATGACCATATGGCATGGTTTGCACTTTGAGCTCCTCCTGGACGTAGCTTTAGTCTCTTCTTCGAGCTCTGACACCAAATTTGGATGAACCCACATAATCTCGCCCTGACGGGTGGTCAGGGGTACCAGGTTATGATTTTGATCCCTAGCCGAAGGGAGATTGACGATGTCCATTGTGGCTCAGAAAATGGGCGTGACACCGTCCATGACTTCTTGGGGAGGAAGATCGCCGAACCGCAGAGAGATCATGTTGGTTGTGACCGTTTTCTCGGTGTTGTGCAGGGTGATGGCCTTAGCATCGATCAACCCCTGGATCTTCCTCTTTAGTACGTAACACACCTTTGTTGGGTGGTGTATGTATCTGTGGAAGATGCAGTATTTGGGGTCGTCGGTACTGCCGACCTCTTGGGGCCGCCTTAGCTCCGGCAGGGTGATCTTGCCACTTTTGACGAGACACTCAAATATACTAGGGATATCATCGTCGTCGAAAGAGTAGACCTCGACGGGCCTGGAAGTCCCGGGCTTTGTCTGCGTGGTTGCCGCCATCTTTTGTCTGGACGTATTGACCGTCAGAGCTTCTTTTCCCTTGGAGCTGCGAGGATGGTCGCCGCTGGGAGATGGCCTTTTGCCTCTATCGGAGGCGGAGATCATGATGCCATTGTCACGCGTCATGCGACTGTTGTCTTCGGCGGCCACTGCCGAGATGATGAACGAGGGCCACTCATGGAACTGATATGGTCCTGTGAACACCGAGACTATAGGAAGGAGGTTCTTCCTGCAAATGTCTACTAACGCCGAGTCTGGAACTCCTGGAGGCATTTGTAAGGTATCCTGACGAAAACGTTCGACGAAGGTGCGAACGTCTTCCTTTTTCCTTTGCTTGACTTCAATGAGGGAGGACATAGACTTGTCCATTCCACCCTCGTAGAATCGTGTGAAGAATAGCGCTTTGAAGTCCTCGAAGGAAGTAATGCAGTTGTCCGCCAAGCTACGGTACCACTGATGGGCTACTCCTGAGAGGCAGCCCTTGAACACCCGAGTGAGGAGGGCGTCGTTCCCTTGTAGCAACACCGTTATCATACTGAAATAGTTCATGTATTGACTTGGTGATATTTTTCCTTCGAACAGAGCCATAGTCTGAGGTTTGTACTTCGGAGAAAAAGGGACTTCTTTCCAGATAGCCGGGTAAGGCTGGTTGATTCCCAGTTTCTTGAGCTGATCTTTGTGCTTCAAGGCGTCAAACTGGGCTTTTAACTCCTGCACTGCCTGCATCGGATTCTCAGTTGGAAGTGGAGGGACTACTGACTCTTGATCTAGAGCAGGTTCTTGGCCTGGGTCGGATGGTGGTAAGTCCACCCCCACACGTATCTGAGTTGGCGGGACCGACGCTTGAGCCATGGCAGTCGCGTGCTGAGTTAGCATCATCTGGTGCATGTTCTCCATTACGGATTGCATTTGCTTCAGAGATGTCTCTAGCACAGTGATGCGTTGTTTCGCATTTCCTGAAGCCTCCTCGCGTTCGTCTTCAATGGCGTAAGCTCCCACTTCCCTGGGCGTCATCGAAGGATTAGTATAGGTCGTCGCAGAAGTCGACTCTACACTCTCAGCATATGTTCTGGGAGATTGGCGACCCCCAGTGTCGGAGTCAGACAAGTACGGAGCTGGTTGCTGTGACCTTGCCCGGGTGTTTTGGAACACCCCAGCTTTAGTGCTCCAGAGGAGGTCTTCAAATCTTCTTCGGCTCGGAGGCCCAGAGGGATGACGTCTCGAGCTCGACCTTCTTTTGGGTATGCGTGAAGCCATGTTCACGGACGCATACGCGTGCTCTTCTTCCAGAAAAGACTGAGAGTAGCTCAATCTGTCGAAGGCCGACCGTTTTGCTTTAGAACAGCAGCAGTCAATCACAATCTTATGACTATTACAATATTGCTCTCTGGGGGCGTAATAGACATATTGGAAGATCCCCTCTCCTTACGCTTCTGGACTAGGCATTCGCGTAGGTCAGGAGTAGCAACCGGAGCTTGCTTTACGCCGCGGGACTTCGGCTGGTGTAATTTGGAGATTTGCTCAGACTGGCGTAAAGCTGAAGAGGTCCTCAGTCGGCCATCGGCTTCTCGCATAATCCGGAGGGTAGGCAGATTGTTCTCTTACTGGCGTAAAGGCCGAGAGGTTGAATATTCGCCTGCTTGCTTCCCCTCGCGGAGATCACCGCGCTCATCTGTTTTTCCGTAGAAGTCAAATGTTGTTTCGCGGGTGGAGCGTGATCTGTTCTTCCGATTTGGCATTGAGGCACCATCGGAAGTTTTGTCTGTACCGTGCGTAGCGGGAGACTGATTCCTACGCGTAGAGCGCAGTAGATACTTCTGGGTTAGCGCAGAGGCCTTGCCCGAAGTTTTGTCTGTACCGCGCGTAGCGGGAGACTGGTTCCTACGCGTAAAGTGCAGTGGATACTTCTGGGTTAGCGCAGAGGCCTTGCCTGAAGTTTTGTCTGTACCGCGCGTAGCGGGAGACTGAATTTTACGTGCAGGGCACGGAGGGACCGATGCTACCACCTCATTGGTCGGAGAGATCGGAGAGATCGGAGAGTCCACAGGAATGGTTGAGGATGTCTTGGGCATCCACACTTTGCGCAGCTTCCTGTTGTCTTGGACGGAGAGAGAGTGAGAGCTACCCCCGGTTCAAAGTATGTCTTCGTAAGCAGACTGGTCGAAATGAACGACCAGCGTCTTCTTCACGGTTCTTATAGATACCGCATCGCGTTGAGCAATTACTTCCTCGTCAGAAGAGAAAGACGTCCCCAGCAGAGTCGCCATCTTGTTTGTGGTATTAAACGAAAGAATGAAAGTGTATTTCAATGACGGGGTTTGTGCGAAACCCGCGCCCTTTGGTTTACAAACAAACTTGTACAATGTAATCCTATACGAGGATGTGGGAGTACAATTTATTTAATCTGGGTATAAATTTCTATAGGTGTCTGATCTGCGGTCGATCACTTTAGCCCTTGGACCACGCAATGTTGAAGAGGTGCCGTGGAAGACAGGTAGCAGCTCCGAAGGTTGTAGGAGAGGGTGGATGCACGATGCCGAAGTCGTCGATCTCCGCTCTTTGCCTGAGCTCCGGGCTCTCTCTCTCTCTCTCTCTCTCCCTCCTCCTTGTTCGATCTTCTCCGATTGTCGACCTTGGATCTGGTATTGGTACTCTTGACCGAGTTTTTCGACCTGGGATCAGATATCGGTTTCTTCACCAATTTTTTGACCTTGTTCCCCATTGACAGGGGCCTCTATTTATAGAGTCTTTGGTGACAGTGACCACTCCGTTGGTATAGCAACCGAGGAGTGGAAAGTACAGCACCCTTTTACACAATGGTTAAAGTAACCAATGCCTACATATAGATGATCTTTTGACTGAGCGGGTGACGTGGGTCCAACTAAGGGGACACAACACGTACGGTTGCTACTAAGATCACGGCATAAAAGCCACACGGGTAGGTATCCATTGTGTAGAAGAGGTTGGCGTAGAAGCCAAATGTCCATCACCATGGCATAGAAGCCAGGTAGGCATAGAAGTCGAACAGGCATAGAAGCCGAGTAGGCGTGGAAGCCGAGTAGTCGTAGAGACTGAACAGGCATAGGAGCCGAGTAGGCATGGAAGCCGAACAGGCACAGAAGCCGAACAGGCATAGAAGCTGAGTAGGCGTGGAAGCCGAGTAGTCGTAGAGACTGAGTGAGCGTGGAAGCCGCATGAGCACAGATCCTGAATGGGCGTAGAAGCCGCTGCATATCGTGCCAGAATGGGCGTAGAAGCCGCTTGAGCACAGATCCTGAATGGGCGTAGAGGCCGCTGCATATCGTGCCAGAATGGGCGTAGAAGCCGCTTGAGCACAGATCCTGAATGGGCGTAGAAGCCGCTGCATACCGTGCTTATGTGGACGCCTTAGCCGGAATTACGGCTTTTGAAGATATAACCAAATCTCTTGCAGAGATTTGCCATCACCTTATGCATTAAATGCGGAGGCGTGTTTCGAAGGTCTGCAGGCTTTCTGTGCACCCGTCGCAGAGACGTGTCTTGAGAGAAACTATCACCGCTCTGTGCAATTAGACGTGGAGACGTGCCTCGAATCCCGTACGAAGTGCAACTTTTGACGTGGCAGGCGGTTTGTCTGCTGCGGAGCATAAAACAGCTTATATTTGCCTGTGTAAAACAGGGTGGCGTATTCCTTTGGACGCAAAAGAGCGGTTTATGCTGAGGGGACTCTAGTAAACGACGGTTTGGTGATGTTTTACCAAATCCTCTGCATTAAATGGTGAGATCCGCCATCATACTGTGGGACGCGTCCCGAGAGGTCTGCCATCATTTCCAGCCGTCGTCTGGGTAGCCGTGCATCACCTTTTGTCAGGAGTCAGAGGTCAGATTCACTGCGTGACTTGACAAGTTCATTTCGGGGAAGATGAAGCGTTTCTCGTACGCTATAACGCTGCTTTAAGAGCGGTTGAGTTTTACGCCATGGAGGCGATGAAGAACTCTGTTTTACGCTGGAGCGGCCTGGACGTACTGCACTTATGCGGATGGTCCTTTGAGCTTTATTCTTCACGCTTTATTTTAGCGGAGAAAACTCTGTTGTACGCCTGATGGCTCTGAAGGCCTCTGCTTACGCTGCTCTGTATCAAGAGGCTGTGTAGCTCTTCCCAGCGTATTTTTTATGCTTCTACACTCATATACTCAAAGACACCGGAGGAGCATGAGGAGCATTTAAGAATTCTGTTGGATGTGCTGAGGAAGGAGAAGCTGTATGAGAAATTGTCCAAGTGTGAGTTTTCCTGGACAAGGTAGAGTTCTTGGGACATGTTGTGACTGGTGATGGTATCTCAGTGGATTCGAAGAAGATCGCAGCAGTGGAATCTTGGAAGACCCTGAGTTCGGTAGCATATATCAGGAGTTTCTTGGGATTGGCAGGCTACTACAGGAAGTTTGTGCAAGATTTTTCGAGGATTGTCGAGCCGATGTCCAGACTCACCAGGAAGGATATAGAGTTTGTTTGGACGAAAGATTACCATATTGCTTTTGAGGATTTGAAGAGGAGGTTGACGTCTGCTCCTATTTTAACGTTGCCATCAGGGTCTGGAGGTTTTACTCTTTATAGTGATGCATCGAGAAAATGTTTGGGTTGTGTTCTTCAGCAGAATAGGAAAAAGATTGCCTATGCATCAAGGTAATTGCAACCTCATGAAAAGAACTATCCTCCCAATGATTTGGAGTTGGCAGCAGTTATCTTCGCCCTGATGTTGTGGAAATATTATTTGTACGGAGAGCGTGTGGAGATCTTCACATACCACAAAAGCTTGAAGTACATTTTCACGCAGAAGGAGTTGAACATGAGGCAGCATTGGTGGTTAGAACTGATGAAGGATTTTGATATATCTTTGTAATATCATCCTGGGAAAGCTAATTTAGTTGTCGATGCTTTGAGTAGGTATTCGGTAGCTATGTTCTTGATGCAGGATCGATATTTGTTGGAAGACTTGGAGAGCTTGGGCATTGAGGTGATAGTTCCTAGTTGTGTTCTATGCAGATATAAGGATTGCAGATACATTCAGATTTGATGGACAGAGTCAAGGCAGCACAATATGAGGATGTATCTCTGAGGAGTATCAGAACTCAGATGAGAGAATGATTGGAGGATGATTTCACTATTGCAAAGGATGAATCTTTGAGGCATGGAGTTAGATTGTGTGTGCCTAGTGGGGAGCTACGTGAGGAGGTATTGCAGGAAGCGCATCGCTCTCAGTATTCCATGCATCCAGGTGCTAAAAAGATGTATCGAGATATGCGAGAGAGTGTGTGGTGGTATGGCATGAAGAGAGAAGTGGAACAGTTTGTATCCAGATGCTTAGTGTGCCAGCAGGTGAAAGCCGAGAGGCAGAGGCCAGGAGGTTTACTTCATCCATTAGCCATTCCAGAATGGAAGTGGAAGCACATTACTAAAGATTTTGTGTCCGAACTTACACGATCTCCAGGAGGAAAAGACACAATTTGGGTCATCATTGACAGGTTGACCAAGTCTGCCCACTTTTTGCCTTTCAAGGTGGGTATGTCTACGGAGAAGCTGGCAGAGATGTATGTGAGATAGATCATCAGGATACATGGAGTTCCCATCAGCATAGTCTCGGATCGGGATAGTCGTTGAACTTCTCATTTCTAGAGGAGTTTGCAAGAGAGTTCGGGCACTCAGCTCAAGTTCAGTACTGCATATCATCCCCAGAATGGGCAGTCGGAGAGGACTATTCAGACTCTCGAGGATATGTTGCGCACTTGTGTACTAGATTTCGGGGGTTCTTGGAAGGGCCATCTCCATTTGGTAGAGTTTGCTTACAACAACAGCTACCAGGCTAGTATAGAGATGTCACCTTTTGAAGCTCTGTACGGTCGGAGGTATTGTACTTTCTTGTCATGGGAAGATATTGGAGAGAGAGTTTTTCTTGGGCTAGAGATGGTTGTAGATGCAGCAGAGAAGGTTCAGTTGATCAGAGACAGACTTCGTGTGGCGTAGGACATTGCGACATTGGGCCGATAGCTACCGGAGACCTTTGGAATTCGAGGTATAGTTTAGATTTTTGTTTTGTGCTTGTTATTGGTTGTTTGTTATAGATCAAGTTCTTAAGATTGTGTTTTATTCTAGGTGGGTGGTTTGGTGTTTCTGAGGATTTCTATGACACGAGGTACGATTTGCTTCGATGGAGGCGGGAAGCTTAGCCCGCGATTCATCGGACCTTTCACTATTCTAGAGATGGTCAGTGTAGTTGCTTATAGACTAGACTTGCCACCTGTATTGGAGGGAGTGCACAACGTGTTTCGTGTGTCGTAGTTGAGACGATACGTGGCAGATCATAGTCATGTATTGGATCACTTGGAGATAAAGTTGGGCCCTACTCTTAGCTATCCAGAGCAGACAGTTAAGATTCTGGACTGGAGAGAGAAGGTGCTCAGGAACTAGACTATTCCTTTGGTACGCGTCGCATGGGGGCATCACTCTCTGGGGGAGTCTACCTGGGAGAGAGAGGATGAAATGCAAGAGCGTTATCCATATTTATTTGTGCTTTGAGGTATGTTCTTTCCTAATTATGTTATGTTCTTTCATAGCTAGTTATGTTCTTTAGTTATGTTCTTTTGCTATGTTCTGTTATTTTCTGGGGGTAGTTTTCGTCCTTGAATTTTGAGGATGAAATTATTTTAAGAAGGGTAGACTTGTCACTACCACATTTTCTAGAAAATAATATTTTAGTAATTTTATATTTAATTAAATATTGTGCATGGTAAATAATTATTTATTATATTATTTAATTGTTTTTAGATGTTATTTATTTATTTTGGACTTGTGTTAGTGGACCTAACTAGTTTAGTTTAGACTCATAGACCAACATGTATTAATTGATAGAATTTAGCCCATTTAGAAAGCCCATTGTTAAGGAGATAGATAAAATTAATTGAACCATTAGACTAGAAGCTTCCCTCCTTAATTATTTCTTCATGAGAGGCTCCAAGGGGTATATTGGATATTTTACAGTAGCTTGAGGAAGGGGAAAGGGGGGCCAGCCTATATAGAGAGGGGGAATAAAAAATTTTCTCCTCCTTTCATGTGGAAATTAGATCTAGAAATTCCTCCAACCAAATTCTTTTATTCCCACTTCATTTTTCTACCAAATTTTATCCAAATTTCTTCCCAAATCACTATTGGAGACTAGTAGAGCAAGGATCTAGAAGGAGAAAGCAAGGATCTACAAAAATGAGCAAGGATCTACAAGTTGGAGGCCAATTTCATCATATTTGGATATTGCATTGGGAATCTATCTCCCAATAGGTATAATTCAGTTTTTCCCCTTAAATTAGGTTCTAAATCTGATATTTAACCATAAAAAATCAACCCATATGCATAGGCTACCCATAGGATTTGGTTTTGTGTTCATAGGAGGCATATTGTAAAAGTTATGGTACTTTTATGTCAATTTTGGAGAAATTCCAAGATTGACATTTATTGTGTGTGTCAATTGGTCTTATAGATCAATTTAGCATGTGCTTGTGTGTTTGGGGCTAATGCCGTGTCCATAATTGGGTATGTGTAAGTCGTATCCCAATAATTTGGTGATACGTGTTGATCTGGTGGGTTTTCCTCCGACACGGGACTTTGAGCATGTCACATTTTGACACGGTCACGTAAATTTGTATTTGACTCTTTATATTATTCATAAATAATATTTATGACTTGTTCGTGTCCTTCGGGGTACGTTTGGATGTGTGGTGGACTCGTATCGCATGCGTATCCTAGATCTAGTTGGATACAAAGTGATATATTCTATGAGATGTGCAATTTATTGGTAGATCTATTTCTTTTATATTCTTAATCATGGAGTAGTATAATTATGTTATATGTTTGTTTGCTACATATATTTATGCATTACATCTATATATATTATATATATATATGTTGTATATTTATGTAGTCATTATTGTACATATGTAATATCTATTAGTTATTGTATATATACATATGTGGTTGTGGTGTGTATATGTGGATGGTGGTGAACATATATATATTTACATTTTGTGTCTTAGATCTATGTACCTATGCATATACTATATGTATATAATTATCGTAGCTATTCTTTTACATATAGTATATTTATATAAATTGTAGTATGTATAGATATATCTACATATTAATTAGATATGTATATGTTGTTATATTATTTTTATATAATGTAAGTTACCTATTAGTGGATAATTTATATATACATATATATATGTTTGTTATTATATGTAGTTTTAGTTATATGTATTATAGTATCTATTTATGTATATATATATGTTATATATATATATATATATATATATATATATAAGAGAGGAGGAGAATAAGAGCTTCAGCGACTGTGGAAAACGTCGCAACAGCAACCGTCACAGCAACAGTAACACAGCAGCGGCAGCAGCAGGGGAAACAACGACAGGAGCCGGCAACAGTTGCAGAAAACTGTTGCTGAAACAACAGCAGTATCAGCAGCGTATCAGGAGCTTTAGCGACGGCTTTGACGATAGTTACAGAAAACTGTCACTAAAATACTAGTTTATCAGCATCAACAACAGTCTTCAGCGACAGCGGGTAGGGTTTTTAGTGACGGTTTGGCAGTTTTTCTAGCTTTAGATATTTATATATAATATATAGATATATATTTGTATATGGTATTTATTATATATATAAATATATTCCTAGTATGCTATAGTGTTTATAGTATACTATGTGTATAATAAATTGTATAGTGTGTATGTATATTACGGGTAGTTAGTATAAACAAGTTTGGGGTATTACCTTGAGATACCAAGGTAAATATCAAGGTAATTGGGAATACCCAAGATATTGGGTTTGGGTATCAAGATTATGGGTTTATGTTGTGATACCAAGTTGGTTCAAAACCAATGTACCTATTGATGTTTGTCTTTAAGATTTTATTTAATAATATTGTTTGGCCTTTGTATGTGATATTTTACCTATGGACTTACGTATCCGGAGATACGGTATCATAGTATTTTAATATGGTTTTGTAACCTAGACTTTAGTATTTGAACCAATATTTTTGTGTTAGACTTGTGCAACCTAGAAATAGGTAGTTGACCATAGTTTGACCATAGTTGACCATAGTTTGACTTTTGACTTAGAATTGACTTGTTGACCTAGAAGTTGACTAGTTTAACTTATTTTCTTTCCAGAACCTTATTTTGATGTTGTATTCCATATTTAGGTCTTTGAGGCACCGTATTAGACATCGGTAAGACTATTCTTTGGACTTCAGGCGAGTACATTCTCTGATAGTTTCTCATTTATGATATCCTCTATGTTCATTGTATCTAGTATAGATATCCTTGTTCTCTTGACACGAAGGTTACACGGATTGGTATATCTGGATCTGGTCATGAGATGTTATTCCTGGTTATTTGGTGTATCTTGTGTAAACCTTGTTTCATTGATTATCTTGTGCATATACAGACACTGATTCTCAGGGAGACTTGCTACCTTCCTAGAGAATCCCGTGCCATAGCGTACCATGGTTAGATCTATTATACCAGTCGGGGTGGAGAGTATGTAGTGTAGATATGTGATCATACCTATCTTGTATCTTGTATAGTGTTAATCATACAACGCACGTATGATTAGCCAGGCCATAAATCTTGTATCTTGTATCATGTTCCCAAGCTGATCACATGTTAAAGCTAGTACTCACACACTTAGTCATTAGTATTCTTGTTCATTGGCATATTGCTCATTATTATATTGATTCTACTATTTCCTTATTGTATATATCTATTTGTCGCATCTTGTATATTCACATCTATTTACTGTTACATAGTTTTTATCGTTGATTAGAACTGCTGTTAGAGATATACTCTGCTCCTTTCCTGACTGGATATATTTTTTTCAGATGACACTGAGGACTGGTACCCTACACATTATGGACCTCAGGATATTGTGGGCTTAGAGTCAGAGACCCTGGCTCAGGAGGGACTTATCCCGACTGAGACAGATGACCCAGGATTAGTACCTTCTTAGTATTTTTTGTACTGGATTTGTCTCCAGCTTATTTGTTAGTATTTTTTAGACTCAATGATGTATTATTTCAGAATCATGAGTTGTATGTGACTATTTCGATTCTTTATTCTTATTCGTGCCCTTTCCCTCTTAGATCTATGATTGAGTATATTATTATTGTTGGTGGTTCATAATTTTGCTAGATAGATTACCCAAACAGCGTTCTACTTACGATTATGCAGCGTAGGTTGGGTGTTGTTCCCGACTTGTACCCTTACATCGGGTGCGGGTTGTGACAATGTTCTTCCCGTCTCTCTCTGTTGCTAAAGACGCTCGTCAAGCGTCCACCCAGGTTGTCCATATCCATGTGGCATCTATATTTGACGCAAAAAATGCTCGACACTCAAACTCTACGGTTAAGGAGGAGGCCACATAAGATCGACTATACGACATCAGTTGACAGCCGTAGGCAGATGGCCGCATCCGCCCCCGTCTATAGCAGAACCTCTATTTTTGATCGAATATCATATAGCGCTGATCCTATGTGCCATGCTGAGAATGGTGTAAATCCAAACTTGGACTCTTCGTATTATGCACCAGCGCATGTTAGGACGAAGCAGTCTATGGAAGTGCGAGCTCGCCAAGCTTAAGCAACTGCTCATTCGGCTGACCGTCAACTGGCATCGCTGACTGTTATGCGTGCCTCAGAAGGAAAGCCATAAAAGATCGACCCAGGTGTCTAGCCCGCAGCCGCAAGTGGACTAGGTCAATCTCAAAAGTCTTCTACTGACGACTTGGAAAAAGTTCTTCCACAAAACCTATGCAGGGAGCAAAAATAACACCCACATACGCATATGCTCATAACAAGGGTATAAAGGTAAATTAACCCTCGCGTTACATGCGTAACATGATCAGTCACAAGCACAAAGCGAGAGAAGCAACCACGACATATGAAATGGCCCCTTCAGGGTATCACTGTGCCAGAATTACCATCAATTGCTGATGTAATCAGATATCAGTACCTACAAACAGGTGACCGATATTTCAGCGACTGCAACCAAGGATAGCCAGCCAGAAGCAGCTAGAAGAGCAGGTGCAAGTACCAAAGGAGGAGGATCCACCCTTCGCCTTGTGCTATTCGGCTTCGAAGTCCCCCTTCGCGAAGGTAGGTAGGAAGTTTAGCACCTCTTGTCTGTCACTCTCGACCAGCGTATAGAGGAGGCTGGTCCAAGAAAAAAAAGCAGAAGGACCTACGAAGGGTGTTTTTTGGGGCACCCGCTCAAAGAAGAAAATGCCAGCCACTAGGGGTAGCTCTTTCTCAGGACCCCAGATGACTGAAGAATCTATGGGTCACGATCCTATGAAACTCTATGATAATCCCGCGTTCAGAGACGGAGGTGATTCCCAAGAAACGAGTGCTGAGATCCCTAGGAGTAGCCACCCTTATAATGAAGACACAACCTCCTACGCTGGGGGTAGTATTCCATCGGAGTTCGAACATGACACAACACTACCAACTTTCCCCAACGACTATTTGATACAAGAGTCCGAGGCAAAAAGTGCTACGTCTACTGTCCCATCCATCTCACCTCATGGGAGAACATTATACACGGCAGGGGACGATCACGAAGGCCGTAGTAATCGGCAGTGCCTCGAAGCCCTCGAGACCATGATGTAAACAATGAGCAATTCAATGCAACCCTTGACCCAAGCAGTTATAGACATCAAAGCAAGTATAGTCTCTCAACCACCAAGGGCCGCAGGTCAAGCAAATCAGGACCATGAGATTAATGGAGATTCGAATGCAACCGCGCCTTCCATTGGTGGTCGTCATGCTCTCTCAGGGTTGCTTGCTCCTTCTGCATCAGATGAAGCCCTAGAAGCAATTCGGAAGGTGCGGTAACTGAGAGCTTATCTAGAATCGCTAGACAATCGGGACACTCCACGAGATCGGGATACGACAAGCGTTTCCCCCCGAGGGAAGAGGTGTGCCATATTCGCCAAAGTACAATCCCTTCAATCTGAACCGATTTGACAGGAAGACATATCCCTGTCAATATATTAGTTACTTTGAGACTGGAATGGGGTACCTACCTCGCAGTAACGCTCTCCTCACTATGCTCTTTGTGGAGGTATTATCCTGAGTAGCCATTGACTGGTTTTGTAGTCTATAAGATAATTGTATTTCATTCGATGACCTAAAGGGTCTTTTTCTTCCTCACTTCTATGAAGGAGGAAGTGACATGACAATGTCCTCTCTAATGGACATTATATAGAAGGAGAAGGAGCCTGTATGTACATACATCAAATGATACAGGCAAGCAGCTCTAAAGTTGCCTTCTGGCAATCTCAAGTCTACACTGATGGACATGTGCCACAGAAATCTAATTCCAGTAGTCAACCTCTGGATAGGCGATGGTCAGTTCAAAGATTGGACGAAGTCATCATAAACATTGTCGGCGCTAAGAAGAAGGTAAGGGACGCCCGGTTCTTAGGAATACAGATCCCCGTCACTGATGATAGGAGAAAATGCCCTTATAAAAGCAATAATAACAACAATAGGGACAACAATAGCCGTGACGGCAAAGAAAAGCAGGTCCTTGTTGCTAACTTAACCAAGAAGCCCAAGCAGAAGTCGGTAGAAGCTCCAAAACTGAAGAAAACCTATTCCTTCGAAGATGATGACATTATGGCAATCTTTGACGTGCTGATACAGGGAAACAAGCTTCAACTCCCCGACGTCAAATGCCATGTTGAGGCAGTCGAGGTGAATAATTCAAAGTACTTCCACTACCATCATTACGTCAATCATACAATGCGGGACTGCTATACACTGAAGCGGTACATCCACCATCTGATCAACACCAAGGCCCTCACCTTGGACTTCGATGACAAAATGTTGTCGCTAATATGGTATCATTACAGTTCGATAACTTCCTGATAAAGGAAGCCAAAAATAGAGTAATCCTTATTCCAATGGCAACGATGGAGGTCCTCAATCTCCCGTCAGCTCGCTACTAAACGGCAGGGCTGATGCCTCTTACCACGTCGCATGGGGAGGTCATGTGGGTTCATCCCGATCTTGCTCCAAAATTGATGCAACATACAACACTTTATGGCACCAAGTCTAAGGGCTAGAAGTCCAAATTATGCTACACAATTTTTATCCTATCCGAAGAAGCTATAGCAGAAAATAACAACATTAGGCCTAGGGTACCAACGAGAGTACGACATCCCTGACGATGATGCACTCCCAATTGTGTCACCTACAATATCTGATCTAGGTCTATCCCATCCACTAGTAATGGACAAGTTCAAGCAGAAAGAAACTCGCTTCGATAAACCGCTGTGCAATGATTCAGCTCAAGGGCTAGAGAAGCCCTACAACTTCGACATCTTGGCCCAGCTCGCCAATACTCTAGTGAAGTTATCTCTATTCGAGCTTATCCGACTCTCTAAGGACACTCGGGATGCCGTGAGTAAGGTATTGCAGAACGCTGACACCTACATGGCGCAAGTTAAGGAGCCAGCTGAAGATCCTGTGGCACGCCCCTACTATAACAATATGACGTAGGCAATACCCAACATCATATTCTCGAAATAAGATATGTTGCTAAAGAATAATAGGCACGATTGTCCTCTGTATTAGACTAGGTACATCGGCGCCATCATGGTGGACTAAATGCACATCAATCCTGGTTCATCCATCAGAATCATCCCATGAACTCTGCTTTAGACCTTGGGTATCCCTATGCACCAGCTCGCTGCAACCAATACTAGCATCAGCGGCTTCAACGCAGGAAGGAGCTACCCTTTGGGCAAGATTCGCTTAAAATATTAGATCGGCAATTTAAAAATAGAGATCACTTGCTACATCATAGACGTAGACGTATCCTATAACGTCTTGCTGGGGCATCATGGATACACGAATTCATGATCGTGTCGTCAATCCTGCACTAGTGCCTAAACTACTTTGATGATCATAGCATGGTTAAAACAGAGTTTGTCGATATCAACCGCTTCAAATGGGTAGAGGCCTACTACTCTGATTCACTCCTATACAAACATGTTTGCCAGGATGAAAGAGGGAATGATGCTGACGATGAAGAAAAATTGGCACGGCATCTCGCAAACCTTTGACGGTCCACCTCAAGGGACGTTCTCAGGATACAACCCTTCCCCTCGTTGTGAAAATACAAAAGAAGGTGCCACAACCTCTGACAGTACGACTTCCAAGTCGAAAGAAGGATCTAGTACCGGCTCATGCCCCCGAACCCTTGGTGGTCAAGCTTCGTAGGAGGCCTCCATAGCCCTCGCTCACATTGGTGACAAATCCCGAGGAAAATAAATTAGAATAGTACGTAGCGGCTCTTGCTAACGCTCTGTCCCTAGATGATATAATTTTCCTAGAAAGATATCCCCTACTTTATGAATAAGGGGTTATCTTTGAACTATTTCAATGTCGCACAGTTGAGCATATTTTACTCCCTAGAGCACGGTATAGGCCCGAAAATGCATACACAGGTAACTACTACCTATGAAGTAAACCAGATCCTCCTTAGACAAAGTTCCTACTTCATGGTTCCAATGAGGAGGTGGGAAGATAAACCTATCGGAGGAACAAGAGCCAGAACCTAATACCATCAAAATAAAACTTTTACGGTTCAGTTGTCAACCAAGCACCTCATCTAGAAGATGGGTTATGATCTTAAGAGCGACCGAGGTATAAATCGCTATAAAGGTCGACGACTGCCCTTGTGTCTCACAACTCCAACAGGCAAAGCCAAGGATTACTACCATAAGATCCAGCATGGCCTGGGGTATGTAACACCTCTATCAACCCCCGAAGCCTCGGAGGAAGAAGATAAGTCACAATCACACTCTTCAGAATCCTCTATATGGGACTCCGACACCAGTATCGGAGACCTCTTTAGACAAACATTGTCTATCAATATGGCATCAATTGACCCTGAGGAAGACAACGAGGACTTACTGGAACTCTTTGTAGTCGAACCGTAGGCCCATCGCTTAGACTCTCAATGGGAACAACATTTCGAGCAGCGAGAACCTCTCACCGAAGACGAGGTCATGCAAGTCGACCAGGGCAAGGAATTTGCCCCAAAACCTATCTTTATCAGCAAAGGTTTATCCGATAAAGATCATGAATCCCTCTTACAACTAGTACGAGAATATATCGATATTTTTTCTTGGAGCTATGAAGACATGCCAGGTTTGGACCCTCAGATCACAGTCCAGAAGCTCGACATCTTATCGAACGCTAAGCTAGTGAAGCAATAGCAATGACAGTTCCATCCGATATCATGAACGCTATCGAAGCTAAAATAAACAAACTGATAGCTTGTGGCTTCATCCGCGAGGAACAATATCCCGATTAGGTGGCCAATATTATTGTAGTGCCCCATTCCTAGCAGTGCACTATATAAGGCTTGTGGCTCGATTGACTAAATCAAAATTGAGTATGGGAAAACTTTTCGATGGAATCGATCACAAAAATGCAATGAACCGTTCTAATTGATGGATCAGCTTATGTTGGAATGGGTCCAATAGTTTTTATTAGATTTTTGGTTGGCTTTCTTGGATTTTTGCTGCTTTATTTTGATGAATGCATTTTCGTGATTGGTTTTCGACGATTAATTATTTATCCCATTTTTATCGATTATATGCATTCATTCTAGAGAACTCTGAGAGAAACAAAAATGGTAGTCTAACCAAATATTGGTGCCAATGCAGATAGACGCATGACCGGAGCCTTAGCAAGCAAGCGTCTTTTTCTTTCGGCATTCTCAATTTTTTGTGAGTGATTCTGTCCCTTCTTCTCTACTCCATGCCAATAATAAATAATGTTACCTTGTAACCTAGCTAAGTCCAATGATCGATAAAGCCACTAATGCCAAAAGTTTCTTACCACTATTATAAATCAATAAATTGCATTGATAAGAGAAAATTTTAATTATATAACACATGGATGGATATAATCATTATGTCAGGGTTTGGTGCCATGTCTTAACGGTAAATTGGAATCTAAGGACTACCAATAGAAGTAATAAATATGTATTGTGAAATAAGAATGGATAAATGTGCATTGCTGCTCTAAATGTTTTAATACCTTATATTGCTATTAATTCTTATCATATAGTCATAGATGCATT
Source organism: Iris macrosiphon (assembly GCA_036927795.1). NCBI lineage: Eukaryota > Viridiplantae > Streptophyta > Magnoliopsida > Asparagales > Iridaceae > Iris > Iris macrosiphon. Next base: position 238,512,505 of record JAYESA010000004.1, read on the forward strand.
GTATGGTCATGAAAAACTTATGCATAAGGCAGTAAATTTCCTCGAACGGAACCTAGGGTACTGGGGACCGTTCGGCCCAGGGAAATAGTAGCCCTTTGGTAGCGTCGGGTATAAATGAGACATTCATTAAGGCTTGCTATCTGCTTTGAATGGCGCATCGTACGCCCATTGAAGTCCTATACGATATGTCCATCGTGGTGTTACACCATAAATGACCCAGTGGGAATGAGTTGCATACTAATAATGTTTTATGCAGGGGTGGTAAGAACAATCCTGTAAATCATACAAGAACGGCCATTAGCCGAAGTAAGAATTATATATGTGTAAAGCTTATATGTATTTCACTCATGAACTGTTGCCTATTAAAATATTGCATATATAATGTTGCCTATTAAACTGTTGCTTTAATTATGAAGTATTGGTTTAGGTGAGTGGACTAGTTCTGCTCACCAGTACAAGTTGAGTATTGTCTGACATCTCTGTAGGCAAACTAGGTGACCGAGATACCGTGGGTGGTCAAGGGAGATAAAGCTTCTTTGCAGTCTTTTTAAGCTTCTTCCTATTTTAAAGTATTTCAAAGATTTCTAATAGCTGCTTTTAAGTTTCCAAGAATGTAATAAAGGGACATAATGTATGGGATAAGAATATTATTTCATATCAGCCTATCAGTCTTTCTTTTATGCAAAGCTATATAAGCTGTTCAGGCATTTCCATTTCAGTGCTGAAAAAATTGGTCTTCGTTACAATGAATCAATAAAAGAATTATTTTTCTTCTTATACAAATGTGTGCTTTATAATCTGTTGATGTGCTGTGGAACTATGTACAAAAGATATTTGACACTTATGCACGTTCTTGCCGTATACAAGTACAACCTCAGACTTATACAATATTACGTCTAACGATGACGAACGGTTCTGCGGAACCGAATGCGAGGACGAATATGTTCTCCAGAATTGAGGCATGACAAGTTGGTATCAGAGCCAGGTTTAAAGTTTCTCATATTTAAAAACTTGATTTTCAAGTAGAAGTTTTCTAACAATAACAATTTTCTCAGATGATTTTCTTTTCGATAATGCCGCATAAAATAATGTTCTATAAAATAAGCCCATAAATATTTTATGAGAGCTAATGGAAATTATTTCTTTTACAGATGACTAAGGGTGATAGCCCCATGGCGACATCGTCGTCTGACCCAATGGAAAAAATAATAAAAATGTTAGAGGCGCAAAGGAAGCAGAGCAATGTACATCACAAGATGATTGAGGCACATCATCATGAGCTTCAAGCGCAACTAACAAAGCAGTTTCAAGCACGATTTGACATACAATATCAGCAAGTTGATAACTTGTCTCAACTGGTGGCTACATTAACTGAGAATAACAATGAGACTGAACTGGTTGCCATAAAAGAGACAGTGGTAATAGAAGCAGATGTCATGACCCGCACCCGGAATAAAGGCATCAGTAGTGATCAATGCCCAGCCTACGCCACAGCATCAGCGGTAGAATATTGTCTGGATCATCTATACTATCTAAACTTCTCATACAATATATATATAGTACCTGTTAATGTCATCTCAACTCCAAACAGAGGAACAATATGGTATATGATAATGGTAAACAATACTCAATCACATAAAAAACTAAAGAAGATAAAGCACGATATGGAATAACGAAAGAAAAGAGTCACAATACATCCACAAGTCCGAAATAATATATATACATGCCAATAACCTCAATAGAGTCTAATACAAGTCTAAACAATAAGTCTAAGCCTCCTCAGCCTCTGGCACTAGGTCCTCCTACTCTAAAGGAGTATCCTCTAATGGTATGTCGTTCTGCGTCCCGTAGTAGGTGGGACACTGTTCCATAAGCCAATCATCTGAAAAATATATCCAGTCAAGATTGGAGCGAAGTATATACCTCTAAAAGCAGTTTCAAATACATAATTAAATATATATATAATAGATAATAGAAAAATATAGGATAACTAATCATAAGAATGTAATGAACTAGAGTAAACATGTAAAGTACTTGAATAAAGAACAGACAATATGAATAACTGCAATTTAAATAGAAATAGATAAACTAACTATTGTGCCATAGAGTACAAGTTTATTATGTGATCAGTTTGTGTTAAACACGAATACAATATGGTAACTCGATTACACGTGTGATATGTAATCAACATGTACACGAATACACTTGGCTTGCTCACATAACCAACTCCTACTCCCCCATCCCCAACCAATACCAATGGATCCAATTATGATATGTTACGAATACGAATATGGACACACTAAAAATGAATAGTGTGTAAGCATGAAGTATACTAAAATCAATAACCGATATACACGATGAAATACATGTGAAGGATTATCTGCTGAATACGGTAAGGGATATCATATTCTGACAGGATCCATATAGTACCAGTCCACGTAACTACTGTGTCAGAATCAAGTATACAGTTCTAGAACATGTGATATATACACTATCATGAAATAAAAACTAACAGAGAGATGTACTCGCCTGTGGTCCAGAGCAATACATGCAAATCGGTGTCCGAACTGATACCACACAGACCTATATATAAATATCAAGTCATTTAAGTGTAATAAAGTGATAAACATGATAAAATATGCTAGGATATGATTTCTAGGTCATACTAGTCAAACTAGGTCACATTATTCAAACTATTTAATTCTAAGTAGCACTAGTCTATACCTAGAGTTTTAGGTCGATAACTTGTAGGTATTGGCAAAACTAGCTAGTATTACTATATATCTATATATAATACTCATATCTTTATGGTATCATAAAGTATCTCCTTAATACCTAGTTTAATTAATTATACCTTAACTAAGAATCTCATTACCTAATACCCTAACTCACCATAACCTTAGTATCCTGAATACCTTGCTAATACCCTGTAACCCAAGAACTCACAATCAATGCCTCTTGTATCCTAAAGTCCTAAGTTCACTTGGTATCATAGTATATTTATATATACTAATACTTACTTATGATACTAACCACTCCTATTAAACAATTACTTTAACTAGTACCTGGTATTCATATAACCTTTAACTTTATGTAAGTGTCTAACTAACACTTAATGACCTCCATGATTCTCACACCTACATATTTGATACTACCTGCACTATATCCAATACCCAGGATACTCAACACTCCACACACAACTGGTACACTAGACTAACACATATACCCCTTGTATACTAATACACAACCTCCCTCTAATCTAATTGCAACCAATGTTGATATTGCTAGATGATTCCCCTGCTTGTGCTTCTTGAACACACCCCTCTCTCCCAATACCCTATGTAATAACTCGACCCTCTTCCAACTGAACACAACATTCCTCATAACCCCATTTGGATACTGCTAACCTGAACCAATAGTTTCCTCCTCTAATCTACTACTGCTTCACATCCTACATGCCAACCCCAAGGCTCGTGTACATTGATGTACATTCGCATATTAAATTACACATTGGTGACACACCCAAACTGAGCTCTTACTTTGTCTCAGTTCAAATCTGAACTGGAATGGCAACTAAGCAAGTAGCTGACTTCATCAAGTGCAACATAGCACAGCTACCTAACTCGATCCCCGCATCACCAATAATCCTTAGCCTTACTTTACTGTACCTACTGTATATCCACTAATGCACTTCATTTTCATATACACACCATTTTCCTCACTTATACTTCCCCCCTCTGACCAACTGCTCCCATGTGGTACATACTTAGCTCACTGCTAGTACCCATGTAATACTCGGCTCTGAGTATGGATTGATGCTCTATCTTATCCACACACCCATTCATGACAACTTTCCATCCCTCTCACACATTGGCCTAATACTCTGATATCTCCTTACTGTTGATAATCTTCCTGTATCCTGAAACCCCACCCTCTGTTATTGCTAACTCCCCTCTTCTAATTGCCTGCTGCACTTAAGTAAACGTTTCCTCCCTTACTGCCTTACCATACCCGAGTGTAACATCTACACCCTCAGTCTAATACTTACAATGGTACACCCTTAGGCCCATCTTGACACTTTTAAACACTTACTCGCTTACCATTGCTAACAGAGACACACACTGCCTAATATCTAAACCCGTTCACCAATTTGTACTGCACTGCCTTGACAGAACTGTACTGAATGCAGGCCCCAACTCCCCTCGAGATGCACTGTTGTAACCAGCATTTTATACTAAACATCAATATACACAACCACATATTGCTCTCTAATCACCTTTACACACCAATACCACCTTTTAACTGTACCCAGGCATGTGTATCAACAGATTCATACAACAAAGTTGTCACTTCAACCGAGTTGAACTCTTACTCAATATTCTATTGCACAAACATATATAATTTGATGTACACTAATATACTGAAAATAATTTTCATACACTCACTAGTCCTCACTACATTATACACACTTGACTCCAAGACACTCACAACCATGGTACTAACATTGATACCCAACTATGGATATATTGGAACACAGTCCCCCTCTTGATACTCTACAGGCATTTAAACAAACACATATAGAGTATATCTTAGGAAAATTATGATACTCATCCCGTGAAGTGTCCAAATTCATAATTTACCTCTATCGATCATCCCTGTACATAAATTGCATTTAAAAACATCTATTAGGACTAGCTACAATAGAAATTAAGGCAAATTATAGAAAATATCCAAAAATGAGCTCTATATCATACGGTATCGCACCGTATCATGATACGGCCTACTCTTGTACAATTATAAACACGTACCTAGTCTGATAACCCCAATCTAAGTCTAATTAGATCTAATTGGTCTCATGACACAATATTGATATGTCAATCTCGTAATTCTTCCAACATGCATACAAATCACCACATAGAACTCACAATACATAACCAATTAGCCTAGAACTTGTTCCTATAGGTAGTCCAGAGGAAGTAATAGGCTTTCTAAAGACTTTGGTGGGCATATTCTATTTATTGGATGTGCAAGGCACCAAAAGAGTGGATTGTGCGGCTGTACAACTGCATCTCAAAGCAGAAGACTGGTAGGAGTCGAAGAGACAAGCACTGTGTGGTGCCAACCAAGAAGCCAAAGTCGCTTTCAAGATATTTAAGTAGGCGTTCATTGCACATTTCATTCCACCAGCTGTCCATCACAGAAAGAAAAAAGAGTTCATAGCGCTTGAGCAGGAAAATAAGTCCGTCATTGACTACGAAGCAGAGTTCTTAAAGCGATCCAACTTCGACCGCTACAGGATACTGAACGATGAGGCAAAATGACTATGATTTATTAAGGGTCTGAATGAAGGCTTACAGCATGTTGTTCTCAACCGAAAGTGTGTGACGTACCGAGAAGCCTATGAAGCGTCTCTCGAGATAGAAAATTTTTACCCTCGAGGGGCGACACATTACAACCGTGGGAACAACTACAAATAACCCATGGCAGCAAGCGGGTCTGATGCTTCCAAGAGTCAAAACACAAATAACAACAGAGGACCCTATCAGCGACCATACTGTAACAGGTGCAAGCGGGATGGACACTGTCAAGACGAATGTTGGACTAGAAGTTTTAAGTATAGCATTTTGGATCACAAGGCTGCATGGTACAATAGTGGGGAAAGAAATCATAATCACGATCAATATCGCAATAGGAATATTGATCAACAGTACAATCAGAATTGTGGACAAGCGTCACGAGCTCCGTAGGTGGCAGTTCTGAATGCTCAAAACCCGACCAGGAGGACAAGGTAGAGTATTCACACTGACTCAAGAAGAAGTGCTTGCCTCAAACATTGTCATAACAGGTATATTGCTTTAGATAGAAATACCTACACATGTACTATTTGATTCTGGTGCTACATAAAGATTTATGTCATCTTTATTTGCAAATGAAAAGAAAATTTGTAAGACACCATTAGATATGAATCTTAGTGTCAACACTCCATTAGAAATATATTTGCTTGTACAGAAATCCCCGACGTATTTCCAAAGAAGATACCTGGAATGCCTCCAGACCGAGAAATTAAGTTCAGTATTGACACCTTTTCGGATACTCGCCCGAAATCAAAAGCTCCATATCTGATGGCTCCTGCCGAATTAAAAGAACTGAAGTCATAACTACAATAGTTACTAGATTGTGGCTACATTTATCCCAGTATTTTACCTTGGGGATCTCTAGTTCTGTTTATAGAGAAGAAAGACGACACAATGTGTCATTGCATAGATTATCGAGAATTAAACAAAGTGACAGTCTGTAACAAGTATCTGTTGCCAAGAATTAATGATCTATTTTACCAACTTTACGGGGCGACAGTATTTTTAAAGATTGATCTTCGTTCAGGATATCACCAGTTGAAGATCAAACCAGAGGATATTCCGAAGTTAACTTTCGTACAAGATATGGACACTACGAGTTTTTGGTTATACCTTTTGGTTTGACAATGCTCCAGTGGCCTTCATGGATATGATGAAAAGAGTATTCAGACCCTTCTTAGAAAATTTTGTCATCGTGGTCATCGATGATATCTTAATCTACTCGACAGATAGATAAACTCACATTGAACATTTAAGGACTGTATTGCAGACACTTCGTGAACATCAGATATATGCAAATTTAAGCAAGTACGAGTTCTGGATGAGCAGTGTGGCTTTTCTTGGGCATGTTATTTTAGCAGATGGTGTATCAGTTGACCCAAAGAAAATAGATGCAGTGGTGGACTGGAAATAACCTATATTGGCTAGTTAGATCATAAGTTTCCTTGGCTTGGCTTGCTACTATCGAAGATTCGTAAAAAACTTTATAAAGTTTGCGTCGTCTCTGACTCGCCTTACCCAAAAGGGAGTCGTATTCAAATGGACAAACGACTGTGAGAGCAGTTTCCAGGAACTGAAGCTACGCCTCATCTTGGCTCCAATTCTTACTCTTCCGGATGGACCTAAGGGATTTCAGATATACAATGATGCACCTCGGGTCAGATTGGGATGTGTTCTTACGCAGCATAAGAAATTAATTGAGAATGCCTCAAGACAGCTGAAACAACATGAATAGAATTACCCAACGCATGATTTGGAACTTGCGACAATTATGTTCGTGTTGAAATTATGGTGACACTATCTCTATGGAGTATCCTGCGAGATCTTCACGGATCACAAAAGCCTTAAATACATATTCACACAAATGAAATTAACCTTGAGAAAATGAAGATGGCTGGAATTGATAAAGGATTATGACTTATTGATTGCTTATACGCTAGAAAAAGCAAATATTGTGCAGATGCATTGAGTAAATTTTTTTTTTGGATCGTTATCTGTGTCAAGCAAGTTACTTCAAGAGTTGGAAGAAATGGGCATCGAATACAAAGTCATACATAAGGAGCGCAGCTGGCTCAATTGCAGCTAGAAGCAAACTTGCTCGAAAAGATCAAATCCGGGTAAAATGATGACATATTTCTACAGAAGATACGCGAGTTAATTTTAGCAGAAAAGGTAATTGATTTTGTGGAACGCGATGATGGAATATTGTGGCTTAAGGAAAGATTATGTGTACCTAAGGATGATGAACTCAGGAAGGAGATATAGACTGAGGCTCATTATGCTTAGTACACCTTGCATCCAGAAAGCACCAAAATATACAAGGATCTTTGCACAATATTTTGGTGGCATGGCATAAAGAAAGATGTGACATTATTCATGTCACGATGTGTGGATTATCAACATGTGAAGGCAGAACACTAGCAATCCGGCAAAGAATTTCAGAACCTCGCCATTCTAGAATGGAAGTGGGATGACATCTCAATGGATTTAATAGTGGACTTACCAAGTACGTCAAAGAAAAATGATACGATTTGGGTTATCGTGGATAGACTGTCCAAGTCGACTCATTTCATAGAAATCAAAAATACATGGAGCATTGACCGTTTAGCTCAAATATACTTAGATTAGATTGTTCGGTTACATGGAGTGCCAGTCTCAATTGTGTCGGATAGATATGGACGGTTCTTGTCTCGATTCTGGAAAAGCCTCGAGGCGACAATATATACCATGTTGCATTTCAGCTCGGCTTACCATCCACAGACTGATAGATAGACCGAGATTGTAAACCAAATCCTAGAAGACATGTTGCGACTGTGCGTGCTAGATTTGAAGACAAGTTAGGATACTTATCTATCGCTGGCAGAGTTCGCTTATAACAACAGTTATCAAGCAAGTATTTAGATGGCCCCATATGAAATACTGTATGGACGCTAGTGTCGATCACCAATATGTCAGGAGGAAGTCGGTGAACGACAAGTACTCGGACCGAAACTTATTGAACAAGCTATCAAAAAGTTTGCATGGTTCAAGAAAATCTTCGAGTCTCTCAAAGTCGTCAGAAAAGCTATGGATGTACAAAGGCGACATTTAGAATTCATGGAGGGTGGTCATGTGTTCCTAAAGATGACACCTATACAAGGAGTGATGCAGTTCGGCGTCAAAGGAAAGCTGAGTCTACGGTTTGTCAGACCTTTCGAGATTCTAGATAGGGTGACACTAGTAGCTTATCTACTTGCGATACCTCCTGCTTTCGCGAAAGTGCACGATTATTCCATGTTTCATAACTAAGAAGATACGTGCATGACCCGAGTCACATAGTGAACTTCAATCAGCTTGAGCTGAGTGGTGACCTATCATACTCAGAATAACCTATTCAGATCCTAGACATGAAAGAGAAGACCCTACGAAATCGATCAGTGACTTCGGTCTGCGTGTTGTAGTAGAATCATACAGTCGAAGAATCGACATGGGAGCTTGAGGAAGAGATGAGGCAGCAGTACCCTTCCTTATTCGATAACCTAGAGGTAGAACCTTTGTTTTAAGTTTCGAGGACGAAACATTTTCTTAGTGGTATATTATGTAGTGTCCCACTCCTAACGGTACACTATATAAGGCTTATGGCTCGATTGACTTAGTTAAAATTGAGTATGGGGAAACTTTATGGCAGAATCGATCAAGGACAATGCAATAAACCTTTCCAATTGATGGATCGACTTTTGTTGGAATGAGTCTAATAGTTTTTGTTGGATTTTTGGTTGGCTTTCTTGGATTTTTGCTGCTTGGTTTTGATGAATGCATTTTTGTGATTGGTTTTCGATGTTTGATTATTTAGCCCATTTTTATCGATTGCATGCATTCATTATAGGGAACTCTGAGAGAAATAATGATGTTTGTCTAACCAAATATTGGTGCCAATGTAAATAGACGTATGACCGGAGCCTGAGCGAGAAAGCATATTTTTCTTTTGTCATTCTCTATTTTTGGTAAGCGGTTCTATCCCTTCTTCTCTACTCCTCAATGCCAATAATCAATAATATTATCTTGTAACCTTGCTAAGTCCAATGGTCGATAAAGTCACTAATGCCACAAGTTTTATACCACTATTATAAATCAATGAATTACATTGATAAGAGGGAATTTTAATTATGTAACACAGGGATGGATAAAATCATTATGTCATGGTTTGGTGCCATGCCTTAGTAGTAAATTGGATTCTACGGACTACCAATCAAAGCAATGAATAAGTATGTTGAAATAAGAATGGGTATTTGTGCATTGTTTCTCTAATGTTTCAATACCTTATACTAGTATTTATGCTTATCATATAGTCATAGATGTATTATATAGTCATGGAAAACTTATGCACAAGATAGTAAATTTTCTCGAATGGAATCTAGGGCACTGGCGACCGTTCGGCCCGCGAAAAATAGTAGCACTTTGGTAGCACCGGGTATAAGCGAGACATTAATTGGGGCTTGCTACTTGTTTTGAATGGCGTATCGCACGCCCATCGAAGTCCTATACGGCATGTCCATCATGGTGCTACACCACAAATAACCCAGTGGAAATGAGTTGCATATTAATGATGTCTTATGTAGGGGAGGTAAGAATAATCTTGTAGATCATACATAAATGGCTTTTGGCCAAAGTAAGAAATTTATATGTGTAAAGCTTATATGTATTTTACCGCATGAACTGATGCTTATAAACGATTGGCTATTAAAATATTATATATATAATGTTGATTATTAAACTGTTGCTTTAATTATGAAGTGTTGGTTTAGGTAAGTGGGCCAATTCTGGTCACCAGTACAAGTTGAGTAATGACCCACATCTCTGTTGGCAAACCAGGTGACCGAGATACCGTGGACGCTCAAGGAAGATAAAGCTTTGTTGCAGTCTTTTCAAGCTTATTCCTATTTTAAAGTATTTCAAAGATTTCTAGTAGCTGCTTTCAAGAATATAATAAAGGGGAATAATGTATTGGATAAGAACATTATTTCTTGTCAGCCTATCAGTCTTTCTTTTATGCAAAGCTTTGTAAGCCATTCATGCATTTCCATTTTGGTGCTGAAAAAATTATACTTTGTTGCAATGAATCAATAAAAAAATTAATTTTTTTTATATACAAATGTGTGCTTTATAATCTGTTGTTGTATTATGAAACTGTTTACAAAAGATATTTGATATGTGTGTACGTTCTTACCTTATACAAGTGTAACTCCAGACTTGTACAATATCACGCCCAGCGAGGACGAACGGTTCTACGAAACCGAATGCGAGGACGAATCGGTTCTGCAGAACCGGGGCTATGTGGTACTAGAAGGTAGTATATGAAATATAAGAACGCTAGATGATGATGAAAGGAGGTACAAATTATTCAAGTTAACAAAAAAAATAACATAAGCAACAATAATAAAAGACTCTACAATCTCTACAGTTATCATACAACCTTCTTGTCTAAGTTGCTAGTCGACCCAGTAGGGCATGAACCTCTAAATTCTATTGTTTGAATAAACACTGTCATCTTATGCTAGCATACAATTATTGCCATTCAGTTACACCGCCTCGATGAGTCGAGTGGACTATGTAGTACTAGGTTGTGAGGCATACTACCTAACTTATAAGAATTAAACTAATACTGTGACAATCTTAAGAGAATCCTGCAAAATAACCTTGCACATCTAAATAAAACAGAAACTCTTATTAGGGTCTCCTATGGTATCACGTAAGTAATGGTCATCTTAAGTCCTAATCATAGTGCTCATAGGTCATGTGTCAATAGCGAGAATGGACAGGTTACTAGTCTCAAGGGAAAGGAAAGATAACTTGTATCGAGATGGGAGTACGAATGACGTGATTTAACACTAAAGGATACTCATCGGGTCACAACCTCAGTCTCGAATGATTCTTTCATTCAACTATTATATTTCCAAACTCAGTCTCTTACTGCGCCTTAGCATAAAAATTTCTTGATCGCACGGGGAACGTTGCAATCTTCCCTTTATGAAAGTCTAGGTTGAGGCTAACTTACTTCAGTTGCCATACTCATCCATGCGAATCCAAACATTTTTATTTGTAGCTGCATCGGAGTTATGCATATCGCTAAGTTTGGATCGTACCCATATTCAAGGCGTCCACCAAATATGTGTATTTCAACCAAGCTTAGTGACAGCTAAGTCGGATAAGCTACTCATAAATTTTTTTTGAATCGCCGATCATTTTGCTACATGAATAACCGAATTCTAGATCATTTTAGTTATCGTCTACTCCAATCTCACCCAAATTCAAGTTTTGTATTACCAGCAACGCACATCTTCTAAGCAATGATCCAACTCATTATGCCAACTTATCTTGAATATTACCAATTTTAATCGTAAGAGTTTCGTTTGACAATTCTCTAATGCCGTCATTTTTCTCATCGCCGCATAACCTATCCAACCAAATCAATTATTACTCGAGTTCTATTTTCCATTGCATTCATTTTAACACCAACGTCGCTAGTATACACTCCCAATTTCAAGTCCTAACTCTAAGTCTCGTTACCCAGTTCTATCATTTCTCAAACGATACTATGAAGTCTGCCACTCTAGTTTAACTCGAGGCATAGGGTCATCTGCCTAGCCACTAGGTCAGCTCACAAGGTCATAGGTATAGTTCAAGTTTGTGACTCATTATGCAATCATGTTGCACAACACTCACCCTAAACACCCTAAGGTCAAACCATTATTCTTTTACACGGGTATTTTACCCAAGCTCGTTTCACTCAGATTTCTAAACATCGAGCACAGATCATCCTATCATACCAATACGTTCGTTCAACCGAACCCACGATATGCCCACGTTGCATGTCCAACCTATTGATTTGCATAGTCTATCTCTTTCATTATATTTAATAGAATCCACCTATCCATCATTTTTTAAGCCTGGACCACTAAGTCACGAACTCATTCTAAATTATCGATGTATATCATAAACTCTAAGTCGTCCAACACGATCTACGTATCCATTTATGAAACCATCCAGCATATCTTATTTTATATTCTAGACTAACTCCTCCTCAAAAATACTTAGATTCATCTGTATCCTAAAACCCGTCTTATTGTGTCAAACTACAAGTTAAGACGATCCTTTAATTATCATGCTCCGATCTTCCGCAAGTTCAGTCATCCCCGTTGGACGTGAAATCACCACGACAATGCTCCCACGGGATAACCGTCCTAATTCAGGCATGACGCATGTACGAGCATAGAGTTACACTGGCACAAGACAAGAACGTCGAACAATATGGGTATCACCGAAATGATTAAGACACCTTATTATTTTACTTTGCTCCATCCAAGTTATATATACTTATGCATCAAGTCATGTTCGTTCATTCTGTTTTTATAATTTGTCTTAACAAAATCATCCAACTTCAACATTTTCGTTTGATAAATCCATAGTCCGCTTCTAGCATTCCTCGAACAACTAAGTTTCACATCCCAAACCCAAAGTCTATTCCATTTTTATACGTTCCATTCATCGACTTTGTTTGGAATAATCACCAAACATGTTCCCTTGAGTTCGATTATCTCCGCCGTACGTGAAATCATCATGCGGCGCTCCCACAGGATAATCGTTCTCACTGGGGCTGATTTCGTATGTTACCTTTTCGAACTTGATTTCAAGATCATTCTTCGAAACTCTAAGCCAAATTCATTATCGCTTATCTTTTTATCGAACCATAATATTCTTTCTTGGGCTAACTTATATTCGAGTGATATTGTATTCAAGTTCAATCCGTTTGTTTCAATCCAAAATCGTACGAGACCTATGAATCCGTTTGGACATTTCTAAATGATCCATATACCACTCGGTATTGACTCACCTAAATCAAATCATCAATTAATGTTCACATCAATTACTATAATATTCGCCAAGTCGTTCCTAGAATTCCTGCACGATACTTAAGCATCGCCTAGTAACTCTTAGTCTCATATACATCTATCATGTTTATAGTCATCCAAGTAACCCATATTCTATTTGTATCTTCCGACAAGAAATACCGAATTCAAACTATTTTTTGAAATTCAAACACAAGTATCTATATTCGCCTAAGCGATAATTTGATAAAATTCTATCGGTTGTCGTTCTAAGTCTGCCTTACCCCTTTTTCAACTCATTCTAACTCGTTTGAACCAAATCTTGCATGCTTCCTACGAGTTCGCTTACTTTTTAGGCATTATTTATTTATACTAAGGCTTTACAAAATTTCGTCGCTTGCTGCCAGACTCGTTAAACTCTCTGAAATCCATAATTCGTTCGAACATTTCTAAGCCGACTAATATACCACTCAGGGTTTGAGCTATACTCTATAAATCTTTATAACACTTTATATCCTCAATTTACCTTATTCGAACCTGGGACTATCATATACACTACTCATGAATTGAGTCATCCTATTAACTCCTGAATTACGTTCGCATCCTTCACTCGTATATCCAATACGTTCCTTATAACTCCAGCACGATCCCTATTTGTCGCCTTAACAATTTTTAGGCTCGTATGCACCTCTATCCATAGTTGTCACGACCCGCACCCGATGTAAGGGTACAAGTCGGTGTAACACCCCGTTCCGTTCTAGCGGACTGCCGACTCAAACGGCAAAGTGTAACTGTCCCGACCCGCTTTTCCTCGAACGAGAAGCAAAAGATATCCAGACTTGTCCCTACAGGAATCCGGCTTAGGCTTTCAGATGCTCGCTTGACGTATCGCTCTACCAAGGCGAATCATCGCTAAGGTGGGTGGCTACGGTGAACTTGTCTTTGCTTAGCCAGCACACATAAAATCTGGAATATTTATGCTAGTCGCTAGGTGAATTACCCCCTGCATGCTAATAAGAATCTAACGCACCAACTTGTATTGTTTATGCTAGAACATGGAAATTAAAATATTGCTTATATTCAGACCCTCGCATGCTAAGTCCCCTAACGATTTTAACTCTCGGCTTACCTTCGGGTCCGAGCAAACGTGTCTGCTTATGTTCCTTAGAAATGCATGCTTGCCTGCTTACGAATGTTTAACGTTAATGTATTGTGCATGCATTCTTGTTAGCCAGGAGACTATCAAATAGTTCTTCTGTGCAATTGAACCTGAAAGTATCCGGGACCGTTAGGTCATCCAAGGCAAATCCCCGAACCAGGGGAATGCATTAAGCAAGAATGAATACAGAACGTGAATCACACTTGAATGATAATCATGGTAAGTATGCATCTGAACGAGGATCATGTTATGTACTGATGGAATCCCTGCTCGTGGAGCAATATGCTCGTTCAGAATAAGTTTAAGTTTCATGATTATCATGTCAAGCTATGGATAAAGGATAGACCCTGACCTACATTATCGCGGACAACTTGTGCATAAGGTATGTTATGTTGAGTTCCGCGGACGGTCATCGGGGCACTGGGACCGATCCGATCCGGACGGGACGTATGAGCAGTCGTATGTTATGGGACAAGGTGCTATGCAGCGGGGCTCGCAACCTGCGTTGTATATCATCTGTGTCTTGAGACTATGAACCGTCTATAATGGCTACGCCAGCGACTTATGTCATATAGATAAGTCATCCTCGCTTAGCGGCTATCCGCGTGCGAGTTATTGCATAGCATCAATGAATAACTTAGCACCTGAACGATCATGTTATAAGAACCCTCGTGTTTGCATATGCTATGCCTCCTAAATGTTTATACTTACCGTGCTTGAATTAACAATGTTTGTCTTGGATAGGGAAGGTAAAATGGTAAGTTGGTAAGTCTCGCCGTGTTTTCTCTCATATCACACGGCGTACTGCTACACGAGTTAGGCTATTCAATGTTTCCATGAAACTGATCCTAAGGAAACTAGAAAGACAACTTAATAGTTGTGCACGAAACCTGTATTACGTGTTTGGATTTGTCGAGCGGGCGAGTAGCTTCCCCACCAGTGCATTCAATGTACTGATAATCCACCAATTTATATGCAGGGTGCGGGAGAACCTCGTTCGGTGCGGATGCCTCCTTCGTGCGTGCTAAGGTGTGAACATCACTCTGAAGCAATGGTGCGTCTGGAACTGAAGCACATATACAATATATAATATTATAAATATTGCCTGAACTCGCCTGAACATCGCCTGGACAATTATTCCATAATTGTAGCCACTTGGCATGTTTTACTGTTTCGGAGAGAGAGGCTTGAGCGACTTGTAATCTCGGCTATACGCCGCCTGTAACACATGTTCATATTAATAAAAGAGCTTGCTTTACTTCAACTTGTGTTTCAATGCTTCCGCTATATTGTCGACTGAGTGAACCTGTTATCAAATTGCTATGCGTTTACGACTCCGCTGCACTCGGACAATTTGTGCGACTCTGTGGCTTAGAACTCTTGCCGCCAGCCAATGAACCATGGCCTTGCACGGGCGTGGATCACGCTCGTGCGACATCACGCTCGGATGGTTCAAGCGATCGTTCCGCGGGAGGGCTGGCGAGGGTGATTCCCGCCTAGCGGGAACGACCAATTTGCCTGCGGGAGATCGGGGCGTGACATTCGGAAACAATGCCTAGCCTACGCCGCAGAATCGGTAGTAGAACGCTGTCTGGATAATCTATCTAACAATATAATGAACCACCAATAATGATAATATACTCAATCACAAAACTAAGATGGAATAATCATGAATCAAATAAAGAATAGAATAGTCACAATACAACTCATGAGTCTAAAATAATACATCAATGAGTCTGAAAGAAGTAACAAGAATAAGCTGGAGACAAATCCAGTACAAAAGAATACTACGAAGCTACAACACCCGGGTCAACTGTTTCAGTTGGGATAAGTCCATCCTGAACCAGGGTCTCAGAATCTAAACCCACAATATCCTGAGGTCCATAATAGGTAGGGTACCACTCCTCAGTATCATCTGGAAAAATATATTCAGTCAGGAAAGGAGCAGAGTACATCTCTAACAGCAGTTCTAATCAATGATAAAAACTATATAATAGTAAATAGATGTAGATAAACAAGATGCACAATAGATACAAGAGATATATATACAATAAGAAAATACTGGAATAAATACAATAATGAACAATATGCCAATAAACAAGAATACTAATGACTAAGTGTGTGAGTAATAGCTTAACATGTGATCGGCTTGGGCAAGATGCAATACGGCCTGGCTAATCATACGTGCGGTGTATGATCAACACTATTCAGTAATCAGTACTTGATACAATAGGGATATTGATCACATATCTATACTAATACTCTCCCACCCTCGACTGGTATAATAGATCCAACCACGGTATGCTATGGCACGGGATTTTCCAAAAAGATAGCTAGTCTTCCCGAGAATCAGTGTCTGTACATGTACAAGATAACCAATGAACAATAATTGCACTATATACGCCATATACCAAGGAATAACATCTCATGATGAGATTCGGATATACCAATCCGTGTAACCATAGTGTCAAGAGAACATGGATATCTACACTAGATATAATAAATATAGAGGATATCATAAATGAGAAACTATCAGAGAATATACTCGCCTGAAGTCTAATGAATAGTCTCACAGATGTCTGACTCGGGGCCTCGAAGACCTAGATATGGAATACAACATCAATACAAGGTTCCGAAAAGAGAATAAGTTAAACCAGTCAACTTCTAGGTCAAAAAGCCAATTCTAAGTCAAAAGTCAACTATGGTCAACTCTAAGGTCAACTATGGTCAAACCAAGGTCAACTATCTATTTCTAGATTGCACAAGCCTAACACCAAAATATTTGGTCAAGATACTAAAGTCTAAGCCAAGAAACCCACATCTTAAATATTAGGATACCGTATCTCCGGATAAGTAATTCCCAAGGTAACATCAATAATAATGTCAAACAATTATTCATAATAATATAGATTCATAATTTACAACATCCAATAGGTACCGTAGTTTTGAACCAACTTGGTATCTCAAAAATAATCACAATCTTGATACTCGAACCCCGTATCTTGAGTATCCCCACTTACCTTAGTTTCCTCAAGGTAATACCCAATACCTTGGTATAATAATTACCCTTATATATATAATATATATACACTAATATTATACATATAAGGAATTTAGCAATAATAATATATCATCTCAATATTAATACATATATATATACATATATATATAAGTATATAAACATATATAGATATAATCTGCCAACCGTCGCTGAAAACTGTGTTGAAAAATACTGATTTCTGATACGCTGCTTTTAGTGACAGTTTATGCCTGTCGCTGAAGCTGCTGTCACTGCTGTTGTTGGAATCCTGCACTGCTGTTGCTACTTTGGTGATGTTTGCAACCGTCACCTCTCCAACTGTCGCCGCTGCTGCTTCTTTCCCGCCGCTGCTGCTGCTATTAATGACAGCGGCTGTTGTCATTAATGCCGCCGCCTCAAGCTACAGCGGCTACTGCTGTTCTCCCGCTACTATTAATGACAGTGGCTGTCATTAAACCTGTTGTCGCCAAAAACCTATAAAAATATATATATAACATATATATATATATATATATATATATATATATATATAT
Source organism: Iris macrosiphon (assembly GCA_036927795.1). Classification (NCBI taxonomy): domain Eukaryota; kingdom Viridiplantae; phylum Streptophyta; class Magnoliopsida; order Asparagales; family Iridaceae; genus Iris; species Iris macrosiphon. The sequence continues at coordinate 238,530,456 of JAYESA010000004.1, forward strand.
ATATATATATATATATATAACTCATAATAAATATATATATATATAATTACCAAATAAACTATAAATACACCCCCTCTATAATAATATGTACATAATAGGACATAGCCTCAACACACACACACACATAAATACATTATATTATACATCTATACATATATATAAATAATCCCATAACAACTATAAATAATATAATTATCCAATTAAACATACATATATATTTTAACAACATATACATATATATCCATACAATATACTATAATATATATATTAATGCATGTAGAAGAAAGGCTACCTCATATATATTCTCTATTTATAATACATAGATCTATGATACAATAAAAACTATAATAAATATACTATAATACATATATAATATCTATATATATGCACAATTACAACTCATGAATTAAGAGCACAATAATTAGATCTACACATAAATACACAACATATGGAAAGTATCACACAGTATCCCACTAGATCTAGGATACGCATGTGACACGAGTCCACCACACATCCAATTGTACCCCGAAGGATACAAACAAGTCACATATAATATTTATGAATAATACGAAGTGTCAAATATAGATCTACGTCTCCGTGTCAAAATACGACATGTACAAAGTCCCGTGTCGGAGGGAAAACCCCCAAAATAATACGTATCACCAAATTATTGGGATAAGACCTACACGTACCCAATTGTGAACACGACACTAGCCCCAAACACATAAATATATGCCAAATTAATCTATAGGATCAATTGACACACACAACAAATGTTAATCTCGGAATTTTCCCAAAATTGACACAAAAAGTACCATAACTTTCTCAATAGGCCTCCTATGAACACAAAACCAAATCCTATGGGTAGCCTATGCATATGGGTTGATTTTCCATGGTTAAATCTCATATTTAGAAGCTATTTTAATAGAAAAAACTAAATTGTACCTATTGGGAGATGGATTCCCAATGGAACCTCCAATTGAGATAAAATTGCCTCCAACTTGTAGATCCTTGCTCCTCTTTGTAGATCCTTGCTTCCGCCTTCTAGATCCTTGCTTCTCAAGTCTCTAATGGTGATTTGAGAATGAATTGGAATGAAATTTGGTAGGAAAATGAAGTGGAAATAAAGAAAATTTGGTAGTGGGAAATTCTAGATCTAGATTTGGAATGAAAAGAGAAGAGAGAAATTTTCCACTCTAATTAAATAGGCCGGCCCCTATTTCCCCTGCCTCAAGTTATCATGTAATGTCCAATATACCCCTTGGGTCCTCTCATGAAGAAATAATTAAGGAAGGAAGCTTCTAGCCTAATGATTTAATTAATTTAATCCATCTCCTTAACAATGGGCTTTCTAAATGGGCTAAGTTTAACTAATTAATTCATGTTAGTCCATGGGTCCAAACTAAACTAGTTAGGTCCACTAACACAAGTCCAAAATAATTAATTAACATCTAACAATAATTAAATAATATAACAAATAATTATTTATCAAGCACAATAATTAACTAAATATGAAATTACTAAAATACCCTTTCTTAGAAAATGTAGTAGTGACAAGTCTACCCTCCTTAAAATAATTTCGTCCTCGAAATTCAAAGACAAAAACTACCCCCAGAAAATAACAGAACAGAACTAAAGAATCATAACTAACTATGAAAGAACATAACAATGAACAGAACATAACTAGAAAATAAAATACCTCAAGGCACAAACAAATATGGATAACACTCTCGTATTTTATCCTCTCTCTCCCAGGTAGACTCCCCCGGAGAGTGATGCCTCCATGCGACGCGCACCAAAGGAATAGTCTGGTTCCTCAACACCTTCTCTCTCCGATCTAGAATCTCAACTGGCTGCTCTGGATAGCTAAGAGTAGGACCCACCTCTATATCCGAGTGATCCAATACATGACTAGGATCTGCCACGTATCGTCTCAACTGTGACACGTGAAACACTTTGTGCACTCCCTCCAATACAGATGGCAAGTATAGTCTATAAGCAACTGCACCGACCCTCTCTAGAATAGTGAAAGGTCCGATGAATGACGGACTAAGCTTTCCGCCTCCACCGAAGCGAATCGTGCCTCGTGTAGGAGAAATCCTCAGAAACACCAAACCACCCACCTAGAACAAAATACCACCTTAAGAACTTAATCTATAACAAACAACCAAGAACAAACACAAAACAAAAATCTAAACTATACCTCGAACTCCAAAGGTCTCCGATGGCTATAGGCCCAATGCCGCTGTCTGTCCTTCGCCGCTCGAAGTCTGTCTCTGATCAACTGAACCTTCTCTGCTATATCTGCAACCATCTCTGGCCCAAGCAAAACTCTCTCTCCAACATCGTCCCAAGACAAAGGAGTATGACACCTCCGACCGTACAGAGCTTCAAAAGGTGACATCTCTATACTGGCCTGGTAACTGTTATTATAAGCAAACTCTACCAAATGGAGATGGTCCTCCTAAGAACCCCCGAAATCTAGTACACAAGTGCGCAACATATCCTCGAAAGTCTGAATAGTCCTCTCTGACTGCCTATCTGTCTGGGGATGATATGTAGTACTAAATTTGAGCTGAGTGCCCAAACTCTCCTACAAACTCCTCCAGAAATAAGAAGTAAAACGACTATCCCAATTCGAGACTATGCTGACGGGAACTCCATGTATCCTAACAATCTGCCTTACATACATCTCTGCCAGCTTCTCCGTAGACAAACCCACTTTGAAAGGCAAGAAGTGGGCCGACTTGGTCAACCTATCAACGATGACCCAAATTACGTCTTTTTCTCCTGGAGATCGTGGAAGTTCGGACACAAAATCCATAGTAATGTGTTCCCACTTCCACTCTGGAATGGGTAATGGCTGAAGTAAACCTCCTGGCCTCTGCCTCTTGCTTTTCACCTCTTGGCACACTAAGCATCTGGATACAAACTGTGCCACTTCCCTCTTTATGCCATACCACCACATACTCTTTTGTATATCCCGATATATCTTGTTAGCACCTATATACATGGAATACCGAGAACGATGTGCTTCCGGCAATACCTTCTCACGCAGCTCCCCACTAGGCACACACAATCTAACTCCATGCCTCAAAGATCCATCCTCAGCAATAGTGAAATCATCCTCCAATCCTGCTCTCACCTGAGATCTGATACTCCTCAGAGATACATTCTCATACTATGTTGCCTTGATCATGTCCATCAAATCTGAATATATCTGTAATGCCCACATCTGCATAGCACCACCAGGAACAATTACCTCAATGCCCAAGCTCTCCAAGTCCCCCAACAAATATCGATCCTGTATCAAGAACATAGCTAACGGATACTTGCTTAAAGCATCGGCAACTATATTGGCTTTCCCAGGATAATATTGCAAAGAGATATCAAAATCCTTCATCAGTTCCAACCACCGACGCTGCCTCATATTCAACTCCTTCTGCGTGAAAACGTACTTCAATCTTTTGTGGTCTGTGAAGATCTCCACACGCTCTCCGTACAAATAATATTTCCACAATTTCAGAGCGAATATAACGGCTGACAACTCCAAATCATGGGTAGGATAGTTCTTTTTATGAGAACGCAATTGCCTGGATGCATAGGCAATCACTTTCCTATGCTGCTGAAGAACGCACCCCAACCCTTTTCCCGATACATCAATATAAATAGTGAAACCTCCGGACCCTGATGGCAATATCAAAATAGGAGCAGACGTCAACCTCTTCTTCAACTCCTTAAATACAACCTGACAGTCCTCCGTCCAAACAAACTCCATATCCTTCCTGGTGAGTCTGGTCATCGGCTCGACAATCCTTAAAAAATCTTGCACATACTTCCTGTAGTAGCCTGCCAATCCCAAGAAACTCCTGATCTCTGCTACCGAACTCGGGGTCGTCCAAGATTCCACTGTTGCAATCTTCTTCGGATCCACTAAAATACCATCACCAGTCACAACATGCCCCAAGAACTCCACCTTATCCAGGAAAACTCATACTTGGACAACTTTCTATACAACTTCTCCTTTCTTAGCACATCCAACACAATCCTCAAATGCTCCTCATGCTCCTCCGATGTCCTCGAGTATATGAGTATGTCGTCGATGAACACCACCACGAACTTGTCAAGGTATTGGTGGAACACCTTGTTCATCAAGTTCATAAATACCGATGGTGCATTAGTCAAACCAAACAGCATCACCATAAACTCGTACTGACCATACCGAGTCCTAAAAGAAGTCTTCGGTATGTCCTCCGGTTTCACCATCACCTGATGGTAGCCTAATCTCAAATCTATCTTAGAAAATACCTTGGCTCCACTCAACTGATCAAACAGATCATCAATCCGTGGCAAAGGATACTTATTCTTGATAGTTGTTTGGATAAACAAAATAAGAGGTTTATACGAAACCTTTTTTGCTTACAAACGAGAAAAGAGTACAATTAATCCTATACGAGGATATTAAGTACAATAAAATGATTTCGGGGAAGTATTGCTATAGAAGTCTGATCTGCGGTTGATCACTTTGTTTCTTGGACCACACGATGATGAAGAAGTGCTGTAGAAGAAGCTTCAAGAGTTACAAGTAGGATCGAATTCCTGTTACCAAAGTTGTCAACCAAAACTCTCTGTCTGTGCTCTCTTTTCTCTCTGATCTCTGATTGTGTATTGTGCCCTTCTCCCTGTGACCAGGGGTCTCTATTTATAGAGATCAATCAAATAACTGCTAGGTTGGCGTAAAAGCCAAGTAACTGTCTTGTTGGCGTAAAAAGCCAAACTCTGAAGAAGATTGCATCTTTTACGCTGCGATTATGATAACTGCTACCCACGTTCCAATTGTCTTCTGAATATGCGTATAACACGTGTCCCTTTATGAGGTAACGCGTATAACTGCTTCTCACAGATTATGGCATGCAAGCCACGTAGGTAACTATTCCTACGTAAAGATGGTTGGCGTAAAAGCCAAATAACTGTCTTGTTGGCATAAAAGGCCAAACAGTGAAGAAGAAGACTTCCTTTACGCTGCGGTTATGACAATTGCTACCCACGTCCAAAAATCTTCTGAATCTGCGTATGACACGTGTCCCTTTATAAGATAATACGTATAACCGCTTCTCGAATATCACGGCATACAAGCCACATAGGTAACTGTCCCTACGTAAAGAGGGTTGGCATAAAAGCCAAATAACTGTCTTGTTGGCATAAAAAACCAAACTCTGCGTAAAATTGGAAGATTCATGAATAATAGATAACCAGCATTAAATACCCAATTATCCATCACGACTGAGGTCTTGAGCGTATTCTGGGATAAATAGCCTTATCACGTACCTTTGCAAATATAGCCGAGTTGGCGTATTTCGAGGAGATAGCATACGGCGTACTCCTATAGTTAAAAATAGCCTGGTTGGCATAAAATACAAGGATGGTGATGTGAGCTTATTAGTCACAGTTTTATCTTTCTCAGTCAATTATCCATCACGACTGAGGTCTTGAGCATATTCTGGGCTAAATATCCTTATCACGTACCTTTGCAAATATAGTCGAGTTGGCGTATTTTGAGGAGATAGCATATGGCGTACTCCTATAGTTGAAAATAGCCTGGTTGGCGTAAAATATAAGGATGGTGATGTGAGCATATTAGTCACACTTTTAGCTCCCCTAGTCATGACAAAATATAATGAATAGAACAAAATCTCGTGCATTAAATGCAGAGATATGCCTCCATCTTGTGCATTAAATGCAGAGATATGCCTCGAGCTCTGTACGAGAAACAGCTTTTGACTTGGCGTTTGATTTTGTCTTATCTTGAGCGTAAAAACTTATTTCTGCCCATGTAGAATAGACAGCATATTCTTTGAATACGTAAAAATGACTTGTATTAAGAATATGTCACTAGACGATAACCTAGGTCTTTGTGCAAAATTATCTTCACAGCCGTCCTCTCGATCATCGTGCAGTACTTTTGTCAGAAGTCAGGTTCACTGATTTGTCTGACAAATTCATCCAAGGAATACGAAGAGTTCCTAATACAACTTTATGCTGTATTAAAAACAAACGTATTTTTAAACTTTACGCAGGAAGGTATATCAACCTTTTAAGCAGAACAGTCTTGAAGCACTGCTTTACGCGGACAGCTCTGAAGCTCTACTTTACGCCAATCAGCTCAGAAGCCCAGTTTTACGTGGACAGTTCTGAAGCCATATTTTACGCCAAACAGTCCTGAAGCTCTGTTTTACGCAGACAGCTCTGAAGCTCTACTTTATGCCCCACAGCCTTGAAGCTCTGCTTTACGCGAACAGCTCTGAAGCTCTACTTTACGCCAAATAGTCCTGAAGCTCTGTTTTACGCGGACAGCTCTGAAGCTCTACTTTACGCCACACAGCCTTGAAGCTCTACTTTACGCAGACAGTTCTGAAGCTCTAATTTATGCCAAACAGTCCTGAAGCTCTGTTTTACGCGGACAGCTCTGAAGCTCTACTTTATGCCACACAGCCTTGAAGCTCAGCTTTATGCCAAATAGTTCTGAAGCCATATTTTATGCCACACAGTCTTGAAGCTCTGTTTTACGCCAACTTCATGTATGTTGGGGGTTTTTACTATATAATACGCGTACAATTTTCCAGCGTATTTCATGCTTCTATAAGACCCCCTTCAAAGTTTTTAAATTCCTCGTAATTTAAAATACTTTGAATGAAGCATGAAATGGTCAACTTTGACCCGTTCTTCAAGGCTAATTTTTTGGCTATATTTAAGAAGTTGTTGGGATTTGTATGTTCTCTTCTGCCTATATAAGGGCAAGCAAATGAACTTGTTTTTCCATACTTCCTTCACCACAAAGATGGCTGCTGAGATTCATTGGGCTGAACTGAGAAAGAAGAAGATTATGTTCTTCCAGCATGTAAGGAGCCGTAAAAAGAGATGTCTTCGAGCAAATATTTTCTGCAATGATGGACCATGGAAGGATATCATAGCTTCCTTTGCTCGATGTAATCAGCAATTTTATATGGCAATTCGTCAAAGAGAGGGGAAGGGTCGCATTAGACCACACAGCTTGCTAGCTGTATTTTCCCCTATTATAAAGCTGGATCCTGGGGTGCAGCTTGGCCGTGTCTTCCAGTATTGCGTTGGGTCTGAATCCCAATCACAATTTCTAAGCATGGTCGCCGATGACGTATGGGGGGTAGGCTTGAATAATTTAAACAGGCTCAGTTTTGTATCCTCCCATCATTCACCATTTTCTTGGCACCCGGCGTATAAGAGCTGAAGAAGTGATGTAGAAGAAGAAATGAATATCTCCATTAAATGAGAACCTAGCGTAATAGATTCTCGTCATATGTAATCGTGATCTTGAATATTAATGAAAAATCCTTTGTAAAAAATAGATTTTCATCATATGTAATCATGATTAATAAACTTGTCTTCTTTTACGCACTATTAATTTGCCATATTGCTGTGAGGAAGTCTGGTAATACGCATCTTCAACACGCTTGAGTAATTTTTACGCAGACTCTGATAAATATGCATCCAGCCACGTTTCAACTTTTACGTATAAAGGAAGATGCGTAAAAACTCTTCAGCATTAAATTGTCATATTGTTTTTGACGAGGAGTCACATAGAATTCTGACCCATCATTTCTCCTTTATAAATACGAAGAACATCTGTTCAGAACATCATCTTAAAAAAATGGCTTCTCGAAAGATTCTCGAGACAGGGCAAGAAATGTCCGCCGAATAGGCCATCCCTGAACTAGTTGTAAAAGAAAACTTCGAATGAACTATCAATGGCCAAAAAGTTATCTCCAGTGAAGACAGACATTTTCAGGGAACTCCTTGGCCCTTCGTCTGATGAAGTTCTCTCGACTGAAGAAGAAGAAAAGAAGTTACTGAATTCTTGTCGCTGATAAAAAAGAGCATTTTTTGCGTAAACTCTTGTAACTGGCTTTTTCAAGCGTAAAATTCAGATTACCAATATATACGCGTGTTCTGCTAACTGATCTGTCTCGCGTAATTTAAGATTTTTATTTTATGCGTAAAATCATAGATCCATAGCATCTGAGCGTAAAATAATAGATCCTTGCTCTGCGTGTAAAATCATAGATCCGTAGCATCTGAGCGTAAAATAATAGATCCTTGCTCTGCGCGTAAAATTATAGATCCGTAGCATCTGAGCGTAAAATCATAGATCCGTAGCTTCTGAGCGTAAAATTATAGATCCGTGGCTTCTGAGCGTAAAATCATAGATCTGTAGCTTCTAAGCGTAAAATCGTAGATCTTTGTCCTGCGCGTAAAATTATAGATTCGCAGCTTCTGATGGATCCTTTACGCAGCATGACTATCTATCTTTCTTTTCAAATGATCGGCTGTCGTGGTCCCAAATCCTAACCGACTTTGATAAAAAATCGTATTTGGTTAAGGATTCAGAGTCACTTGAACTCTATAAATTGGCCTAGGTCATGAGAGAGAAAAACCCTTCGTCTCTTTTTGAAAAACCCTTCGTCTCTTTCTGAAAAACCTCAGATTCTCTATGGTACCAAAATAGACCACCGCCACTAAAGGAAAGAAAGCCGCTTCATCATCTCGCTCCTCTGCTCAAGCACGAACGACTTCTACTGGGCCAAGCGAGCCTCGTTTTGAACGAAGTGCTCCGCCGTCTAGCTGTGCACCGGGCATCATAGGTAAAAACTTCGAGAGAAATAAAAACCCTTCGCACACGTTATACTTGTATGCGCAAATACGCCCATATTTTAATGTGTCAGCGTAAAACTCCATATTTTGCAATCTGGCGTAGAAACTCAGACTGTTAAATTTTGGCGTATATTGCAAACCTTGCATTTTACGCAATGAAAGTAAATTCCAGCGTAAAACTCTATATTTTGCAATCTGGCGTAAAAACTGAGGCTGTCAAATTTTGGCGTATACTGCAAACCTTGCGTTTTACGCACTGGAAGTAAATTCCAGCGTAAAACTCCATATTTTGCAATCTGGCATAAAAGCTCAGACTGTCAAATTTTGGCGTATACTGCAAACCTTGCGTTTTACGCATTGAAAATAAATTCCAGCGTAAAACTCTTATTTTGCAATCTGACGTAAAAACTCAGACTGTTAAATTTGGCGTATACTACAAGAATGTAGCACCTTATGTTTTACGCACTGAAAGTAAATTCCAGCGTAAAACTGACTTATTCTCTTGCTTTTTTACAGTGGACCTACAGATCCCTCCTCTGGCTGAAGTAATGGATTCTGCCGCTGGAATGTTAAATTCCAACTACTTGGAGGACTTGTCCCATGTAACCTTCCCCATCTCAGGAAACGAGTATCATCAAGAAAGGGGAATTCTGATCTCGGCCCAAGGAGAAAGAATGTTGCTGAGTATGATCACCGGGGAACCCTTGACATACATAGATGGAACCGAGTATAAAAAACCAGCTTTCTTATTTGGGGATTTTATTGATAAGCAATCCCAAACGAAGCCCAAGAAGAAAGATTGGGTATTTTCTGTTGAGGGCACTATTATGTATCTGCCGAAGATGTCCAGAGATTACCCTATTTCTGTATTCTTCTATGTCAGACATCCCAGAAGGATGGCATGGACTCTAACTCCTGATCTTCATGGCCAGCCAGGGAAGATCTTCTATAAGAAAGGATTAAACCGAGGATCCTTTGTAAGTAGCCCCTCAGGTCCTATTATGTCCTTCAGAGGTTTACTGCCAGACAGCATCCCTAGTGAAGACTCTTCTCTGATCCAGCCATTTAAAATGGCAACTTTCTGCAATGAATTCATGAAGCAGGAAGGAGTATATCCCAAGGTTAACCCTCGCACCAGTGGATGGCTTAACCCCCACAATCTTCGATAGGCCGAATTAACTACATGGGTCCTGAAGCACTTCAAAATGGAGCTACAAAGTATTAACTTATTTAGGCTGTGAGTGCTACTAGTGTTGGGCTGCCTATCAACACTAATTTGTTCTTACTTTTGATGGAGCGATATAATTCGTTCACTGGGACTTTCGCCACTCCAATAGGTGAGTTGGGCCTAGCACTCCATGAGATGGCAGATATTTTAAAGCTACCAATGGGAGATATTCCCTATGAAGAATACGTCTCCACCAACAGAGAGTTGAAGGATACCGACCCTCGGGCAGTGGCTGTATACCAAGAACTGATGAGCCACTATCTTGCCTGCACCACTTTCTATAGAGAGCCTTCTGATTTAGCCCATATTAACAAATGGGTATCCTACCTTTTCTTCCATCAGGCTAGAAATGCCAAACAGGACAAGGTTGTAGATAGCAAAGACAAACCTTTGAACCCTCTAAGCATACTTAATGCCAACACAATCGATGACCTTATTGAAGATGCAGAGGCTCCAGATTGTGTTCTTAATAAAGAGATAGGGGGTTATCCTGCAGGAACCAAAGCCTACAGTTATATGAGACATTACCAAAAGCCTTTGTCAAAAGAAGCTCAACTGGCTGGCTTCCTTTCTATTTGGCTACGCCGATGGGTGGTGCCTGGCACTGCGTCGGCAGATCGTATTCATCGCAACACCTTATGGCCCGCAGTATGTTTGGTATTTGGAGCAAGATTGGGCCTACTCCCTGCCATGGTATGCAGGATACAAGCTGGCCTGAGGGCTATTACTGATGGACTGCTGGCCGATACCACTTAGCACGAAGGAAAGGGTATCCCAGAGTGGAATTATCATTCATATATCTGATGGAATAGTTAATTCTTCATAACACCAGAGTGATGTCTCCCGGCTCGGCCAGTGGTTCGGGCAATAACTTCTTGTTGAATTACAAGAATTCTGCTTTGAGTGTGACCAGCGTCATAGATTGTCGACTAGCACTGAATTTTGCCCATAGTTGGGAATTCTTCTGCACCGTTCCCCCCGTACATATCAATCAGCAGGGGACTAAACTTCATGATATAGGTCAGGGGAAGTCTATTCTTTCTCCTGAAGCATTTTACTGGTTGGTCTGTATTAGACCTTCTCACCTGCTGTATAGAATTGAGGATCACTGCTACCTGAAACCTTACCTGCCTAGCCGTTTTGCCAGGCAGTTTGGATATGATCAGTTACACGTAGGAAATCCTATCACCAGCTTTAAATTCAAAGGTGGGCTTATTAATGGAGCTAGAGGATGGCGTTATTTCATTATGGGTTGTATTGGAGTAACCTTTATTGTACCCGCGACTTCTCTCTCCATGGAATTGCACATTCTTCATTCATACGCACAGTTTTATGTGTCCATCAATACCTTCCATCGTGATTTTGATGTATATGGAAGTTTCAGAATACCCTCCCATAAGTCCACTGGAAGAGAGGAGATACCATATGTCTCCTCTGATGAAGGTGATGAAACTACTGGTGCAGATGATTATTTGTTGATATTACCGAGAGGCGTAATATCTTCGCCAGCAGAGCCTCTCATAATTTCCAATAAATGAAAGGCTTCTACTCAGAAAGAGCCTTCCCCTCGTAAGAAGAAGCAGACAACAAAGTTCCTAAAATAACTTCCACCAAGGGGGCCTCTTCTAGGAGTGAACATATTGTTTCCCCTGTTAGGGAAGATTCTTTGATTAGGGAACCTTCACCTTTTAAAGAACGAGTCTCCACTGTCCCAGCTGAAAGTGCTGGAGATTCTTTGCCCGTGACTGCTGCCGCGATTATATCTACCACCGTTACTGGTGATGCTTCTATATCGCCTTCGAGGCTGAGCTCAATAATAATCACTATACCTTTACCAAGACAAATAATGGGACTAGCCTCTCCTTCATCTATAAGTATTTCAAGCAAGATTCCACCCGTTGAACCTCGAGTAGATTTGGGTGACGACAAGGATGACAAACCTCAAGCGTCAGTTGGTGTACCCTCCTCTCTAGGTATGACAGCTTGTTTAGCATCATTAAGAAATGATTTAGCTATACAGGCTACAGATGTAATATACATACCATCGGCCAAGGGTAAATGTTGTCTTTACACTTTTTCCAAGAAAATTTAACATTAAATTGATATTAACTTTCTCTTATCTTATTTTCAGGCGAAGACATTTCTGGGAAGGGCAGAGCTGAAACAACCTCTGATTTTGTTGCGGATCCAGCTACTGAAATGGCTGTGGCCACCGTCGAAGAAGCGTACTTTGAAGCCGTTGATCTTTCATCCGCAACGTTCTCAGATATAATCTCGCCAGCAGCAGTTCAAATAATATCAGAGGTGGATGAACCAACCATCTCGACTGTGCCTCCTTCGTTGAGCATGCCAACGACTTCAACTGTTGTTGGTGTCTCTTCTTTTGTCGTATCGTATGTTGAAGCAACGACTGTGGCAACATCCTCTGCAGTCATTCCAGAAAGGAGATTCACTGATATTGCGGCCACTCCCAGCGTCCATTCGAGCTTTGCTACGCTAGTTGAACAATACACTAGCATATTCTACCTCACTTTAAAAGAATTAATATCCATTGTGCTAGAGAAGAATCTAGGCTTTGATGCTTTGAAGACATCTTGCAAGCTCATTATAGCGCAAATTAGAAATTTTAATGACGCTGACAGAGCTAATGCGCTAGAAAAAATGGTTAATGGTTTAGAACAACCCATTAACGAATATTTGCAATTATCCAGAGGCAGCATCAATAACTTGGTTCAGGATGAGTATGACTCCCTAACTTCAGAATTTGCTCAGAGGGCTGAAACTTTAAACAAATCCATCCAGGAACAGCAACAAGAGATGGAGAAAGAGCAAGCGATATTGGTGGAGAGTATTCCTCAGCTAGCTCAGTGCCGTGCCGAATGTGAGGGATATAAAGTGAGGGTTCAAGAACTAGAAGCTGAACTTGCTCAAACAAGGGAGAGGCTTCTCAAAGCATCGCTAGTTCGTGATGTATTGGAGGGCCAAGTGAATACAGCTCAACAGAACTTGACACATGTGGGTGTCATCCGTGTAAGTTTTGTTGATTCTCTGTCTGAACTATCTCTCTTGAGCAATAACGAAGAAAGACTGGAACTGGCTCGCACCAATATTTTAAACTTCAGGAATGAAAGGATGGCTGCTTTGGTGCAACAGATCCGTGATTTAACTGCTCCTCCCCAATGATGGATTATGTACTTCTTCTTTTTTTTCTCCTTATGTAATTTCTCAAAGATAATGAAGATACATTTTCTGACTTTGTGGACATATCACTTATTAATAGAATATAAATGATAGGCTAAGATGAAAGTGATATCAGAGGTAATATGGACATGATATACTTTCGGTAACTGGTTTAGCTGAATATATCTATTCAGAGGTAATGTGAATATGATAGAATATGATCCAACTAAATTTGTATACAAAACACTATCAGAGGTAATATGTACATGATAGATTTTGAAGTTTCAAATTAGTTAAACATATCTATTCAGAGGTCATATGACCATGATAGAATATGGTTCAGCTAATCCTTGTACGTAGTATCATCAGAATGAAATCTTCATCATACTCCGTTAAGCAAAGGAGATCAAGCATAATATTTCTTCAGGAATTTGCCGTTTATAGGAGCCATTATTAAATCTCCATTAGGCTTGGCTAATCTGTAAGTGCCATTTGAAAATGTTGTTTCAATCCCATAAGGGCCCTCCTATTTCTTTACGATTGTTTGTGTGAACTTCGAATATCATACTAGAGGTAATATGGACGTAGTACAATACCGTATTTGTTGAGAACATCCCACTGGGGGATCCTTGGTGGACCTATTATTTGTTGCGTATGTTGAGTGCAAATAATAAGTTCAAAATAAGCCCTAATGGACGCGGTAAGATATGATTCTGTGGGGATAATAGAGAGACATATTCCAGAGGTAATATGAACATGAACTGACTTTTTCTCTGTTGAGAGGTAATGTGGACTTGAATTATTCGTTTCCATTGCGGGCATCCCACCGGGGGGGTTTTGGTGGACCTATTACATCTTGTGCACGACAGTGCAAGTAATAAGTTTAAGACAAGCCCTGCCAGAAGTAATATGGACGTGGCAGTTTTCGTAGAACTAACACCACTGGCGTACTTAGAGTTAAGTACAGGTGCTAAGTTGAGATGATAACCGATATCAGAGGTAATATGGACATGATAATCGATATCCAAAACCTGGGAGGTTTGCTCAGAGGTAATATGGACATGACAAACTCAGCCTGAGAGAAATATTATGATAGCAGTTCAGAGGTAATATGGAAATAAACTAATGTCCAAAAACTTCATTGAGGAGTGATTTGTTGAGTGTGGTCTACCTGAACATGAAGATAGACCAAAGGATCGCTCCACTGGGAGATTAATGGGACGGTAGCTCAGAGGCAATATGAGCATGGCTAGTGTCTAACGAGATTGGTTTGAATAGTCACTGCGGGAGTGTGCGAGTAGACCTAAGGATTGCTCCGCTGGGAAGATTTTGAGGATCCATCATCCATTGCGTATCCGGGACTCTTGGATACGCATGATGGTTTCTTTTTTACAAAAATTTGTAATGAAGAAGAAAATATCGCACATAGGCACTTACTGGGGATGAAGAACCAAGAATTAATTTGTACATCTTGGTTATAGACTTATTACCCATGGCGTACCTTAAGTACAGATAATAAGCTGAAAGGACTAGCACTACCAGGGGTTATGCGAACGTGATAGTAGAAAGTCGAAGAGCAGAACTTTACTCATAGGTGATATGGACATCAAAAAGTTCTGAAAATATCTTACTCAAAGGTAATATAGACGTGGTAAGATATGACTCTGTGGGTATAAAGAAAAACATGACAGAGGTAATATGGAAGTGACCATTTTTGTGGTGATATATTTACTCTGTTGGAGAAAGTGGAGAGACGTAGTTCAGAGGTAATATGGACGTGAACTGATCGATAGCAATATCCTGGAAGGTTTGCTCAGAGGTCAATTGGACATGGCAAACCCAGCTGGGAAAAAAATGTTTGGACAACAGTTCAGAGGTAATATTGACGTGAACCTATGTCCGAAAAATTCACTAGGGAGTGATTTGCTGAGTGGGGATAGGCCTGAAGGTTGCTCAACTGGGGAGATTTTAGGGACTCATCATCTGGTACTTCTTGAGGGAGAAAATTGCCAAATTGGAGTGAGATCATATTTGCAGTAACCGTCTTCTCGTTATTATGCAAAGTGATGACTTTGGTGTCGATCAACTCCTGGATTTTCCTTTTCAGTACATAGCATGCCTTTGTGGGGTGATGAATGTACCGTTGAAAGAGACAATATTTGGGGTCATTGACCTTGTAAGCCTTTTTAGGGCATCTGATGTTGGGTATCCGAATTTTTTTTCCTTCATCAATATATTAAAGATTTTAATGATGTCATCATCATTGAAGGAGAAAGTCCCCTTTGGATTTTGGGCTTCCGATACCTAAGTCGTACGGTCCTCAGGGAAGATGGTCATAGTTGCACCATCTTCGGACTCAGAGAGAATTCTACCACCAGCTTTGGATGCTGCTCTGTTTTGTCGAGGGAGACTACCCCTAGACATGTCATTGTCTGGTTCTTCTTCCTGTAATGACAAAGAGTAGTTCAATCGGTCGAAAATTGGCCGTTTTGCTTTAGAACAACAACAGTTAATTACAACCTTATGACTATTACAACAATGTTCTCTAGGGGGTGTAATAGACATATTAGGAGATCCCCTGTCTTTGCGTTTCTGGATCAAGAAATAACGCAAATCAGGAGGATTACCAGAAGAAGAAGAATGCTTATTCTGCCATTTTACATCAGTAGGAATGTGTAGATTAGGAACCATCACCCTTTCTCTTCCATAGGAATACAACAGTTCACCCATATGAGTAGCATATGATCCATCATCTGTCTGAGGAGCGAATTTCCCCGTAAAACGGGTCTTCTTTACGCGGACAGACTTATCCTGGCATAATTTGGAGTTTTGCATAGGTGCGCGTAAAACAGGAAAAGTCCTAAAGCGGCCTTCAGCATCTCGCGTAATCTGTAAAGTAGGAATTTTCTTCTTTTTTGGGTGTAAAAGCTTAGAGGTTGAAGGATTCGCCACTCGTTTTCCTTTGATGTGATCAAAGGGTACATCTGCCTCATCATAGACGGAAGATGTAATTTTATGCGCAGGGCGTGTTTGAAAATTCCGAATTGGCACTAAGGCCTTGTCAAAAATTTTGTCTACCACGTCACAGATGGGAGATAAAGGTTTACGCGCAGGGCGCGTCTGAGACTTCTGGATTGGCACTGGGGCATTGCCAGAAGTCTTGTCTACCACGTTGCAAACGGGAGACAAAGTTTTACGCACAGGGCATGTTTAAACTTCTGGATTGGCACTGAGGCATTGCCAGAAGTCTTGTCTACCACGTTACAAACGGGAGACAAAGTTTTATGCACAGGGCGTGTCTGAAACTTCTGGATTGGCACTGAGACATTGCCATAAGTCTTGTCTACCACGTCACAGACGGGAGACAAAGTTTTACGCACAGGGCGTGTTGGCTGTATTGTCACAACCTTGTTGATCAGTGAGTGAGAGCTTGCAGGAAGGGTAGAGGACATCTTAGGCATCCGCACTTTATGCAGCTTCCTGTTGTTATGGACAGAGGAGGAATGAGAGCTACCCCCTGCATGAAGTATGTCTTCATAGGCAGATTGGTCAAATTGGATGACCAAAGTCTTCTTCGTCGATCTGATGGATATAGCATCGTGTTGAGCAATTACTTTCTCGTCAGAGGAGAAAGTCGTCCCCAGCAGAGTTACCATTTTTATTTGGATAAACAAAATAAGAGGTTTATACGAAACCTTTTTTGCTTACAAACGAGAAAAATAGTATAATTAATCCTATACGAGGATATTAAGTACAATAAAATAATAATGGGGAAGTATTGCTATAGAAGTATGATCTACGGTTGATCACTTTGTTCCTTGGACCACACGATGATGAAGAAGTGTTGTAGAAGAAGCTTTAAGAGTTGCAAGTAGGATCGAATTCCTGTTGCCAAAGTTGTCAACCAAAAATCTCTGTCTGTGCTCTCTTTTCTCTCTGATCTTTGATTGTGTATTGTGCCCTTCTCCCTGTGACCAGGGGTCTTTATTTATAGAGATCAATCAAATAATTGCCAGGTTGGCGTAAAAGCCAAGTAACTGTCTTGTTGGCGTAAAAAGCCAAACTCTGAAGAAGATTGCATCTTTTACGCTACGGTTATGATAACTGCTATCCACATTCCAATTGTCTTCTGAATATGCGTATGATACGTGTCCCTTTATGATGTAACGCATATAACTGCTTCTCGTAGATCATGGCATGCAAGCCACGTAGGTAACTGCCCTTGCATAAAGATGGTTGGCGTAAAAGCCAAATAACTGTCTTGTTGGCGTAAAAGCCAAATAATTGTCTTGTTGGCGTAAAAGCCAAATAACTGTCTTGTTGGCGTAAAAGGCTAAACTGTAAAGAAGAAGACTTCCTTTAAACTGCGGTTATGACAACTGCTATCCAAATCCAAAAATCTTCTGAATCTGCGTATGACACGTGTCCCTTTATAAGATAACGCATATAACTGCTTCTCAAAGATCACGGCATGCAAGCCACGTAAGTAACTGTCCCTGCGTAAAGAGGGTTGGTGTAAAATCTAAATAACTGTCTTGTTGGCGTAAAAAACTACACTCTGCGTAAAACTGGAAGATTCATGAATAATAGATAACCATCGTAAAATAGCCAATTATCCATCACGACTGAGGTCTTGAGCGTATTTTGGGCTAAATAGCCTTATCACGTATCTTTGCAAATATAGCCGAGTTGGCATATTTCGAGAAGATAGCATACGGCGTACTCCTATAGTTGAAAATAGCCTAGTTGGCGTAAAATGCAAGAATGGTGATGTGAGCGTATTAGTCACAGTTTTAGCTTTCCCAGTCAATTATCCATCACGACTGAGGTCTTGAGCGTATTCTGGGCTAAATAGCCTTATCACGTACCTTTGCAAATATAGTCGAGTTGACGTATTTCAAGGAGATAGCATACGGCATACTCCTATAGTTGAAAATAGCCTGGTTGGCGTAAAATACAAGGATGGTGATGTGAGCGTATTAGTCACAGTTTTAGCTCTCCCAGTCATGATAAAATCTAAAGAATAGAATAAAATCTCGTGCATTAAATGCAGATATATGCCTCCATCTCGTGCATTAAATGCAGAGATATGCCTCGAGCTTTGTAAGAGAAACAACTTTTGACGTGGCATCTGATTTCGTCTTATCTTGAGCGTAAAAACTTATTTTTGCCCATATAGAATAGACAGCTGTAAAAGCATGAAAAATACGCCGGATAGCTATATGCGGCTTATTGGTGCTGGGCAGCGTAAAGAGATGACCTCAGAGCCATCAAGCATGCAAAACAAGGGTTATATTAAAGCTCAAAGGACCATCCGCGTAAGTGCAGTATGTCCAGGCTGCCTTAGCATAAAATAGGGTGCTTCGTCGCCTGACAAACCGCCTGCCACGTCAAAAGCTGCACTTCGTACGGGACTTGAGGCACGTCTCTACGACTGATGCGCAGAGCGGTGACAATTTCTCGAGGCATGTCTCTACGACTGATGCGCAGAGCGGTGACAGTTTCACGAGGCACGTCTCTGCGACGGATGCACAGAAGGGCTGTAGACCTTAAAAACATGCCTCCGCATTTAATGCACAAGATGGTGGCAAATCTCTGCATTTAATGCGAGGGATTTGATTATATCTTCAAAAGCCGTAATTCTGGCTAAGACGTCCACATCAGCACTCTGGCACGTTACGCAACGGCTTCTACGCCGATTCAGCTTCGGTGCTCACTCGGCTTCTATGCCCGCTCGGCCTCTATGACCATTTGGCCTTCTACTCCTACTCGGCCTCTATGACCATTCGGCTTCTATGCCCACTCGGCCTCTATGACCATTCGGCTTCTACGCCCACTCGGCCTCTACGACCATTCGACTTCTACGCCCACTCGGCCTCTACGACCATCCGGCTTCTACGCCTATTCGGCTTCTATGCCTACTTGGCTTCTACGCCATGGTGACAGACATTGGCTTCTACGCCCACCTCTTCTACACGAGGGATACCTACCTACGTGGCTTCTACGCCGTAATCTTTGTAGCGATTATACGCATTTTGTCCCTTAGTTGGACCCGCGTCACACGCTCATTCAAAGGATCATCTATACGCAGGCATTGGTTATTTTAACCGTTGTGTAAAAGGGTGTTGTACTTTCCACTACTCGGTTTCTACACCGACGGAGTGGTCACTGTCACCAAAACTCTATAAATAGAGACCTCTATCAACAGAGGAAGAAAAGAGAGGAAAAATTGAAGATCAAACGGTCAAAAAATTGGTCAAGAGGTCCAATATCAGGTCTAAGGTTGACAAATGAGATAGAGAGAGAGAGGAAGAGAGAGAAGAATTCGGAGCTCAGGCAAAGAGTAGGGATCGACGACTTTGGCATCGTGCATCCACCCTCTTTTGCAACCTTCGAAGTTGCTTCCTGTCTTCTACGGCACTTCTTCATCATCGTGTGGTCCAAAGGCTAAAGTGATCGACTGCCGATCAGACACCTATAGCAATTTTTACCCAGATTAAATAAATTGTACTCCCACATCCTAGTATAGGATTAAATTGTACAAGTTTGTTTGTAAACCAAAGAAGGCGGGTTTCGTGTAAACCTCGTATTATATACATTTCGTTCTTTCGTTTAATACCACAAACAAGATGGCGACTCTGCTGGGGACATCTTTCTCTTTGATGAGGAAGCGATTGCTCAACACGATATGGTATCTGTAGGGACCATGAAGAAGACACTGGTCGTCCAATTCGACCAGTCTGCCTACGAAAACATGCTCCGAACCGGGGGTAGCTCTCACCCTCTATCCGTCCAAGACAACAGGAAGCTGCGCAAGGTCTGGGTGCCCAAGACATCCTCTACCATCCCTGTGGACTCTCTGATCTCTCCGACCTCTCCGACCAATGAGGTTGTAGCATTGCTTCCTCCATGCCCTGCACGTAAAATTCAGTCTCTCGCTATGCGCGGTACAGACGAAACTTCAAGCAAAGCCTCAGCGCTAACCCAGAAGTATCCACTGTACTCTACGCGTAGAAACCAGTCTCCCGCTACGTGCGGTACAGACGAAACTTCGGGCAAAGCCTCAGCGCTAACCCAGAAGTATCTACTACGCTCTACGCGTAGAAACCAGTCTCCCGCTACGCGCTTCTGATGATGCCTCAGCGCCAAATCGGAAGTACAAAGTACGCTCCACGCGTAAACATTCATCTGCCTTCTACGGAAAAGCAGATGACCCCTGTGATCTCCGCAAGGGAAAGCAAGCGGCGAGCTACTTAACTTCTCGACATTTACGCTAGCAAGGGAACAATCTACCCGCCCTCCAAATTATGCGAGAAGCTGATGTCCGCCTGAGGACATCCTCAGCCTTACGCCAACCACAGCGAAGCTCGAAGTTATGCCAGGCGAAGTCCCTAAGCGTACAGAAGACTCGATTGACGGAAAGACACGCTCCTTGAAGATTATCCGCCACCCAGATGGCCAACCTGTTGTACACAGGTGGCACAGGGAAAACCATGGTGCCTAACGTCCGCATACCTACCACGGCAAACCGAAGGAACGAGCAGTCTTCTTCGTCTTCTTCTGCAACTTCTCCTGACCTGCGCGAATATCTAATCTAGAAACACAAGGAGAGGGAATCTTCCAGCATGGCTATTGCGCCTCCCAGCGGGCACTGTTGTGATGGTCATAGGATTATAATTAATTACTGCTGTTCTAAAGCAAAACGGCCAGTTTTTGACCGACTGAGCTACTATCCATCTTTCCTAGAAGAAGAGCCCACGTATGCATCTGTGAACATGGCTTCACATATACCTGGAGGAAGCTCAGGCTCAAGACGTCCGTCCTCTCGAACTCCGAGCCGAAGGAGATTCAACATGCTCCTCAGAGGCACTGAAGATGGGGTGTTCCAGAACACGCGTTCGAGGTCACAATAACTGACTTCATACTCCTCTGATTCTGACGCTGGGGGTCGCCATTCTCCCGAATCAAATACTGAGAGTATAGAGTCGACTTATGCAGCGACCTATACACATCCTTCAACGATGCCCAAGGAAATAGGAGTATACGCCATTGGAGATGAACATGAGGAAGCTTCGCCGTCAGGAAGCGAGGAACAGCGCATCACTACACTGGATACATCTCTGAAATAAATGCAATCCATGATGGAGAACATGTACCAGATAATGCTAACTCAACAGGCGGCTGCTATGGCTGAAACATCAGTCCCGCCAGCACAGATACGTGTGGGGGTGGACTTACCACCATCCAACATGGTCCAAGAACCTGCTCTAGATCAAAAGTCAGCTGGTCCTCCACTTTCTCACTCGGAGAATGCATTACCTCCTGCGGAAGTCACGATACAACCGACTCCGCACCAATCCGTGGTCTCGCTACCGACTGAAAATCCGATGCAAGCAGTACGGGAGTTGAAAGCCCAATTCGATGCCTTGATGCACAAAGAGCAGCTCAAGAAATTGGGAATCAACCAGCCTTACCCGGCTATCTGGGAAGAGGTCCCTTTTCATCCGAGATATAAACCTCAGACTATGGCTCTGTTCGAGGAAAAAACATCACCAAGTTAGTACATAAACTATTTCAGTATGATGACGGTGTTGCTATAAGGGAACGACACCCTCCTCACTCAGGTGTTCAAAGGCTGTCTCTCAGGAGTAGCCTATCAGTGGTACCATAGCTTGGCGGACAACTACATTACTTTCTTCGAGGAATTCAAAGCTTTATTCTTCACGCAATTCTACGAGGGATGGATGGACATGTCTATGTCCTCTCTCATCGAAGTCAAGCAGAAGGAAAAGGAGGACGTTCGCACCTTCATCGAACATTTTCGTCAGGCCGCCTTACAGATGCCTCCAGGAGTTCTAGACTCTGTGTTGGTGGACATTTGCAGGAAGAACCTCCTTTCCGTGGTCTCGGTGTTCACAGGACCAAATCAGTTCCATGACTGGCCGTCGTTCATCATCTCAGCAGTGGCCGCCGATGACAAAAGTCGCAAGGCACGCGACAATGGCATTATGATCTCTACCTCTGACAGAGGCAAAAGGTCATCCCCCAACGGCGACCATCCTCGAAGTTCCAAAGGAAAAGAAGCTCTGGCAATCAATACGTCCAGACAAAAGACGGCGGCAACCACGCAGACGAAACCTGGGACTTCCAGGCCCGTCGAGGTATACTCTTTCGACGATGACGATATTCCGAATATATTCGAGTGTCTCGTCAAGAGTGGCAAGATCACCCTTCCGGAGGAGAGGCGGCCCAGTGAAGCCAGCAGTGACAACAACCCCAAGTACTGCATCTTCCACAGATACGTACACCACCCGACTAAGGCGTGTTATATACTAAAAAGGAAGATCCAGGGGCTGATCGATGCTAAGGCCATCACTCTGCATAACACCGAGAAGACGGTCACGGCCAATATGATCTTCCTGTAATTTGGCAATCTGCCTCCCCAAGAAGTCCCGGACGGTGTGACACATATTTCCCGGACAACGATGAACATCGCCAATCTTCCTATGGCTAGGGATCAAAATCAAGACCTGGTACCCTTAACCACCCAGCGGGGCGAGATCATGTGGGTTCATCCGAGGAAGAGACTAATGCTGCTAAAGCAAAGTCTAGGAAGAACTCCAAACCATGCCATATGGTTGCAACTTCTTCGCCATCAGACGAAGACAAGGCTTTGGCTGCAACCCGTTCAGGGAAAGCTTACCTCAAGGACTACGGAGCAAGTCCGAAAGATGCACCGGTAGACGCTTCAGCTACAGAGTCCGCCATACCACAGGCCGAGCCTACAAGACCGACCTCGACGGACAAGGGGAAGCATAAAGAAGTACGTTTCGATAAACCTGTGAAAAATATTCAAAACAAAGGTTTAGAGAAGCCATACAACTTTGACATCCTGG
This sequence comes from Iris macrosiphon, assembly GCA_036927795.1. Taxonomy (NCBI): domain Eukaryota; kingdom Viridiplantae; phylum Streptophyta; class Magnoliopsida; order Asparagales; family Iridaceae; genus Iris; species Iris macrosiphon. The sequence goes on from JAYESA010000004.1 coordinate 238,553,445, forward strand.
CCCAACTGGCCAATACACCAGCCAGGTTGTCCATCTTCGAGCTACTCAGGCTCTCCCAAGACACTCGTCTAGCCCTGAGTGAAGCACTGATACAGGCGGAAGCATACTTGACCCAGCTCAAGTCCCCTGACGAGGAACCAGTGGCGTGTCCTCAATGCCACAGTGTGATGGAGGTGGTCCCAAATATCACTTTTACTCAAGACGACATGCTGTTAAAACATAACAAGCATGACAGGCCCCTCTATTACACCGGGTACGTCGGTTCCATAGAGGTCGATCGGATTCACATAGATCCGGGATCATCAATCAGCATCATTCCTCTTAGTCTGCTCAGACCGCTGAGGATTCCTACCAGCGAATTGGCTTACACCACCACTACAATCGTGGGTTTCAATTCCGGAAGAAGTAAGCCGCTGGGGAAAATTTGCCTGAGGATCCAGATTGGCAACCTCAGATCGGTGGCTACATGCTATGTCATCGATTCAGAGGTATCCTACAATATTCTGCTGGGTAGACCGTGGATCCACGACCACAACATCGTTCCTTCAACTCTACATCAATGCCTTAAATATGTAGATCCCCAAGGAACAGTACAAACGGAGGTTGCTGACCTAAACCCATTCAAAGGAATAGAAACCTACTATTCTGATGCCGTGTTGTACTCTCAAGACCACGCGGAGGTGGTGTCAGCCCAAGCAGAGAAGGAATCCTGCCGGGAGCCTGAAGGACCCTCTGTCGAACAACCACTGCCAATCAGAGTGAAAGGGCGAACTACTTGTCCAAAATCCATGGAGCCTATGGCTATCCACCTGAATAAAACGGGTCAGGAAAAGGGGGTGATCCTCTAGTGATCACTTTGAACCGAAGCCTCCACCCTTGGTCAACAACCTTTGGCGCAACAAGCAGCCAACTGATATAAATGCAACCAGGAGCGAAGTTCCAAATGATAATAAACATCCTCTTTTCCAGTATATCGACGCTCAGATTCTAAATCAGGAATCCTCTCCCCATGACGATATAGAACCTATGGCACAAAAATTCTAGGAAGCTATAGATTCCTATCATCCGTACATATGGGAGGTAGCGTCATCATCCAATGTCGTCATGACATATGGACCACATGAGGACTCTACCTTCATTGTTCCGCCCGCCCGCAGCAATCAGCATTCAATAATCTTCGGCCGCACGCGCAACGAATCGACTATCCAAGAAGATTCCTTCGATGACGATGCTGGTGAAATACAAGTTCACAGGTACAGCCCGCAAGCCCTAAATATTATGCAAAACATGGGTTACAACTTAAAGCTGAAGCCAGGTCTCAACTATGGGAAAGGCAGACGAATATCGCCGTACGGCAATCTCCACTATCAACAAACCCGCTTCGGGTTAGGGTATGCCACCTCCCTTACGACTTCCAAGTCAGCTGAGGACACTTTCTCCCCTTTTCAAGACGGCTCGTCGCCCTCCAACTCATCTCATGCTCTCGAGCAAACATTACCAGTAAATATGGTAGTGACGGATCCCTTCGAATCAGACGAACAAGAATCTGAACTATTTGAGAATGACGCTTGGGCTCAGCAAATGGATACTCAGTGGGAATTCCGCTTCGAGCAGAGAGAACCTCCCACCAAAGATGAAGTTATCCAGGTTGATGTTGGGGATGAACTTTCACCAAAGCCGATATTTATCAGTAATAATCTTTCCCCAACTGAAAGGGAAGAAGTCATTCAACTGATAAGAGAATACATCGACGTCTTTGCATGGAATTATAAGGATATGCCAGGACTTGATCCAAAGGTGGCTACTCATAAGCTCAATATATTGCCCGATTCAAAGCCTGTGAAGCAGCACCAATGCCGGTTTCGCCCGGATATGATGGATGCCATCGAAGCTGAAGTCAAGAAGCTGATAGCCTACGGTTTCATCTGAGAAGAACAACAACCCGACTAGGTCGCCAACATTGTCCCAGTCATGAAGAAAAATAGGAAAATACGTATCTGCATTGATTACCGAGATCTGAATGCAGCCTGCCCCAAGGATGAGTTCCCTCTTCCCATCACGGACATCATGATTGACAACACCTGCGGTTATGAATGCATGTCTTTCATGGACGAATTCTCAGGATACAATCAAATCAAGATACATCCTGAAGACGAGAAGCATACTGCCTTCCGGACACCACTAGGGATATATTGCTATACGGTCATGCCCTTCGGGTTGAAGAACGCCGGAGCTACTTACCAACGGACTATGAGTAACATATTCCACAAGCATTTATGCAAGACAGTGGAATGTTACATAGACGATATAGCCGTCAAGAGCCGCCTCAAAGATGATCACATTCAAAACTTGAGGACGGTATTCGAGTTAATACGCCAACATCAACTCAAGATGAACCCTACGAAGTCCTTTTTGGGTGTATCCAGTGGCAAATTCCTGGGATTTGTTATTACAGCCAAAGGCATCCATGTGGACCCTGACAAAGTCCAGGCCATCGTAGAAATGCGACCACCCCGTAATCTGAGGGAACTCAGGAGATTTCAAGGCCGTCTGGCCTATATCCGGAGATTCATATCCAACCTCTCTGGAAGATGCCAGCCTTTTTCTCGCCTCATGAAGAAAGGTGTATCCTTCGTATGGGACGAAGACTGTCAGCAAGCGTTCGGGAATATCAAGCGCTACCTCGCTAGTCCGCCAGTTCTGGTACCTCCCATCGTAGGAAGACCATTCTTCCTGTACGTTCGAGCAATGGACCATTCTCTGGGAGCTCTTCTCGTGCAGAAGAATAATGCGGGACATGAACAGGCTATCTACTACCTCAGCAGGATGATGGTCGGAGCTGAACACCGGTATAACCCAGTGGAGAAAGAATGCTTGGCTCTGATGTTCGCTATCCAGAAGATGCGGCACTATGTCACCGGCCAGACTATTAATATCATCTCCAGGATCAACCCTCTACGAGTACTGATGAGAAAACAAAGTGCTCTTAATTCCCGACTCGTGACCTGGGCGATGCTGTTAACACCATATGACATGGTATACGTCCCACAGAAGTCCATCAAAGGCCAAGCATTGGCCGACTTCCTAGCTGCTCATCCGATCCCGGAAACCTCCAAACTATACGAGGACATCCCTGATGAAGTTGCAGAATGTAGTTCCGCAATGGAAAGTGACGCATGGCAACTGTTCTTCGACGGCGCCTCCAGGGCTGGTCCCAAGGGAAACGTGGTTTCAGGAGTAGGAATCGTCCTGGTCACTCCCGATAAACTCGTCATCTATCGAGCATACTCTCTAAACGAGCCCTGTTCCAACAATGTGACGGAGGACAACGTTCTACTAATCGGGCTCCAAGTCGCTAAAGAGCTGGGGGTCGAGTCCCTGGAAGCTTTCGGTGATTCTCTGCTTATCGTCAATCAAGTCAGAGGAATATATGAAGTCCGAAATCCAGACCTCATCCCCTATCACCAAGCAACGGTCGAGATAGCCGTGACGTTCTAAGGATTCTTCCTTGAGCATGTACCTCGATCTCAGAATCTGGAAGCTGATGCCCTAGCCAGTCTAGCTGCAGATTTAGCCACTCCTATAAGAAGGCAGAATTCAGTAATCCTTCTTAACAGAGATTTATTCTGTGTGAAGAATAGCTTTCACATAGAATGCAGCTACGCTGTAAGCACAGATCCCCCTAGAAGAGACTGGAGAAGTCCCTTCGTAGATTTTGTAGCATACGGAATCTTGCCGAAGGACCCCAAAGAAGCAGTATCCATTAAAAGACGATCATTACGCTTCTACTTCGATGCATCTTCATAATGCCTATATCGCCGGACCTACGACGGACTGCTATTGAGATATCTCTCTAACGACGAAGCACAGCAGATTATCCGGGAAGCTCACAACGGCGTATGCAGAGCGCATCAACCCGGTCCTAAGCTACAGGATCGTATTAGGAGAATGGGCTATTACTGGCCCACTATGATCGCAGACACGATCAACTATGCAAGATAATACGGAGCCTGTCAGGTTCATGCAGACTTTATACATCAACCGTCTGAATATCTACATCCTACGGTTGCATCCTGGCCTTTTGTCACGACCCGCACCCGGATATTCGGGCACGAGTACGTGGGTACGTCCAGCCTACGTCGCAGTGTCGGCAGTAGTACGCTGTCTAGATCATATTCACAGGTAATTTAAAATCTATCTCATCCACAAGAATAAATAGGCAAGGATAATAACAGGAAATAGGAATACTAAGATTTCATAAGACAAAATGTGATATACAAATCCATGGTTTAATACAGAATCCAGAAGATAAATCGGGGATAAACCCGAGTGTTATGCTGAAAGAAAATACTAGCTAACTGGCTAGCTACTCCTCAAAAGTAGTCTCCTGGGTAGGAACAGGCTCCTCAGAGGTATCATCTGCTACGTCACATGGGCCATGAAGGTGGGGGCATAGTCCTCATCATCGCCTAATATGTCAACGGATCCAGTCAGGAAAGGAGCAAAGTACCAATACACAACAAGGCTTAAACTTAAATATTTATAACAAGTAGAAAAGAACTGACTAAGTATCATGATAAGAATATGCATAATAAGTAATAAAATTAACTAAGAGTTAAGCACTAAAAATTAGGAATATAAGTAAAACAGGATTAATTGCTATAAACCAGGGACATGAGTAAAACAGGAGTATAATGAGACAAGTAAATGAAACTGCAACAAGACAACAGGAACTACAACAAGACATCAGGAACTATGCGTGTGTAAAATGTGTGTTTAGAATACATAGTTGGCATGTAGGGGATTATAAGGCTAATCCGGCCGTCATAGACGGCTATTAGACAGGAATAATCGAGATCCGGCTGATGGTACAGTCGCGTACCAACAGCTATTAGACAGGAACAGGGGGAAAGGGTAAACTACATGCCTCCTAGTATTCTCCCACCCGACACGAAAAGCAAGACAAGAAATCCAGTATTCAAGACATAAAATCCAGTATTCTAACACTACGTGTAAACCTCCAATGGTGCTAGTAGAGCAAGGAACTAATTATCATAATATAAAGAATAAACTTGAAGTGCAGGTACTTGCCTGATGTTTGGATCCAATTATAATTCTATCCTCGGGGAATATTCTAGAAATGTGTTCGGATGCTGAAATAAACATTACCATCATGCTCAGAAGATATCAAATAGCTAGAAACGGCTGTCCTTGAGTCCAATTTGGAGACAAGGGCAAAAACGGTAATTTCGGGTCAAAACGGGGTCCGCATGTGGGCCCGCTTTGCACCAAAAAATGTGTCAGGGTCAAGGGTCTCCAAATTTACCAAACTTAGTATCAACAGGTTAGGAACGATGATATGAACCCAACGGAACTTCCAGAATTGGATTCCGATGAGCCGATCACAAAATCGCCCGTCGAGTGGGACCTGTGGGGCCTACGACACGCAATTTCGTCAACGTTCTCGGAATCGAACCAAACTTGGGTCACAGGACCAGCGTATCGCTACGAGTCCGATGGCGTAAGTTTCGTTTTAATCCGACGTGTATACAGAAAGTTAGGGCGTGATTCAGAAAAGGCGGATACGGGGCGGAGTTCGCAGATACGCGTTGATCCCGATGTGCACGCATACCCGAATCGACTTCTGCAAAATCTCACACGTCCGTATCAACGACGCGCACGTATCTGTGAAGACCACGCGCGACCAAGTCGTCCCGTTTGGCGGAGCATACCCAGTTCTGGGGTGAATCGGGTCGATATTTTTCCTGTTTTTGGATCACCACAGGACGCAATACCCCAAGCGGTTTGCCCGGGCACCGAGAGGGTCATACAGGCTTCGCAACGCAATTTATGGAATTAAAAATGGGCAGTGAGGAGAAAGTTACACGCACCTGAACAGGGTCCAAAAACCCGTAATTTACCGTATCTGACACGTGTCCGACACGTGTCCGACACCAAATTGGGAAATTAGGGTTAGGGTTAGGGTTTGGGGCTCTCCGGCGGAGCTCAGGTGGGGAGGCCGGCCGGAGGAAGGCTGGGCGTTGGCCGACGGCGCGCTGGGAGGCGGGCGGAGCCGACCGGAGGCTCGGCGGAGGCTCGGCGGCCGGTGACGGTCGGGGCGGGCACGGCTGACTGCTGCGGGGTCGACTGCTGGCGGAGCAGCGGCGGGAAGAAGGAGGAGGCAGAGAGGGACTTCGGTGGAGCTGGGCGGGAAGCGGTGGTGGCGGCGAGGGGGTTCCGGGCGGTGGCGGAGGTTCGTGGTGGTCGACGGGGGAGAAGGGGAGGGGGTTTTAAAGGTCGAGGGGAGCCGGGGGTGGCCGGGTCTGGCGGAGACGTGGGCGAGGAAGGCGGAGGCGAGGGGTGGCGTGGCCGGGCGGAGCGGAGCGGAGCGGCGGGAGCGGCGGTGGACGCGGGCACGGGGTGACTGGGGGAGACGGGCTAGCGGGTCACGGGCGGCGGGTCGGGTTCGGGTGGACCCGACCCGACCCGTTAAGGCGGGTGGGCCGAGCGGGTTTGGGCCGGTTGGGCAGGGGTTATGGGCCGGTTTAAATAATTAAATCAAATAAATAACTAAATAAATAAATAAATAAATAATTTAATTAATAAATAAATAAGTAAATAGTTTTTAGGTGATTTAAAATAGGTCCGGGGCCCGATAAATTCCAGAAAAATTATCCTAAGTCCAGTTTTCTATTTCACACCCAAAAATATTATTTTCATAATATTTTAATATTATTTATTATCAAATAAAAATCATTTAATAATTAGAAAACTGATTTTAATTACAAAAAAATCCCAAAAAATTCCAGAAAATTGTAAAAAATCCAAGTTTAATATTTTTCGCAGAATCAGGAGGTTTACACCTTTCAAAGCATGGGGTATGGATATCATTTGTCCTATTCACCCGTCTTCCTCCAGAGGTCATCGGTTCATACTGGCCGTCACGGATTACTTCTCCAAATGGGCAGACGCGATCCCTCTTGTTGAGGTAAAGGCGTCTAATGTAATCAGCTTCATCAAGCATCACGTCATTTATCGCTTCGGGATACCCCGGAGGATAATTCACGACAATGGGCCTCAGTTTATCAGCCAAGCGTTTCACCAATTTTGTGATAAAAATCGGATACACAATATTGCCTCTACGGCATATTATCCAGCTGCTAATGGTTTGACGGAAGCTTTCAACAAAACCATTATCAAACTCTTGAAGAAGTTCGTCTCTTCAAACAAGAGAGATTGGAATGAGAAGCTGGGCGAATGTCTCTGGGCATACCGCACAACGGTACGAACACCGACAGGTTGTACCCCATTTTTACTGGTCTACGGGAGCGAAACAATTCTCCCCATTGAAATCCAGATCCCGTCACTCAGGATAGCCGTGACTAATGAGCTGACTCAAGAAAAGAATGACCTGTTAAGGCTTCAAGAGCTAGAAGGATTAGACGAGAAATGCCTCCAAGCTCAACAGCGCATCGCGCTCTACCAAGCACGCATTTCCAGAGCTTTCAATCATAAATTAAAGGAAAGAGTGTTCAAAGTCGGCGAGCTAGTTTTAGCCGTAAGAAGGCCGATGATTCTTACTCACAGGAGTAAAGGCTAATTCCAGCCCAAGTGGGAAGGCCCTTATGTGATCGAGACACCGTTCTCAAACGGCGCCTACAGGTTAGCCCAGCCTAATGGAGACCTGTTAATGGCTCCTATCAACAGCAAATTCCTGAAAAGGTACTATGCTTAATCTCCTCTGCTCAAGTAGAATATAGCGAGAATCTCAATTTTGACAAAACTACTTCCAAAACAAAACTAGTTGGAGCATATTCTATCATGTCCGTATGACCTCTGAATAGACATGTCCTGCTAAAAGTTTATCGAGAGTCTATCACGTCTATACTACCTCTGATATCACTCTCGCCCAAACCTGTCATTTACATTCCGAAATGTTGGGTCCACAAAGTCAGAAAAGATTCGCTTTATTTATTCCCAAAGAAGAGCAGAATTACATTTGGGAAGCAAAAAGAAGAAAGGGTACATCATTGTGGAGGAGCGGTCAGATCGCGAATCAGCTGCACCAGTGCAGCTATCCTCTCATTCCTGGAAACCAAGGCATCAGCGCGAGCCCGCTCCAGCCGTGCCTCGTGGTTGCTCATAAAGGACAGTTCGGCCCTTGCCCGAAGAGAACCCGCGCGGGCGGCTTCTGCACGCTCCAAATTTCGTCGCGCTGTGCTCAGTCGACCAGTCGCTACATCTAGACCTGCCAACCACTGAGAAGCCCACTCCTCTGCCAGAGCGAGTTTTTCCTTCAAACTGCGGGCCCTCACTACGTTCCCTTCATTCTCGGATTGGCACTTCGTCTGAAGAGCAAGAGCCTCCTCCACGACAGCTTTTCTTTCATCCATCTCCAGCTTATGTGTTTTGATGGAGTTATCTAGGCTTTCCAGCTATTTAGTAAGCCGCGCAGTCATGAGGTCGTATCTGGCCTGGACCTCAGCTTCAAGGCTGCCCCGAGCCAACTGCAAGTATTCATTAATGGGTTGCTCCAAACCATTAACCATCGCCTCCAGAAGGAAGTTCACCTTGCCCGACCGAAGACTCTCTCGCTGGGGCAGAAGAACGAGAAGAAGAACCTATACCCTTTCCCTTAGTGGAGGGGATTTGTTATGGCTCCATTTTTGAAAACTCGGAGTGCTCGGAGAAAGAACGAGGAGAAAAACTCAAAAAGTCGAAGGCTCTCTTTCGCAGAAGACGGATGAAAAGTTTTTCTCTCAAAAGCTTGGGATATATATAGAGTTCGGGTAGACTCCTCGAATCCTCGGACGGACTCCTCGAAACCCCAACCAAATCTCACAATTAATATTTGGTTATGATTGGGTACTACGTCAGCCCAATACTCTCGAAAGACGGACAGTCAGCGAATTCGAAAAGTTTTTCGTGCAAAGCAGGTCAGCGGTTCTTACGCTAAGGAGCTTTCTACGCTCGACAGCTACAGATCTACGATTTTACGCTCGCAAGCTATCAGTCTATAGTTTTATGCCCGGATGCCTTTGTGCTCAGTAGCTTTTACGCTCGAGAGGCAACAAACCTATGACTTTACGCTCAGCAGATACCAAATCGATGATCTCACGCTCGACGGCGTTTAGTTTACGCTCGGAGGCAACAGATCCACAACATTACGCTCGGAAGATTTCTTTTTCACAGGCTACAAATCTACAGTTCTACGCTAAGGAGCTTTCTACGCTCGACAGCTACGAATCTATGATTTTACGCTCGCAAGCTATCAGTCTATGGTTTTATGCCCGGATGCCTTTATGCTCGGTAGCTTTTACGCTCGAGAGGCTATAAACCTACGACTTCACGCTCAGCAGCTACGAATCTATGATTTCACGCTCGGTGGCTTTCTATGCCCAATAGGCTACGAACTCAGGATTTTCAGCTTATCTACACTACGGATCTCTGACTTTCTGCATATCCGAATAGTTCTCAAGGCGGTCGATTACAGGAGTTCACATAGAAGATACTCCCTCTTGACCTCAAAATATCCCAAGCACCCGAAGCATACAGAGTTCAAACATTGAGAAATTACTCTTCTCGGGTCAATTGGAGGTTCATCCCGAAATCGAGTCTGCATATTTCATCTACAGCTCAAAGATGGCGACTCGGTTCGACAGCTATTTTTTGCCCTATTCAAGGGATTTTCGAGAAATTATTCTTGAAGATGAAGTCTGAAACAAGAATTCTGTTTACACAGAAGTGAAAACAACAGTTCAGAATTCTACGCGGTTCCTCATTCCTAACAGCAGGACAGTTCGAACACTCGACTGATAAAAGCGGCTTTTTGCGCATTACTAGTTATGCATAAAAGACAGGATAGGGCCTAATACTCTTTCTATCATAGTCGGCGTAAAGAATCAGACATGTCAAAGCTACACATATTCAGACTTCACAGCAACGTATGGCAAAATGATCATATAAAGAAGAAAGACGATCTTATTAAAAATTAAAGTCATGATTACATATGAGGAAAATCCAATATACAAGGGTTTTTCTTCATTTTTATGACTACATATGAGGGAAATCCCGTCGACAAAGGGGTTCCTCATCGTCCGCAGAAGATCGCACCGAGAAGCTGTTCTGACAGGTTCTCACGTTGGTGAAGGTCTTCCTCTTCTTCCAAGAAGAGGATCAGTGGCGGGGGGATACAAAAATGGGCATAGATCCATCCTCCAACAGAAGGAAAGCAGGGTAAATCTGCTGTCCTACAGACCACCGCCACTCAAACCGGGACAGAGCTAGTCTGTCTGACTCTCGTCACCGGAGGTAACGGGAGAAGGTGCCACTTTCAAGCAGCGTGGTGAAATACGATTCTTCGTCTCTCCCGAAGAACCACCATACAAAGTTGCTGATTATCCCGAGCAAGGGAGGCTAAGATATCCTTCCATGATCCATCGTTGCAGTGGACACTTGCTAGAAGACGCCATCTTTTTCGGCTCCTTACATGCTGGAAGAACATGATCTCCTTCTTCCTCAGATCGACCCGACGAACTTCGGTGATCATCTCTGCATGGTGATGGAAATATGGAAAGAACAGGTTGAATCCCTCAGCCTTTTTATAGGCAAAAAAGATCACACCGGTCCCCAATAAATCCGCCATAATGTCAGCATCGACCATTTCAACGCTCCATTCAGAAATGTTTCAAGTTACGAGGAGTGGTTCATGCTTTATTCAAAGCGTTCCAAATTCTGAGGAATTTGAAAGCTTTGTAGGGGGTCTTGTAGAAGCATAAAAAATACGTCGGATGGCTATACGCGGCTTATTGGTGCTGGGCAGCGTAAAGAGATGACCTCGGAGCCATCAAGCATGCAAAACAAGGGTTATATTAAAAGCTCAAAGGACCATCCGCGTAAGTGCAGTATGTCCAGGCTGCCTCAGCGTAAAACAGGGTGCTTCGTCGCCTATATGGCGTAAAACATATCCGCTTTCAAATATAAACATTAAAGCGTACGAGGGACGCTTCATGTTCTCCGAAGTGAACCTGTCAGATCTTGCAATGAACCTGACGTCTGGACTTCTGACAAAAGGATACTGCTCGACTACCCAGATGAGTGGCTATAATGATGGCACGGCACTGCAACCCAGGCTGTCATTTACCGCTATCTCCTTTGCGTAAACTGCTTTTACGTGCACAAAGGAATACGCTGCCTTATTTTACACAGGTAGACATGAGCTATTTATGCTCCACAGTAGACAAACCGCCTGCTACGTCAAAAGCTGCACTTCGTACGGGGCTCGAGGCACGTCTCTACGACTGATGCGCAGAGCGGTGATAGTTTCTCGAGGCACGTCTCTACGACTGATGCGCAGAGCAGTGATAGTTTCTTGAGGCACATCTCTGCGATAGATGCACAAAAGGGCTACAGACCTTTAAAACACGCCTCCGTATTTAATGCACAGGATGGTGGCAAATCTCTGCATTTAATGCGAGAGATTTGATTATATCTTCAAAAGCCGTAATTCCGGCTAAGACGTCCATATCAGCACTCTGGCACGTTACACAGCGGCTTCTACGCCCATTCAGCTTCGGTGCTCACTCGGCTTCTACGCCCGCTCGGCCTCTATGACCATTTGGCCTTCTATGCCTACTCGGCCTCTATGACCATTCGGTTTCTAAGCCCACTTTGCCTCTATGACCATTCGGCTTCTACGCCCACTCGGCCTCTACGACCATTCGGCTTCTACGCCCACTCGGCCTCTACGACCATTCGGCTTCTATGCCTATTCGGCTTCTATGCCTACTTGGCTTCTATGCCATGGTGACAGACATTGGCTTCTACGCCCACCTCTTCTACACGAGCGATACCTACCTACGTGGCTTCTATGCCATGATCTTTGTAGCGATTATACGCATTTTGTCCCTTAGTTGGACCCGCATCACACGCTCATTCAAAGGATCATCTATACGCAGGCATTGGTTATTTTAATCGTTGTGTAAAATGGTGCTGTACTTTCCACTACTCAGTTTCTACACCGACGGAGTGGCACTGTCACCAAAACTCTATAAATAAAGACCTCTATCAACAGAGGAGGAAAAGAAAGGAAAAATTAAAGATCAAACGGTCAAAAAATTGGTCAAGAGGTCCAATATCAGGTCCAAGGTCGACAAAGGAGAGAGAGAGAGAGAGAGAGAGAGAGAAGAATCCGGAGCTCAGGCAAAGAGTAGGGATCAACGACTTTGGCATCGTGCATCCACCCTCTTTTGCAACCTTCGAAGCTGCTTCCTGTCTTCTACGGCACTTCTTCATCATCGTGTGGTCCAAGGGCTAAAGTGATCGACTGCAGATCAGACACCTATAGCAATTTTTACCCAGATTAAATAAATTGTACTCCTACATCCTCGAATACAAGTTTGTTTGTAAACCAAAGAAGGCGGGTTTCTTGTAAACCTCGTATTATATACATTTTGTTCTTTCGTTTAATACCACAAACAACAGCGTATTCTTTGAATGCGTAAAAATGACTTGTATCAAGAATATGTCACTAGACGACAACCTAGGTCTTTGTGCAAAATCATCATCACAGCCGTCCTCTCGATCATCGTGCAGTACTTTTGTCAGAAGTCAGGTTTATTGATTTGTCTGACAAATTCATTCAAGGAATACGAAGAGTTCCTCGTACAACTTTATGCTGCATTAAAAACAAACGTATTTTTAAACTTTACGCATGAAGGTATAGCAACCTTTTACGCAGAATAGTCTTGAAGCACTGCTTTACGCGGACAGCTCTGAAGCTCTACTTTATGCCAAACAGCTCTGAAGCCCAGTTTTACGCGGACAGTTCTAAAGCCATATTTTATGCTAAACAGTCCTGAAGCTATGTTTTACACGGACAGCTCTGAAGCTCTACTTTACGCCACCTAGCCTTGAAGCTCTGCTTTACGCGGACAACTCTAAAGCTCTACTTTATGCCAAACAGCCCTGAAGCTCTATTTTACGCGGACAGCTCTGAAGATCTACTTTACGCCACACAACCTTGAAGCTCTGCTTTACGCGGACAACTCCGAAGCTCTACTTTACGCCAAACAGTCCTGAAGCTCTGTTTTACGTGGACAGCTCTGAAGCTCTACTTTATGCCACACAGCCTTGAAGCTCTGCTTTATGCCAAACAGTTCTGAAGCCATATTTTATGCCACACAGTCTTGAAGCTCTATTTTATGCCAACTTCATGTATGTTGGGGGTTTTGACTGTATAATACGCGTATAATTTCCCAGCGTATTTTATGCTTCTATAATAGTAAGATTATTCAAAGCCCTGTAATCAATACACATGTGCACCGATCCATCCTTCTTCGGTACAAACAATAACGGGGATCCCCATGGTGAAGAACTCGATCTGATAAACCCCTTATCCTATAATTCATCCACCTGCTTCTTTAGCTCGGCCATCTCGCTATTTTTTACTCTATAGACATGCTGCGAAATTGGTTATGCACCTGGCACCAAGTCTATAAAAAATTCAACATCTCGATCTGGCAGCAATCCTGGCAATTCCTCAGGAAACACATCCAAGAAGTCTGCTATCAACGGATGTGGCAACTCCTTGTCTTCCACCATAGCTCCACAAATAATGCCTTCTCCCTGCTCTGCTGCTCCTCTAGCAAACTCGAACTCTAGATCTCCTGACAGACTAAATAAAACTCTACCTCCTCTATAATCTATGCTAGCATAGTGCCTACTCAATCAATCCATCCCAAGTACAATGTCATAGCTCAAAAGTGGCATTACAAGTAGACACGCACTCAACTCCTGGCCTCCCAGAGTAACTCTCGGATACTTACAACTATCATTAACCAGGATAATGCCTCCCTCGGTCATGATCTTGCAAGTCCTAGGCAAAGACTCATCTACAAAACCATGCTTCAGAGCAAAAGAAATAGATACAAAACTATGGGAAGTACTACTATCAAACAAAGCTAAAGCTGGAATAGAATCAAGAAGAATAGAACCTGTGATGATATCTCCAACGGTCATAGCAAACGCTCGTCCCTGCCGAGCACCTCCCTACTGCTGATGCTGGATAAAACGTTGTTGCTGTATCGAAAGCGGTCCCCTCGAGTGTGCTGCAGGTGATCTCGTCTGTGCCCTCGGAGCTGAAGCTGATCCCTGAACTGCACGACGAGGACACTCCCTCGATTGATGTCCTTCAGTACCAACTTTTCAGATATGGCCGGGCTTCTTGCAGTAGTGGCATGGAGCTTGGTATGACTGTCTCTGCTGCTGAGGTGCCTGGTAAAAAGATGCCTTAGCTGAAGTCTGGTTCTGCTGTGGCTGCTGGAAAGGTCTGGACTGGAAATAAGGACATTTGGCAGATACTGCACTACCGTTGGTCCCTAGAAAAGAATCACGGTCTCTCTTGGGCTTCAAACTCAACTCCCGCTCAACCTTGCGTGCCTCTGCATGTATCTCCGAGTATGTCTCATAAAAAGATGGAATGAGAATCTTCATTTCCCAGTTTAGACCCTCACAGAAATGAATAGCTATAACCTCCGGCTCTCTCACCAGATACTTTGTAAATTGGCTCAACCTGCCGAACTCTGCAGCGTACTCCTCCACAGACATGCTTCCCTGAATGAGACTCTCAAACTGCCTCCCCAAGTCTAGCATGTCTGCCCGGGCATAAAACTTTCTCTTGAAGAGTTCCTTGAATACCTCCCAAGATTGTCATGCGTCAACCAGAACCGGCTCATTCCTGAACCAAGTACGAGCAACGTCGAACAGTTGAAGTCCTACCGCCTCAACCTTCAGATCCTCAGAAAGATGGGACACCCTCATAAGATGCTCAATGTCCTCGAGCCAATCATCAGCATAGACGATGCCCTCCGTCCCCATGAAAAACCTAGGCTCCAGTTTCTTGAAGTCCTGAATGTTGCTTGGACGAAGCTGAGCAACCTGAGGAACATCTTGCTGCTGGACCGAAACTCCTCTCTCGACTACGGCACGAGGAAGCTGATAAGCACTCTCGATAGCCTGCCGTAGAACGTCAGTCTACCTCTGATGTGCCTCTGACTGAGCCCTCTATGCCTCGAGCATCTCATAAAATAGTGTAAACATCTGTGATGTCTCTGCTGGCACAGGAGGTGGAGGTAGAAGCCCCTCAGATACAGCTGGCTTAGTCCTCTGAGTAGGTGGTGGACCTCCGAAAGCAGCTGACACTCCAATCACCGGAGAAGTGACTGGTGTAGGCCCTCGGGATGTCGCAGACCTCTCAGAAACTGCTCTCCCCTGCTGCGATCTAGTCTTAGACGGCATCCTGAGACAAAGCGAAAGAAAGAATCAATATGGCATAATATATAAGATATTCAAGGAAATGACAGATTAAAAGATCAAGTATCAATATCAATGGAGAATAGTTGAATCAAAAGAATTTTCCTAGATGTGATTGAGTACCTCAACCTATATCCTATATCCTATATCCTATCGTAGGCTCGCAGTAGTACAACTAAATTGTCACACTACCAAGATATCACATACTTTGTGAAGCTTGACCTGTATGGGCCACCACTAAAAATGTGTCACGACCCGCACCTGGTGTAAGGGTATAAGTCGGAAACAACGTCCAGCCTACGCCGCAGAATCGACGGTAGAACGTTGTCTAGATAATCTACTTAACAATATAATGAACCACCAATAATAATAATATACTCAATCACAGAACTAAGATAGAATGAGCACGAATCAAATAAAGAATATAATAGTCACAATACAACTCATGAGTCTAAAGTAATACATCAATGAGTCAGAAAGAAGTAACAAGAATAAGCTGGAGACAAATCCAGTACAAAAGAATACTACGAAGCTACAACACCCGAGTCAACTATTTCAGTTGGGATAAGTCCCTCCTGAACCAGGGTCTCAGAATCTAAACCCACAACATCCTGAGGTCCATAATAGGTAGGGTACCACTCCTTAGTGTCATCTGAAAAAATATATCCAGTCAGGAAAGGAGCAGAGTATATCTCTAACAGCAGTTCTAATCAATGATAAAAACTATGTAACAGTAAATAGATGTGGATAAACAAGATGAAAAATAGATACAAGAGATATATATAAAATAAGAAAATACTAGAATAAATACAATAATGAACAATATGCCAATGAACAAGAATACTAATGACTAAGTGTGTGAGTAATAGCTTAACATGTGATCAGCTTGGACAAGATGCAATGTGGCCTGGCTAATCATACATGCGGTGTATGATCAACACTAGTCAGTAATCAGTACTTGATAAAATAGGGATATTGATCACATATCTATACTAATACTCCCCCACCCTCGACTGGTATAATAGATCCAACCACGGTATGCTATGGCACGGGATTCCCCAAGAAGATAGCTAGTCTTCCCGAGAATCAGTGTCTGTACATGTACAAGATAACCAATGAACAATACTTCCACCATATACACCATATACCAAGGAATAACATCTCATGACGAGATCCGAATATACTAATCCATGTAACCATAGTGTCAAGAGAACATGGATATCTACACTAGATACAATGAACATAGAGGATATCATAAATGAGAAACTATCAGAGAATGTACTCGCCTGAAGTCCAATGAATAGTCTCACAGATGTCTGACTCGGTGCCTCGAAGACCTAGATATGGAATACAACATCAATACAAGGTTCCGAAAAGAGAATAAGTTAAACTAGTCAACTTCTAGGTCAAAAAGTCAATTATATGTCAAAAGTCAACTATGGTCAACTCTAAGGTCAACTATGGTCAAACCAAGGTCAACTATCTATTTCTAGGTTGCACAAGCCTAACACCAAAATATTTGGTCAAGATACTAAAGTCTAAGCCAAGAAACCCACATCTTAAATATTAGGATACCGTATCTCCAGATACGTAATTCCCAAGGTAACATCAATAATAATGTCAAACAATTATTCAAAATAATATAGATTCATAATTTACAACATCCAATAGGTACCGTAGTTTTGAACCAACTTGGTATCTCAACAATAATTACAATCTTGATACCCGAACCCCGTATCTTGAGTATCCCCACTTACCTTAGTTTCCTCAAGGTAATATCCAATACCTTGGTATAATAATTACCCTTATATATATAATATATATATAATAATATTATACATATAAGGAATTTAGCAATAATAATATATTATCTCAATATTAATACATATATATATATACATATAAGTATATAAACATATATATATAAAATCTGCAAACCGTCGCTGAAAACTGTGTTAAAAAATACTGATTTCTGATACACTGCTTTTAGTGACAGTTTCTGCCTGTCGCTGAAGCTGCTGTCACTGCTCTTATTGGAATCCTGCACTGCTGTTGCTGCTTTGGTGACAATTTGCAACCATATCCGCTCCAACTGTCGTCGTTGATGCTTCTTTCCCGCCGCTGCTGCTGCTATTAATGACAGCGGCTGCAGTCATTAATGTCGCCGCCTCAAGCTACAGTGGCTGCTGCTGTTCTCCCGCTGCTATTAATGACAGTGGCGGTCATTAAACCTGCTGTCGCCAAAAACCTATAAATATATATATATATATATATATATATATATATATATATATATATATATATATATATATATATATATATATATAACTCATAATAAATAAATATATCTATATATATAATTACCAAATAAACTATAAATACACCCCCTCTATAATAATATGTACATAATAGGACATAGCCTCAACACACACACACATAAATACATTATATTATACATCTATACATATATATAAATAATCCCATAACAACTATAAATAATATAATTACCTAATTAAACATATATATATATATATATTTTAACAACATATACATATATATCCATATAATATACTATAACATATATATTAATGCATGTAGAAGAAAGGCTACCTCATATATATTCTCTATATATAATACATAGATCTATGATATAATAAACACTATAATAAATATACTATAATACATATATAATATCTATATATATATATGCAATTACAACTCATGAATTAAGAGCACAATAATTAGATCTACACATAAATACACAACATATGGAAAGTATCACACCGTATCCCACTAGATCTAGGATACGCATGTGACACGAGTCCACCACACATCCAATTGTACACCGAAGGACACAAATAAGTCACATATAATATTTATGAACAATACGAAGTGTCAAATATAGATCTACGTGTCCGTATCAAAATACGACATGTACAAAGTCCCGTGTCGGAGGAAAAACCCCCAAAATAACAAGTATCACCAAATTATTGGGATACAACCTACACGTACCCAATTGTGGATACGACACTAGCCCCAAACACATAAACACATGCCAAATTGATCTATAGGATCAATTCACACACACAACAAATGTTAATCTCGGAATTACCCCAAAATTGACACAAAAAGTACCATAACTTTCTCAATAGGCCTCCTATGAACACAAAACCAAATCCTATGGGTAGCCTATGCATATGGGTTAATTTTCCATTGTTAAATATCATATTTAGAAGCTATTTTAAGGGGGAGAAACTGAATTGTACCTACTGGGAGATGGATTTCCAATGGAACCTCCAATTGAGATAAAATTGCCTCTAACTTGTAGATCATTGCTCCTCTTTGTAGATCCTTGCTTCCTCCTTCTAGATCCTTGCTTCTCAAGTCTCTAATGGTGATTTGGGAAGGAATTGGAATAAAATTTGGTAGGAAAATGAAGTGGGAATGAAGGAAATTTTGTAGCGGAAAATTATAGATCTAGATTTGGAATGAAAAGAGGAGAGAGAAATTTTCCCCTCTAATTAAATAGGCCGACCCCTATTTTACCTCCCTCAAGTTATCATGTAATGTCCAATATACCCCTTGGGGCCTCTCATGAAGAAATAATTAAGGAAGGAAGCTTCTAGTCTAATAATTTAATTAATTTAATCAATCTCCTTAACAATGGGCTTTCTAAATGGGCTAAGTTTAACTATTTAATTCATGTTGGTCCATAGGTCCAAACTAAACTAGTTAGGTCCACTAACACAAGTCCAAAATAATTAAATAACATATAATAATAATTAAATAATACAACAAATAATTCTTTATCAAGCACAATAATTAACTAAATAGAAAATTACTAAAATACCCTTTTATCTGTTTCCATTCTATGTTCGACTTTTACTCTTATCCGAACGATACCCAATTCTCACTGCTACTCGCTAGCACCAAGGGTCTTGGAGCACGACACTTAACACAACTTAGCCAAAAGGTTGTGCGCATAGGCAACTGTCCGAACGATATTCTATCTCGCACATTAACTCGCTTGGTATTTTCGTATAGGATACGGGCTCACATATAACTTATTGATTCTAACATAGGTCTATTTTCATAATATCTTTCACAGGTTGGCACAAAGGTCCTCGCATCATAATCTCGTTCAAGTAATCATTTTATTCACATGCACTTTTCGAAAATATTTAGACTTATTCTATGGAACATTCATCGAACATCGAGAGAGGGCATCTATCACTTTTTTAATACAAGTTTCAAAACTGAGAGAATCAATATGAATTCCAAGGACGTAAAGCCGTGCTCTGATACCAAAATATCATGCCCCGATCCCAAAGATCCTAAGATCTACCCCGCCGGGCTCGAATTACCGTGCCTCGGCGCTCCCACGGGGCGTGTATAGTCGTTTGCTATCGGGATATGATACCGTGCGAGCCTGGGGTTGCGCCCGCACAAGACAACATCGTTAAAGTTGTGGCTACCATCGAAGCAATTAAGCAGCGGAGGGACTGTGTTGCATGTATTTTATCTACCTGAGTATACGGAAAAAACTGAGGCACATGGTTCTCTGAATATAATGGCATCGTTCCATATAATATGTCCCTCTATACGAATAACAGCTCAAAGCAATTGATACGGCTCAAGGCATCGAAACCAAATTTTTGGGTCTTGAGGATGAGTCACACCTATCGCTTCCTCGGACCATCCAGCACCTGCGATGAAGTAAACTGTTGGTGGGTCAGCACTTTAAAGAAAGTACTGGTGAGTCTAAAATCAACTGAACAGAAGCAACATTCACTAAAACCAACACTAAGTAATCATGTGATAAAATATTACATTACTAGTGATATTTCTAGTTTTACCTATGTTTGTTACATGCAGCACAGGAACGGAGTCATATTACTTCTTTTGGAAATATCTTTAAAAATAAAGTTTATGTTTGATTCATTCAAACACACAAGGCAAGCTGATTGTTCTACTATCAGGGTGTGCGCAGCATGTCTCATCAGCTATATTCAAGACTCTAGGGTCAATGCACCATCTAGGAACTATCCTCAATCAAGCCAACACGATGAAATATCTATATGCTTTTCGCGAGAAACTCATGATCAGTAGCGAAAATCCAGCTAACCAATGACTCTTTTATCTGATGCTATTAGCAGTTGTGAATCATGGTTGCTCTTTACTATCATTGTAGCAGTCGTGACCAAGGTTCAGCTCTTTACTAATAGCCATTTTTTAACTGATACGAATTCATGAAACACTATCATATAAACTCTAGGATGCAGACAGGATGAACAAGCAGACAATCTATCTCTGTGCTGACTGGCCGCCCTCTCTGAACAAGTTCAAGCACGATGTGGTTCTTTTAAAACACAAGCGATATGGAACCATGTTTCAAGAAATCTCTTACTCTTTAGACAAGCATTTTAAGTTCTCTATTTAAGCAGGCAGGTTTGTTTCAAATGACAAGCTATGTGAGTTCTCTTATTAAGCATGCAAAGGCAGATTCTATCATTCTTCTTATAAAACTATCTTTAAAGAAAATAAGCATTCAAAAACTCATATTCATTATTAAGGCATGCAAGAATCAAAGAATGTAGTTTTGCTCACTCACCTAGATCAGTCATCTTCTGCTTCAACAAGGAGCTCTTAAGAAAGATATCATTTTTGAGTCATCAAATCGATATCTCTTGTACATAGTGCCAACGCGGAGTGAGGCACTACAGTCATAACCATAGGCCTTTTTACTGTCAGGACGAGGTCACCCACTTGGTAGGTCCTCTTCTTAACCAGTTTATTGAAGGCTCTTGAGAGGCGCGCATGGTACATCTCAATACATTATGAGCTAAGAGACATTTCTCGTTGAGAGCTTCCAACTCTTATACCTGTCGGTGGTGATTGTCATTGACGGTTAGCCGGTTGAAAAGAGACACTCATAACGAGGGAATTTGGACCTTGAGGGGGTGGACCTCTTCTCTTCTGTAGACCAAGGAGAATGGCATGCTACCATTTGGCGTCCAGACCGTTGTGCAATAGACCCAGAGATATTCATCTAGCTTCTCATTCTATTCGCTCTTTTTAAATAACACAAGCTTCTTGAGAAGTTTGATAATGGTTTTGTTGAACGCCTCATCTAGACCATTTGTCGCGGTATTGTAGACTGTTGACGCTATATTCTGAATTTAGTTCTTGTCACAGAACCGATAGAAAGCATGGCTTACAAACTGTGGACCATTGTCGTGGATGATCCTCCATGGCAAGCAGAAATGATATATGACGTGATGCTTGACAAAGCTGATCATGTTTGATGTCTTTACTTCAACGAGTGGAACAGCTTCTACCCAATTGGAAAGGTAGTCGGTAATGGCCAAGATGAACCTATGTCCCTTCGACGAAGGTGGACTAATCGGTCCAATGATATCCATTCCGTAGGCTTCGAACGGCCAAGATGCCACTGCCGGGTGTAGGAACTCCTAGGGTTGGTGGATAAAGTCAGCATGAATTTGGCATGCTTGGCACTTCCTTGTGTATTTGACAACATCTGCTACCATCGTTGGCCAGTAATAGCCCAAACGCCTGAGACGATTCTGTAGCTTAGGACCAGGTTGGTGGGCCCCACAGACGCCGTCATGGCTTCTCGAAGTGCTTGTTTGGCTTCTTTATCCAGTAGGCACCATAGAAAAAGTTAATTATATGAACGACGATATAATATTTTAGTAGCCGTGTCATAGTATAATCGGAGGAAACGTCTTATGATGGAAGTAGCTTCCTTCGGATCTTCAAGGAGGATTCCATAGACTCCGTAGTCGATAAACGGGAGCCTCCAATCTCGGATGCTAGTTTCTGTCTCTGCGACGTAGCTTAGATACATGCAGAGGTTATTTTTCGGGCAGACTCGCTCTTGGCTGACCACGGTGATCAACTAGTGAGTGCTGGCAGGGGTGACCAAGTAGACAACAAGACCGATAAGGGCGTCAGCCTCGATATTTTATAGTCGAGGTACATGCTCTATGAAGAACCCCCCGAAAGTGAAGATTATAACGAGTACGGCTTGGTGGTAGGAAATCAAATACTTATGCCGGACTTTGTACTTTTCCCGGACCTGACTAACGATCAGCTTAGAGTCACCGTAGGCCTCTAGATAGTCGGCTCATACTTGCTTAGCGAGCTGGAGTCCAATAATGAGGGCATTATACTCCGCCATATTATTGGAGCACGACTTTGTAAGAGAATAAGTACGGTTGATAACTAGATTATCGGGGGAGATCAACACGATCCCGACTCCAGCGACGGTATCGCCCTTGGTCCATGTTCTTGAAGCACGATCAAATAACATCCTCCAAACAACATATTGGAGTCTGCCACTTCATCCGGGATATTCTCGTAAAGCTTTGAGGTTTCTGGAACTGGATGGGAAGCAAGAAATTTGGCCAATGCTTGACCTTTGACCGACTTCGGTGGAACAAATACCATGTCGTATGGTGACAGGAGTAATGCCCACGTAGCCAAGCAGGAGTTGAGTGCCCCTAGTTTGGTCATGAGGACCATGAGGGAATTAACCCCTGAGATCACATGGATCGTTTGTCCCATCACATAATGCCGAGTTTTATGGACAGCAAAGACCAAAGCAAGGCACACCTTCTCGACGAGATTGTATTTGTGCTCCGCGCCGACCATCATCCTGCTGAGGTAGTAGATGGCCTGCTCATGACATGTGTCACTCTTCTGGGATATCAGAGCGCCAAGAAAGTGATCCATTGCTCGTATATAGAGCAGAAAGGGCTTCCCCACTACAGAAGCTACCAGTACCGGAGGGTTCATGAGGTATTCCTTGATGTCATCGAAGGCACGCTGGCACTCTTCGTCCCAGATAAAGGATACTCCCTTCTTCATGACCTGGGTGAATGGATGACAATGTCTAGAGAGATTTGCTATAAATCTCCTGATATATGCCAGTCTCCTTTGAAGGCCGCAAAGTTCTATGAGGTTCTTCGATGGATGCATTTCAAGGATTACTTTGGTCTTGTCAGGGTCAATGTGGATACCCTTTGAAGTTATGACAAAGCCCAGGAACTTGTCGATGGAGACTCCCAGGAAGGATTTGGTAGAATTCATCTTTAGCTGATGTGCACGTATTAGGTCGAACACAGTCCTCAAGTCATGAAGGTGATCATCTTTGGAGCAAATTTTGATAGCGATGTCATTAACGTAGCACTCTACTATTTTGTACAGACTTTTGATAGCGATGTCATTAATGTAGCACATGTATTCTTTAGTCCGAAGGACATGACTGTGTAGCAGTATACCCCTATCGGCGGTCGAAACGATAAATGCTTTTCGTCGTCGAAAAATATCTTAATTTGCTTGTAATCCGAGAATCCATCCATAAAGGACACGCGTGTAACGACCAGTTTCGCTCAAACCAGAGGGCCGATTCAAATTGCATAAGTGTAGCGTACCGACCCGCCTTGCTCAGCGAAATGGCCTGTTCGAAGTAAAGGTATTCAGGCTTGGATCTTCAAATGGAGTCAGACTTAGACTTTCATAGGCGCGCTCGGAGTTTCACTCGACCGATGCGATCCATCGCTAAGGTGGGTGGCCCCGGTGAACCTGTCTCTACTTAGCTGTACACTATGAAAATAAATGATACATACTAGTTTTCAGGCGATAACCTTTATATGCTAATAAAAGAGATAAACGCACATAACTAAGGGGATAACCCTGCCTTATCATTGTATAGAACATGGAGATCTTATTTGCTGTTTGCGTAGCCGGGTTATTGAGTTAAAATATAGTAGCTTCTTATATATATGCCATAAAAGATAATTGAGTTCATACTGAGGCAAGCACCACATGGAACATGGCACGGGATAGAGTATAATCATGTTGCATACATAGACGAGGAAGACTATCAAGTAATCGTTCCGAGTCAGGAGATGGAAAGAAAAGGAAGTACTCGGGATATGCAGATCACCGAGGCAGTCTCTAATAAGGAGCTGTGTAAAGAAGAAAGATCCGAGTGTAGTCCTCGACAAACATTAAACCGAGTTATTTCTCGGCTAGGATTAGAAATGGAGGAGTAGTTGCATTGTCACGAACAACTGGTTGCGCACCAGATAGAGATGAGTCCTTGACACGATTGCTGAGGCTTTCGACTTTTGTCAGGTCGGGAGGACAATGCCAGTATACTCTTGCTAATACGCTATCTGATGACTAGCAGGCGAGAACGGGACATCCAGCAAATCTTGCTACCGACCTGGATGGGCGCCGACTCGTCAGACGGTTCGGGAGGCCCAGCAAGGCTAGCAACAAAGCTGGAAAGATAGCCGTCCATCACAGATTATGTCCACTATAGCTAACAGAGCCAGTGACCTTCATATAGATAAGTCATGTTTGCATAGCAGCTATCCGCATTCAGAAGAGGGGTAACGGGAAGGAGTATATTTGCACGATAGTTTGCATAATTATAATAGATGCACGGTAACAGACATAGTTCGAGTAGAATTGGTTTGAGGCAGAGACACGATATAAAACTTGGATTTCATAAATGTTCTTTGTTATTCAGTAGATTATTGTTTATATTGCTGCATATGATAGGGAAGGCCGAATGGTAAGAATGGTAAGATGAACTTAGTTATTCATTATTATGACACTCTTGAGCAAATACGGAAATTACTTCCATTATATTGCCATATAACTGATCCTAAGAAAAAAGACTAGAAAGACAATAAAATCAGTCGGTGCACATAACTAAATGAGCGTGCTTGTTTTTTGGTGTAAACGCCCTCGACCAAATTTAGGTCTATTTAACTTAGATAGAGAGACTAGGGTTAATTTGGAGCTAATTAGAATTTGATTACCGTATTTTATATTATTGTGCAATATTTATCACTTAATACACCTTACCGTTGCTTCGATATTTAGAGCACTACGCTAGCAAATATCTACAAACAAATTCTATACACTTTTCCTAGAAAAGCCAGCCTTCCATTATAACACTAGTGTAACTCATAAATACTCTATCTTGTGCTTCGTTTTAGTCGCGCAATATTCGTTGCAATCGTCTAGTTTTAAATTCTAATAAATCCAACATTGCATAATTGTTCTTTCCAATCAAAATTTAAGACACAGACCCAACCCACTTCCATACAACCCAAATTATGGCATTAATCTATTCTGAGTTTGCTACGCCCATGACACTTGTGTCCCACCTAATTTTAACCCCATGTATTTCGAATTGATTAAAGAATACCTTGTGAATTAGTTTCTAATCAAATTATTAAGAAGACCAACCTCACCCAAAGCTAGACCCAACCTAGCCCATATACACCCTACACTCCTTCATGACAACATGTTCACTCGCCCCAAGAAACCCTAGCCGGCCCAATTTCCTAGGAGGACCCATTTTTCTCTCCCTATATATATATATATATATATATATATATATATATATATATATATATGTGTGTGTGTGTGTGTGTGTGTGTGTGTGTGTGTTTCTCCCTCCCCTAACTTAATAAAACCCTAGTCGAATCATATTCACCTCCCCCTCCAACCCGATCACCCATCTCCCCCTTCCCCGATCACACAGTGCCGCCACCACCTCAACCGCCTCAGCCACCACCCCTTCCGCCTGTCCCTCCCTGTTGTCGCCGGACCACCGCCTCCCAACCGCCATCACCACCGCCAGTCCACCTCCATCAACCATCATCACCATCCTCAACACCATCACCCACCCGACTCCCTTTCCCGATTTCCCTCTACCACCTCCACCGCCTGACTACCGACAGCGCCGCCACCAGCCTCACCGTCACCACCACCCTAACACCACCAGCAACCAACTCTTGCACTATCGCCAATCGCCGTTGTCGCCAACCGCTTCTGTTGCTGCTGCAACTGTTGTCGAGACTACTACGGCCGTTGCTGCTTCTTCTTGCACCGCTGGATCTCCATCCCCTTGCCGGAGAACAGGACGTCAACAAGCACAGACCCCCTCGGCCGTGACTAGGTATTGCATATTTATTTTAATTAAATTTTATGTATCGTGGTATCAACGTATCGTCAAATGGACACGTATAAAGTAATATGAAACCTAAGGGCAACATGTGTATATGTGTATTCATTTAGATTAGTAATTAATGATTAGTAATTACTCAAATAATAAATGACATGTTAATAAGAACTTTGTGATTTACCTAAAAACTTAGACATTGACCAAGTACACCTTAACATGATAATAAGGACATGTATTTTTGTACAAAATATAATTAGTTCGTAACAGGACTTTGGTAAATTGCTGCCTTGAGGTACACGGTAACTGAGGATATGACACGTATACTTCTTAGATACGTGCACACGCGACTCTGTTAGTTGACCAGCGTGACCCTTGCGTCAGTGCCTAAGAGCAGCGTAGTGTGTCTGTGCGTATTACTTTAGTGTCTGATGATCGAATTGCTATATTATACTATATGTATAGGGTCGCTGGACCATTCAGGAGAGACTTTCGGAGCTGGTTATTGGCACTCACAGCTTGAGTACCCAGGCAAGATACCTTGCCATATTTACTATTTAATTTAAATTATGCAAATGTGGTATGATATCTTGTTGCTTTATTTCATATAACTGTGCGCGTCCGAGATTGACTCGGGTGCAGTCGACGAGTACGTCGATTAGTAGTATAATTGACCTAGTCACTAGCAGACTCACCCCTATTGGGAGGAAACTGATATCTTCTGAGACTTGACACTCTTACACGCATCACGGTGACAAACTCATGTTGGGATGCGGGTTCGCGTACCCGACTAGCTATCGGTGCGTGTGACATTCAACACAATTAGTACGTAATCAGGGTTATATAATTAGTAGAGACTTGGCATATAGATACGTGGTATGCACGTCGTGTATTCGACTTGTATATCTACATTGGGCAGGGAGGACCACTAGTAGGCGTATGGGATACACATATTGGAATTCGTAGTATCCGGAGGAGCCACGGATCCAATGACTTCCTTTATTCAGATACCGTGTTCTTCAGAGCGATACGGACGTATATATTTGCAGATACCTTATTCTTCGAAATGATGGATGTTACATGTACATATACCACGCTCTTCGGAGTATTAGACATTATGTCTACACCTATCCATACGTACTAGGGTTGTCCTCATATTGCATTCACTTTGATGGCTAGCACACCCTTTTATTTTATTCAATATTCATATCTGGCATGCATTTTTGTATCTTGTTATGTCCCTCTGTGGACCTGGTTTTCTTCCAAATTTGGATGAGGCATATTATCCTACAGTGTACGAACCCGGACAGGAGACGAGGTACGCATCCGAGGAGGAGCTAGTGGTGCTACCGTCAGAGTTTCCATGATCATTTGGCAGGCCTTCCACCTAGGATTGGAGCATCATTATCTAGTCAGCCGATGCCCTAGTCATTATTTTTTTATTTGTCTTTCAGTACTTTTATTTCGTCATAGTAGTGGATTTGTTTCCACCAGACATTTTGGATTGTATTATGATATTTCATACTGGCATTTATTATCTAGTAACTATTTTAGTACTTCTTGCTTATATATTGTGGATGAGATTAGATTACCTGTTCTGATGTTAGTATTGGACTTGTGAGTATTTAGGACAGCGGAGTACGCTTTATAGGAACCATTAAATTGGGTATTCCCTCGGAGACGTATTAGCTGGCTATTGCCACGTGGCCTGGATTCGTGTATTTTGGAATTGGGGGCGTGACATAGTTTTAGTGGTTGTCCATGCAGGTAATGTTTATCGCTTGTGGTATGGTAACATACCCAGCAAGCCAGAAATAGGATAGAAATTACTAGGTCTCATCCACTTTGATTACGTCTTTGAACTTCCTTCGTATTACTTCTAAATATATGTATCCTGTTTGCTTGATTCCGTACTCTTTTAATGAAGTTCTATCTCTTGCAGCAATATGAACTTGCGCAGTGGACGAGGAGCACACGGTGCCATGGTGCCAGCCGATACCACCCCGAGAGAGGAGATATCCCAAGGACCACCAGGAGAGCAACCACCACCACAGGCCACGATGATTCTACAGGCCCCGCTGATACATTGGCGCGAGACTTCTCAGGGCGATCCTGTGCAGCAGCACGAGGGTCAGACTTAACAGATAATCCCAACACAGCATTTCGAGGGCCAGACTTCGGGGGCTACACCAATGACGCAACCCGAAAGGCAGACATTTGAGGAGACTCCTACCGCACAGCCGGAGGTCCCATTGCTACCACCTCCACCCTATCCACCTCAGATGCCACAATCAGATGGACAGCCACAGATGCTTCAGTTCTTCTAGGCTATGATACAGGCACAATGGCATCAGACCGAGACGTTGAAACAGAGTTTGATGGCAGTTCTGGAGAGGAGACCTGCCCCAGCACACGTACCAGCACCTCCACCAGTTCAGACAGTTGGTACTAAACGAGGGTTCCACCAGATGGGCTTGGATATTTTTTTGGGCAACGAGACTGAAGAATATATCTCTGATTAGGTCGCCGACACGAAGATGCTACTAGAGGCTTCTTAGCTACATCCAGGCCTTTGGATGACCGCAGTGAGGGCCCAATTGAAAGGCAATGCCCATCACTAGTGGGATTCCATAGAGCGCAGCGTGGGCAAGACACAAACATGGGAGCAGTTCATGAAGTACTTTAATGTGAAGTAGTTCCCGGCTACAGTCAAAAATACCATGTACTCCCAGTTCCTTCATCTAGAACAAAGAAATATGACCGTAGACGCATACGACAAGGAGTTTAGCCGACTTAGCAGATTTGGTGCCGCCTTGATACCCAACGATCTAGAAAAGGCCCAAAGATTTTATCACGGCCTTACTTTTGAGCTGCAGAGGTACACCACCACCCAGGCGAGAATTTCTTATGAGGAGATTTTCTTAGAAGCGAGGATCCAGGAAGCCATTGGCATAGGAACAAGACGTTCCAGCACGATAATACCAGCCAGAGCCCAGCCCAGAGCAGGAGGACCGATCCGTCGTCCTAGAGCACAGACACAGCAGAGGACAGTGCCATACCAGCACAAGGAGCTTCCGACTTGTCACCATTATGGCAAAAAGGGACACGTTATCAGAGATTGCCGTAAGAAGCTTGGATTGTGCATAATATATGGAGCAAGTCAGCACCTTGCCAGAGATTTCCCAAAGCACAGAGATGCAGCACCACAGACAGGACAGAGGCCAGCAGCACCAGCCCCGAGGATACTACCCCCGCTAGGAGGTCATCTTCCACCAGCACCCGGAGGATTTCAGAGTGGGCCAACCTTGGCTCCACGGGAGGCACAGTTTGATCGAGCCAGACAGCAGGCCGGAGGGCAGAGGCACGGGCAGGCCTTTGCACTAGCAGCGACTGAGAAAGAAACAGAAGGGAAAGCTATCACAGGTTCCATTTTACTTGCATCATTACCTGCGACTACATTATTTGATTCTGGTGCTACACTATCTTTCATATCTAGTAGTTTCGTAGCTATGCATAGAGTAGCTACTTCCTCCTTACCTAAGAGTTAGAAGATTCTTACCGGAGGAGGTATCGTGCCAGTTACCAGCACTATTAGAATGTGCTCGGTAGTCGTGTGTGGTCGAGAGATGAGAGCACAATTTTTGGTATTTCTAAGAAGAAGTTTTCATTCCAGAGACAACGTTCAAACCATAACTCGCAAAACCGAGAACTAAGCGAGTGAGGAGACAGAAGAACTTCGTAGATGACTTTGTCACCTACCATGTGGAAGCATATTCACTTACCTATATTGAGGCGACGAAGACCAGAGACACTATCTTCTGGAGGGAGGCCATAAATGATGAGTATGTCTCAATAACCTCTAACAATACTTGGGTGTTTTTCGATCTTCCTGAAGGAGCTAAACCAATCTAATGTAAATGGATCTTCAAGAAGAAGATTAAGTCCGATGGAATTGTTAACAAGTTCAAGGCAATGTTGGTTGCCAAGGGGCTTTCTCAGAAGCTGGGGAACGACTATTTCGACAAATATGCTCCAGTATTGCGGATGATGACCATCAGGATATTGATTGCTTTTAGAGCAATTCATAACTAGTTATACTTCAGATGGATGTTAAAACAGAATTCCTGAATATAGAGTTGACCGAAGAGATTTACATGCAACAGCCAGAAGGATTCATCGTCATGGGCCTTGAAGACAAAGTCTGCAAGTTGGTGAAATTTTTTACGGTCTAAAGGAAGCTCCCAAGTTGTGGTATGAGAAATTTGATAAAGTCATAAGATCAAACGACTACAGGGTTAGTAAGATGGACAAGTGTGTTTACACAAAGTTTGCTAATAGGAGAAAAATTATCGTTTTTCTATATGTGGATGACATGATGATCCTGGGTACCGATCTAGAATATGTCACTGAGACAAAGAAGTTCCTCTCATCTAAGTTTAGTATGAAGGACTTATAAGAAGTTAATTTTATCCAGGGGATAAAGATCATCCAGACGGACACTAGAGTGGTGCTATCACAATCTCATTATATTGAGAAGATGCTCATATGCTATAAATATCAGGATCTTTTAGGGATCGATACTCTGTACAGTTGTAGCAAGAAGCTGAAGCCAAATCCTAGGAAAAGTATCAGGCAGCTGGAGTATTCAAGCATCATCGGGAGTCTGATGTATACAACAACTGCCACAAGGCCTGACATAGATTTTATCGTGGGGATACTGAGTCAGTTCACGAGCAACCCAGGTGTGGAGCACTAGAAGGCTGTGAAGATAGTAATAAGATATCTCAAGAGGACTCAGAAGTATGAACTACACTATAGCCGATATCCGACAATAGTAGAAGGCTTTAGTGATGTAAGTTGGTATTCAGATGTAGAGAGCGAAAAGTCCATAGAAGGATACTTCTTCTCCTCCAGTGGAGCTGTTATATCGTGGAAGTCAAAGAAGCAGACTATCCTATCCCATTCCTCAATGGAATCTAAGTTCTATGCAATGGCAGTTGTAGCAGATGAAATAAAGTGGCTTTAGGAGCTCATGTATGATCTTTCAGTGGTTGGTGCGTAGGTTCCAGTGGTACCGATATACTGCGACAACCAGGCGACTGTAGCGGTGGCATCAAATGACCTCTTCAATAGTAAGAAGAGAACTATGCGACTATGGCACAGGTGTAATGCCCCAGTCACAAATACGTAGGACTAGGAATACGTAACATGCCAACTACGAATTCGACCAGACTCTGGTATGACTCGAATACGTATAAGCTTTATAATAAGGGTAACTATCTAAGAATACTGAAAATATATATCTCTCAATCCACATAAAGAACAAAATATCAAGAATGGACTACATGTGCTAAGGCCGGCCGCCCAATAACACATAAGCTCGAATAGACTCGAGAAAAAAATATGTGTCTATAAAACTAGGCCACTTTAGTTGATGTATAAATAACACCAAAATTCTGATAGAAATAATATAAGTACCTGGCACCAATGCCCACATGACAAAGCAACACACATCAGCAACTCTAGGCAGTCTCCACAATGGTCTATGCTACAAAATTGGCAAGAGACCAGGTCCTCAAAGGGACGTAACAAGGTACAAGAAACAGCATGCCAAAGTAAAACAGTATAATGCTACATACTCAAGGGTAAACTACTATAAATATCTAAGTGATATGCACGTGAGAGCATCACTTGTACTCAGGCTGAAACCACTACAGGCTCTATGTTGGGGAGCCCAAAGCAGAAAGTAATATCACGTACTCCAGTATATGTGCCAAAGATCTGAGATAGAGTCTAAGGCACCTCCCGTAATATAGTATATATATAAATAATTAGCCTGTAGTATGGTGTGTCTCTATCCACCCAATATAAACTCATGTCTCATGTCCACGACATCTCATGTCCATAACACACAAGATCATGACCACTAGCTAGTACAACGAGTCATAATGATATCTATATAATATGCAAGTCTCATATGACGAATCATGTAAGCCTATACATAATCATCATAAATAACTCAAGAAAGATTATGTCACATAAAATAGTGTCAAGTGTCCTACGGTATAGCATACTTGGTAAATCAGGCACGTAAAAATATAGGATCGTGGAACCAACTCTCTAAGTGACGTTACACAACTCCGCGTACGGCGTTGACACCCGAATCTTGTTCAGACGCTAAACAATGTCTCACGGTCCTAGGTTGAATATGTACATCACAGGAATATATATATATATATATATATATATATATATATATATATATATATGGAAGAAACACAAGTAGATAATATAACAGGATCTACTCCCAAGTTGGCAAGGTATACTTACCTGGGTTCTGAACTCCGTCAACTACTCCATAGAAAGTAGAATCTGTACGTACACCTCTGGATGCTGAAACAAACATCACTAATATTTTCAAAATACTTAAAATAGCTAGAATTGACTACCCATAAGTCCAATTTG
The DNA here is from genome assembly GCA_036927795.1 of Iris macrosiphon. Lineage (NCBI taxonomy): Eukaryota > Viridiplantae > Streptophyta > Magnoliopsida > Asparagales > Iridaceae > Iris > Iris macrosiphon. The sequence continues at coordinate 238,586,230 of JAYESA010000004.1, forward strand.
GACACAGGGACGAAAATGGCAGTTTCGGATCAAAACAGGGTCCACTAGTGGCCCACTTCACACCGAAAAGCATGCTGAAGACAAAGTTTTCCAAATTTAGCAATCTTAGTGTGTATGAGTCTAGAACAATGATACGAACCCAATAGAACATTCAGAACTGGTTTCTGATGACCCGGTCATGAAATCACCCGTCAAGTGGAACCGTGGGGCCCGCGAAACGGGGTTTCGTTAATGTTCTCATAATCGAACCAAATTTGGGTCACAGGACCAGCGTAACGCTGCAAATCTGATGGCGCAAGTTTTATTGTGAAATGACAAGCACACACAAAATTATAAAAAGTATCAAAATAGGCCGATACGGTATTTTTTACGGATACGCGTTGATTCTGGTGTGCACGTACATCCAAATTAAGTTCTGTGAAATCCCACACGTCCGTGTTGATGATATACGCCTTTCGATAAAATCTTCACACGATAAAGTTGTCTCGTCTGGTAGAACATACCACGTATCAAGAAAATTTGGTTTTAGAAAAATAAGTTTTCGACAGATTTCAGCATTAAATAAATCACAGAATATGTCGAATTAAAAGAAGTTTAAAGGGATTAAAACTAGGTTATGTTGTCCAGAAGTCTGTTCAAGTAAAATTTTAAAATATTAACTAGGTTGAAAAAAAAATAGACACGAACATGGGAGGTTGGAACAGTTTATGAACTCTTCTGGAACAGGTTTTTAGCCAACTTTTATTCATTTTTTTCTCTCAAACCGGAACTCCAAAAATTATTCTACTTGAAAGCAGTCTTAAAGGGATATGTCATGAACGTACCGGAGAAGACGAATAGAAAAAAGGTTACATGGCAATGTATAGATCTCACCGTGAAGAGGTAAAGTTGAACTGTTGCTATTGCTGATGTTCGCGTGGTTTGGTCTGGTCCTCCGGCGTACTCTGCCGGCGGCGGCGATGACTGGTAGCCGGGGTGGTACTCTGGAGGCAGGGGAGATGACTGAGGGTGTGGTTTACTGTGATGATATATATATATGAAGTAAAGTTGGGTTTCGGAAGGAGAATCGATGGGTCGACGGTTAAAGAATAGAAACGGAGGGGTCAGGGGGGGAGGTTCGGTTATTGTAGCTGGGGGTTGGGTTTCGGGTGCGGGTATGGGTTTGGGTTTAGGGTTTAGGGTTCAAGTTTTAGGGTTTGGTTTATTAATTATTATTATTATTATTTCTTTTATACTAACCCATATATATATATATATATATATATATATATATATATATATATATATATATATATATATATATATAGCCATATAAATAGTTTTGAACTCCAAATAATTTTCAAGAAAAATCTACAATACTTTAATAATAGTTGTACACCAAAACATATATTTTCTATGTAACATTTGTAATTAATTAAATATATATAATTATCTATCCATGAATTTATATTTTTCTAATTAGCTATAAAAATAATAAAAATTCTTCCTTAATCAGAATAATTACATAATACCAATAAAATTTTAAAATTTTAAAAAATTAGGGGGTTTACAATCTACCCAACTTATAAAAAAATTCCTCAAAATTAAAAATAAACATGGTAGAAAAGGTTTTAGTTATGCAAGGTTGCACCCAAGATGGGGGACGCAGTTACCAATAGAATCCTAGTTTGACAACATATTCTAATAGTAATGATACACTTAGTTTCATTCACTACCCAACTTATATAAATTAAGTTTGTAGCAGGAACTATAATCATGATCATATTTCTAAGGGTTTTAGAAATTCTAACTTCAAGGAGGACTAAATGTTTAGGCTTTTGTCACCATAGTCACAAACTATCAAAGGAAATCTAGGTATTATCATGGCATTAATGAGTCAATAACTCAATAAAGGAAGTTTACTCGTTCTTCTTGCTCCTAATTAGGTCATGAGTCTACAAGATAATAGGAAATATCATAGCCAAATACAACTAGGATGAAATGGTACTGAGGAATACTTCATCACATATCATGGATGCCGTTGAATGGTTTAGCAATAAGCGTCAAAAGGTAATATAATTTGTCAATGTTGTGCAGAGAGTACATGAGCTTATTTGAATGCATCACAAGTTTCATGGACATTGTTTGACTTGAGTGGGTTATGAGTATATCTGTGGTTAGGGTATTTGGGTTGCCGAGTTACAATTTAATTTAATTACAACGGAATTGAATATTTAAGTATAGATTTTTAGAAGGAGATATGTCGAAAATATTGTGGGGTCTATATGGAGCATGGGAATGTATATTTGGGCGTAATAGCTAGGTCATAAGTGAAGTAGGTCCAGTTAGGCTCATAAATCTCAAAGTTGTCAGAAGAATTGAGTCAATGTTGCGTATTAAAATTATCTGCAACAGGAAAGGATATCTAGATGTCATTTGTGTAAAAATGCGCCACGAATGTTGTTTAACTAAAATGAAGCATAAGAAGATGAGTTTGTGAGTGATAGTCATGTCATAGGTGTAGAGTGACTGGTCTAGGTCATAAGGGTGGAAGTTGTTGGAAAGAAAATGATAGTGTTGTGCTCCAAATATTCAAGCCACAACCAAGGTATTAAAGGATACAAAATTAAAGAGGTAATTCAATATGTTTGGAATTAATCCAAATCAATACCAAATAAATTTAAATTTACCCTGAAATTCCAAAATAATCCTACAGTAAAACCTGGGGCTATGATCTACCCAACTTATAAAAATTAAGTTGGTATCCAAAACTAAAGTCAGGGTCCTACTAACAAGATTTCTGGTAGGGCCTACTTTCTAATAAGGATTCAAGAGTTCTAGGGTGTACTCGCCATAATCAAAAATTCTTTAAGGGGACCTAGATATTATCATGGTGCTATTGGTCGGTAACTATATAAAAAAAATTGCTACACAAACAATATTGCTCCTATAGTTCATGTCTTCAATAAAACATAAGAAAGGGTTTGGTCAGGTATAACAGGGCAAGGTGGTATAGAGACTTTGATCACCGCATGTCCTTGATGACGAAGGAAAGAATCGAGGGAATCACGAAAGGAGAAATTTACAGACCAAGACAAGAGAAGTTTATGATAAGTCTTGGGAGTATGGTCACATGATTGAATAAGGTACGATTAGACAAGTATCAGGAGAATCAAGTCACAGTGACTAGATCAGAGAATTAAAAATAAAACAGAACTGATACCTACGGTGAGATCGATATTAACACCATGAAGAGGGTACTAACTAATAGATTAATTAGCTACTAGAGCACGAATGGGAAGGGAAGAAGGATCTACTCATTTGGATGATTAGAAGGATCTTTGTTGAAAAACACGAGGCCATATATTCAAAATAATATAAAAATTTGATAGGAAGGATAGTGATGTAGTCGAGGGAGTAATACAACTAATCCATAAACTTAATACTATATTCATATAAGTTATATTCTATATAACCTCCCTCATACTATTGGCAACCTTCCTCTATCTATAGGTAAACAATATACGATCCTTACAACTTTGTCTCCCTCGCATATTTCTAAATTAGTAGGTAAGGGTCTAAACTAAGCATGTACTTAGGTCTATCACTCATGGAATACTATTTACTAAGGACACTCTTCAATACTCGTCTAATCTTCAATTGAAATGTCTACCATTTTTTATAACTTACTATATTCTATTGTCTATCTTTCTGAAATAGTGTTCGTCTAGTCTCTGCCATCTAAAACATATCTTCCTTACGAGAATCTTTCGGCTAGGCTACTACCCTATTACACAAGAATAATGTCATAGTTATCTTGAGTGGAAATTCTTCGAACTCAATGAGATAATAAGATTTCTAAAATCCAAAAATCCATAAGCTATGGTAACTAGGAAGTAGGTTCTCATCGCCTATTACTAAGGATAGGTCCAACAAGCTCATACCCTTATTAGTCAAAAATCTAAATTTTTGGCCCTAATCAGTTTATGTGTAAACCCACAATATTCATCTAGCATTCCTATAAGACTTTCATCTTCCATATACACTTCTCTACCTTGTGTAAATCTATAATCTAAGGGTCTTGTGATAATCCTCTACAGAATAACTAACAAGTCAGTATATGATTTTGAACTTGTGTTTAATTTCTTGAAATTCGTATCACTACGAGACTGATCAACAATTTTTACTCGCACTAAGTTTCCAAAATTCCAAAAGCATTATAATTCATAAATACAAAAAATATTTTCCCTTAAGTCCATATCACAATCCATTCTCCTTGGATTATGCGATCATAATTTCCCTTATCATTTTTTTTACGCACCTTCATATCATTTTAGTATGCTAATCTTATTTTCAACTATAAGCTTCATCAATCATGACCCAGAACTTTCTGCTTCGTAGTATAGATCTTCTAGGCAACTACCGAGTGATAAATCTTCAGTCCTTCCTAGATCCTTCTCTTAATTTAAAATGCTCAAGATCATGTACTCCTCGTGACTCTTCTTGTTACCATTCTACCTTCTTCACCTTGAACCTGAGATTTCTTCTTGTTTATTCCATATATACCCTTCATCCAAACTACATGGTTACCATCTTATTATAGGTTGTCATCTATTATAGGCAATTTATTATATCTAACTCAAGACTATAACATCTATCAAAACTCTCATCCTTCAACCTATTTGCTCTATCACAAATACTAGCTTATCTACCCAAGTAATCATGGGTGGAACTTCACTTGTTCAATTAACAATGACAACCCAAATAATCAAATACATCTAATTTGATTTCGAAAGCTATACTTTATTACTCGAGTTATCTAATTACTCAAATATTTAGTCTAGCAATCTACCTATCTATTTAGTCCAGACCTATAGTCATCAATAATGTAAGGGGTCATAAGATCCAGTTTTACACTAAAAATCATAAGATAACTAGAGATTTAACCACTATGGCCTACGATGTAAGGTTCTAATTTCTTAAGGTCATAATACAATTTCTTGTATCAATCATGAGCCACATCTAATCCCTAGCATCTAGCTATGTATTCTATAAAGTATTCCAGTGTATTAGAATCAAACCATCTTTCTAACTTCTAATACTTCCAAATTATTGCTACCTCAAGCAAGGGTAAGGTTTTATTAGTTCTAGGCCTATAATATTATATTCAATTCTTATGCTAACAATCTACACTAGCTCTAACATATAGGAATAACATATCTACCTACCCTACTAAGGGTAACCATCTTCTCAAAAAAAAAATCCAGTATGTCTTCTTCCACCTTGACAAGGATCTACTTCTGGAGAAAATACCACGCACGAACATCCATATCTCTAAAGTAAGGAGAGATGATAAACAATAATAAGGATATCGAGGGGAAAAGAGTACAATTATGAAGTCCAAGGGTGATAATCAAATGCTAAAAAAATTCAAATCAGTTGTGGATTGAGATACTAATACTGCTAATCCTGATTACAGGCTCACTTGGTATTGGAAAGTAACCAAAATGATTTAATCAGAACTATATGGGCCACCAGAAAAACATATAACGCTCCAGTCCCAAATACGTAGTACTAGAAATACGTAACATGCCAGCTATGCATTCGACCAGACTCTGGTCCGACTCGAATACGTATAAGTAGTATAATAACGGTACCTATCTAAGAATATTAAAAATATCTATCTCTCGATCCACATAAAGAACAAAATATCAAGAATAAACTACATGTGCTAAGGTCGGCCACCCAATAACACATAAGCTCGAATAGACTCGAGAAAGTAATATGAGTCTATAAAACTAGGCTACTTCAGCAGATGAATAAATAACCATAACTCCGGTAGAAATGATATAAGTACCTGGCACCAATGCCCGCATGACAAAGCAACATACATCAGCAACTCCAAGAAGGCTCCATAACGGTCTATGCTGCAAAACTGGCAAGGGACCAGGTCTTCAGAGGAATGTAACAAGGTACAAGAAACAACATGCCAAAGTAAAACAGTATAATGCCACATACTCAAGGGTAAACTACTATAACCATCTAAGTGATGTGCACGTGAGAGCATCACTCGTACTCAGGTTGAAAATACTACAGGCTCTGTATCGGGGAGCCCATAGCAGAAAGTAATATTACGTACTCCAGTATATGTGCCGAAGATATGAGACAAAGTCTAAGGCACCTCCAGTAATATAGTATATATATAAATAATCAGCCTGTAGTAAGGTGTGTCTATTTCCACCCAATATAAACTCATGTCACATGTCCACGATATCTTATGTCCATAACACGCAAGATCATGACCTTTAGCTAGTACAACGAGTCATAATGATATCTATATAATATACAAGTCTCATATGACGAATCTTGTAAGCCTATACAGAATCATCATCAATAACTCAAGAAAGATTCGAAATAGTGTCAAGTGTCCTACGGTATGACGTACTTGGTAAAGCAAGCACGTAAAAATATAGGATCGTGGAATCAACTCTCTAAGTGACGTTACACAACTTTGCGTACAGTGTTGACACTGAATCTTTTTCGGACGCTAAGCAACGTCTCACAGTCCTAGGTTGAACAGGTACATCGTAAGAATATATATATATATATATATGGAAGAAACACAAGTAGATAATATAACAGGATCTACTGCAAGTTGGCAAGGTACACTTGCTTGGGTTCTAAACTCCGTCAACTGCTCCTGGAAAAGTAGAATCTGTACGTACACCTCCGAATGCTGAAACAAACATCACCAATATTTTTAGAATACTTGAAATAGTTATGATTGACTACCCAAAAGTCCAATTTGGATAGGGGCAAAAATAGCAGTTTTGGGTCAAAGCTGGGTCCACTAGTGGCCCACTTTGCACCAAAAAGTGTGCCAAAGATAAAGTTCTCCAAATTTAGCAAACTTAATGTCTATGAGTCCAGAACGATGATACGATCCCAACAGAACATTCAGAACTAAATTTTGATAAGCCGGTCATGAAATAACCCGTCAAGTGGAACCGTAGGGCCAGCGAAATGGTGTTTCGTCAACGTTCTCAGAATTGAACCAAACTTGGGTCACAGGACTAGCGTAACACTGTGAATCTAATAGAGCCTGTTTTATTGTGAAATAACAAGCACACACAAAATTATGACAAGTGTTTGAATAGACTGATATGGTATTTTTTAACGGATACGCGTTGATTCCGGTGTGCACGCACAACCAAATCAAGTTCCGCAAAATCTCTCACATCTGCATTTATGATACGCGACTTTTGATAAAATCTTTACGCGACGAAGTCACCTCATTTGGCAAGATGTACCCCGTTTCGAGAAAATTTGATTTTACGAAAATAAGTTTTTGACAGATTTCAGCATTAAATAAATCACAGAATAGGTTGAATTAAAAAGAAAGTGTTTAAAGGGATTAAAATTAGGTTACGATGTCCAGAAGTCTGTTTAAGTAGAATTTTAAAATATTAACTAGGTTGAAAGAAAATTAGACATAAACATGGGAGGTTGGATCATTTTATTAACTGTTCTGGAACAGATTTTTAGCCAACTTTGAGTAAATTTTTCTCTCAAACCAGGACTCCAAAAATTATTCTACTTGAAAGCAGTCGTAAAGGGTTATGTCGTGAATGTACCAGAGAAGACGAATCAAAAAATGGTTATATGATGACGTAGAGATCGTACCACAAAGAGGTAAAGTTGAACTATTGTTGTTGCTATTGGTGTTCGCGCGGTTTGGTCTAGTCTTCCGGCGTACTCTATCAGCGACGATGGTGACTGGCAGCCGGGGGTGGTCGTCTGGAGGCAGGGGAGATGACTAAGGGTATGATCTACTGTGATGATGTAATATAGGGAGTGAAGGGGAATCGATGGGTCGAAAGTTACAGAATAGGAACGGAGGGGGTCGGGGGGGTTTCGATTATTGAAGCTGGGAGTTTTTATTTCGGGTACGGATACGGGTATGGGTTTGGGTGCGGGTTTGGGTTTTGGGTTTGGATTTTAGGGTTTGGTTTATTAATTATTATTATTATTTCTTTTATATTAACCAATATATATATATATATATATATATATATATATATATATATATATATATATATATAGCAATATAAATAGGTTTGAATCCCAAATAATTTTTAGGAAAAATCTACATTAGTTTAATAATAGTTGTATACCCAAAAATATATTTTCTATATAATATTTATAATTAATTAAATATACATAATTATTTGTCCTTGAATTTATATTTTTCTAATTAGCTATAAAAATAATGAATTTTTTTTCTTAATATCAATAATTACATAATACCAATAAAATAATAAATTTTAAATTTTAAAAAAAATTAGAGGGTTTACAACAGGGTAGTAAATGATCTAATCAAGACTGAAGTCATTGTCGTGATTGATGTTCATAGTCAGGAGAATCTGGCCGATCCGTTCACCAAAGGTCTCAAGCGCCAGTTGGTCGAAGACACAACAATTAAAATGGGCTTGAAGATATTTTGATATTCAGAATTTATAATTCTACCAAAAAGTTTTATATTATTAGTTCAAAGAAAAATCTACTAGGCATCTAGTTTTTGGTTAAAAGAAGGATCATTAATTGGGTGAATATCAGGAATAGTGTGTAGTCCTTTGAGACATTGAGGGGTTACGGACCCATAAGCACTTTTGTATACTATTTGTTCTTATTGTTGAATAAAATCCTGTGGGAGGATGGCTTAGACGTCTTAATGAGTTCTCGAACATTTGGAAGGTTCGGTGTGCTTTACAGGAAGCAAGGTAGCACAACACTACAAAGGAGCGGAGTACTCCATATTATAGTGGGATGATATCACGATGAGAAACCTTAAGAGGAGGCTAAAGCCTCGGCTTCACGAGCAATGTCACAATGGCGTAGCACCGCCTATAGGTAGGTAGCCTAATGCTAGAGAATAAAGAGTGGTACGCAGCACCACAAAGAGGCCGGTGACCTCATGTTACAGTAGTGTGACACTACCAAGAGGTAAAACCTTGGCTTAGCAAGCCAGGTCACAGCGGGATAACACAGCAAGGAAGCGCAAGGCTTCATGCTAGGTAGTTTGGCACTACACAGAGTCTATGACCTCATGGTACAGTAGATGACACCACGATGAGGAGGGACCGCGGCTTCGGGCCATGTCATAGCAGAGTAGCACCGCAAGGAAGCAGAAGGCTTTATGCCAAGGACTCTTTGAAAGAACTCACCTAGAATGTATGGAAAGAGATATAGGTCATCTTTTGAGGGTAAGCTTGTAGATGTCCAAGATACATACACCGAAACTAGGCATGCACAAGGCCTTTAATGTGCAATTGGAAGCACAATTGGTGTCGTTGTATGAGTGGAAAGAATTACAGCTATAGTACAAAATTCAAGGCTTAGTCCATTCTTGTATTATACTATTATTTGATCCATACAGGAAGATTCAAGTCGAAGCGACATCTATTCTAATGTATAATGGATAGTTACTGTGACGAACGCTCAACCCATATATTGAGATATGTAGGGGATTGTTGGTGTTTTGCCTTTGGACTAGTAAAAATAGTCTCACATTAGCTATGCCACCAAGTGAATATCTCAATATAATTCTTTGCTTATTTTGAGGTATGCACATGGGGTATGGTGAGACACATTAGTGTTATGTGAGGGTGTTTTATTAGACAAAAAAATGATTAACTCCTTCATGGAAGCTTTTAAGATTTTTGTTATGCTCATAAAATTTATTACCTAGGAGCTATGCCCCAACTTGGACTCGGGATCAAGGGTGCAAAGTGGTGCTTTATTGGCACACATTGTACATAGCACGGTAGTATCGGCGTATGGCACTTGTGCACATTTGATGCGCTCATGCGCTCGGCTATGTGGTAGTTGCATATGTTATTGCTAGCGTAGTCGCTTGCGCGGGCGAATAAGCTGGGAGCTGAGCGGGCAATGCGTGGCTATGCGCTGCTATGCACGGCTATGCGTTGCTATGCATTGCTATGCGCATATGAGGCCGCTGCGTTATGGGCCCTTGGACCCTGCGCGTTGCGTGTTGCGCTGCTGCGTGCTGCGTGTTATGCTGTTGCAATGTTCGACGGTTATAGAAAGATTGAGTATTTAAATCATAATCCGATTTTTATAGAATTAGATTTAAATTTGTCCATATCTTTAATAACCAATGGGGTGGCCATGCTCCTCTATAAATACTCTCTATTCAGCCTTCTTTGTGAGAGACTAAAAAACTGAGAGAAAGAAAGAGGGTGGTTGTGCCACATGAGTCCAGGGAGATCGTGAGTCAAGGAGAGGTGACACGAACGTTCCAGAAGTTCTTCGAGAACTTGTTGTTTCCTGGGAGTAGATCGTGTCGGACGAATCTTGCTTTAATTAACGGTGATATTCATCACCTTAACAAGAGTTGTTTTCTTCCTCTTCTACTCTTCTCTTCATTGTAATTCTATTATGTCCGTCTGCAACTACAATTGCAAGGAAGAATAAGAAGTTTGATTTCTGATTCTTTTGTTTTCTTCAGTACAAGTTATAACCAGGAATATATTATATAATGATTCGTTGGAATCGAGATCTCGGAAGGCAAACTTGTTTGTAGAAGTTTCTGAGTTTCAACTATAATAGTTAGATCAAACAGAGGATAGACTAAAAAATTTATCGGTAGCTCTGTTCTTGATCATTGTTATCCATTTTTAATTAAGTGCCGAGACTAACAATAACATCCATCCTAAATACAACTTTTATTCCCACTATTCCCATAAAGAAATGGTTCTTAGTGACAATGCTAATGACATTCAATTCATCTGGTTTTCAAGCATTTAACTCATTGAATACCTGAGAGAAAAGATTATACATAAAAATAATCTAGCAAACAATCTAAAAATAATGTTCACACAAGATACTTGAGATATAGAAGCATAGAGAGAAAGCCCCCAAACACAAGGGATGCTCACAACTATTCATCTATAAATTTTAAGAAATGCCAAAGAAATAATAGAAACAAATGAACGTCACAGGAAATATTTTCCGTATATCCTTTACAAACCACTTAGTAAAGCATGCCTCTTGCTTGAAGTATTCAGCACTCCTTAAAGCCAACCCATACAATCTTGGGCACAAGGAAAAGGTACCAAAGCCTTAAATGTTAGGAACATGGTGTGACCCAAATTAGAGTTTGTCCATAAGCTGCAATATTGGATGGGATCTATATGGCTTAAAAGAAAATTCCCATGTAGGGCCTGAACAAATTCTAGATATATATATATACCTCATGATCCTACTTCCTATTCGATATGGGACTAAATTATTAATTCCACTATCAATCCCATTTTGAGGACCTAACCAAAAATGAGATACAATCCAACAATCTCCACTTTAGCTCTTTGCCGCTGACTGAGCAACCAAGCAAACCTTGAGTATCGTTGCTTATTCCCCGCTAGCCGAGCACCATTGTCCATTCCCACTAGCCAAGTTGTCACGCCCCAGTCCCAAAATACGTAGGACTGGGAATACGTAACACGCCCAGCCGTATGTATACGAACTCCAATATATGGAAAATGTATGCACACGTAAGCTGTTCATGAATATCCAATCCACCAGTAGTAATATATTGTCACAACAAGTCATACACAATCTATATCTCATCCACAGCACAATTAATCAATAGTACTAAAGGGCTGAATAATACTGAATATCCAAATATAAGTATCAAATCTGATAGTCAGGTGGAAACAAATCTACTACAAAATGACTATACTGAAGTAGCAACATATCTTAACAGTGGTAATAAAATTACAAGTACTCTGAGGGTAAGGCCTCCTCAGTCAGGTACGTGGAGTCAGGTCCAGGTTCGTACTCCTGTGGGTACTCCTGCTCGTCCATATCTGGAAAGGGACTAGGTCCTCAGTGGGATGTAACAAGATACATATAAATATGCCAATAAGTACTGAAATATAAACATCCACTGGGTCACCTAACCGTCTATGTGAATATGGTTTGAGAACAACTTTCCAACCTGTGGGCTATCTGGCCATAAATGGGATTGACATGATTTTCTCGAAGAATCAGAGGCCTACAAAGAATGTCATCTTTTGAACGACAGAGGCCGCCAGGTAGTATGGGGGTTATCTCGCGTATCTCCGGTAGAGCGTACGGGTTATATATAAGAAAAGTGCAAAGGAGCGCAAATGGCTTACTTGTTGTTCTCTCCATCCCATGCTCTAAGCATGCCACATCCATGGCACGATAAAACCTCTAAATAACTGCCAGATCTACTAGCATACAAACTTTCTATCAGTAGTTATTCCTAACGCACAGCTTATACGCACAGGAGGCCAGCCCTGTCACGCAGTCCGTGATCTATATGAGACTCACAATCCGTGTAACAACTGTGTCACATTGAACGAGACAAATAATGTTCCATAATACTGGAGTAGTCTCATAAACAAGGTCTAATGCAAATAACTAAATAAAACAGGATCATGCTTTAATTGAAATGTAAATAATAGTACAGTAGCAAGGTATACTTGCCGAGCAAAAGTTCTGGATAGTGCACGTCCAATAGTGTTCTAGTTGGAGAAGTGAGATTTTATGGCTTGGATGCATTTTATGGATATATATAGAGAATAAGAGGCGGTGGAGGAAACTTAGTGGTTAAGAAACTAAAACTACTGCCGCTGCTGTTTTCTTTCTTTTCATTGGTTTTGGTTTCGTTGAGGGTTATTTAGTAATAGTGTTAAGGAGTGGTGCAATAAGAAACTTACATGTGAAGGTCAGAAAAGCAAAGCAAAGTTGAGTTTTGCTTCTGCTGCTGATATTTTCTAAAGGGTGTGGTTTTACGCGTAAAGAAAAGAATTAGGCGGGTTGGGTTTTTACGCGCAGTGAAAGGAAGTGTTTACGCGTATGAGTTATACGCGTAGGTTTTCTACTGCTGCTATTATATTACGCGCGGGGAAGAGAGGCAAAGTTTATGCGGCTGTTGCTGCTATTGCGGATTTTACGCAGGGAAGTAGTATACGCGGGTTCGGGTTTTGGGTTAGGACTAATAGGAACTTCTATTTTCTATTTCTCTCATTCCTTTTTCTTATTAATAATATTTATATATATATACATATTTATACGTAGAAAATTATGAAAATTATAGGGGTACTCATGGTTTAAACTAGCAACTGTTCAAAGGGTCTCCTACATAAAATAATTTAGGAAAATTTATAATGGTTCCATAAAATCCTCTAGATGTACAAATAATAGATATTTTTAATAAATAAATAAAAATAGGGATTTCAGGATTAGGGATCTTATATTCTACCCAACTTATAAAAATTTTGTCCTCGAAATTAAAACTAAGTCACTGTAGAAAGTCAAAAATGGTATAAGATATAATTAATCAAAGTAAATTTATACCTTGGTCTGCGAATAGGTTTTGAAAACATTCACGCATGTCATCATCGCATTTCCAGGTAGATTTTCCTGGCGAGCCATGCTTCCATGCCACACGGACCAAGAAAATAGACTGGTTTCTCAATACTTTCTCTCGATGATCAAGGATTCCCACGGGTTGCTCTTGATAGGACAAGCTTGGCCCAATGGTAATTTCCGAATGATCGAGAACATGACTGTTGTCTGCCACATATCGCATGAGTTGCGACACATGGAATACGTCATGTACTCCCTCAAGTGAAGGTGGTAGCGCAAGTCGATATGCTACTTCTCCCATTCTCGCTAGTACGTTAAATGGTCCAATATACCTTGGACTTAACTTGCCGTGCCCTCTGAATCGAATAGTGCCTTTGGTAGGTGATATTCTTAAGAAAATATGATCGCCTTCTTTGAACTCCAAGGGTCGACGGTGAAGGTCTGCCCACTGCTTCTGCCTGTCTTGTGCTGCTCGCAGGTGTCCTTGTATCTTTTTAACTGTCTCAACAGTGTTGACTACTAATTCTGGTCCCAGAATTTGACGTTCTCCCACATCACTCCAACACACAGAAGATCTATACTTCCTTCCATACAATGCTTCAAATGGAGCCATCTGGATGCTTGCCTGATAGCTATTGTTGTAAGAAAACTCTATAAGATGTAGGTGGTCTTCCCATGATCCTCCAAATTCTAACATACAAGCCCTCAACATATCCTCTAATGTCTGAATAGTACGTTCTGACTACCCATCTGTTTGTGGGTGATAAGATGTACTGAATTTCAGACGAGTTCCAAGGCTTTCTTGCATGCTTCTCCAAAAATATAATATAAAGCGTGAATCTCTGTCTGACACAATACTGACTGGTATGCCATGCAATCTTACGATCTGTCTCATATATAAGTCAGCTAAAGCTTCTGTAGATTGGCCAACTCTGAAAGGCAAGAAATGGGCTGATTTGGTGAGTCGGTCCACTATTACCCATACCGCATCTCTTCTACTGGGACTCTTGGGAAAACCCGTAACGAAGTCTATAGTGATGTGTTCCCACTTCCACTCTGAAATTGGGAGTGGTTACAATAACCCGGCTGTTCTCTGGTGCTCCGTCTTTACTTGTTGACATATTAAACATTTAGCTACAAAATGAGCTATCTCTCTTTTCAGTCCATGCCACCAAAAATGCTGTCTTAAGTCACGATACATTTTGGTGCCCCCAGGATGAATAGAATATATCGAACTATGTGCTTCTGCCATCAACTCCTATCGAATTTCCCTATTTGGAACAGAAAGACGATCACCACATCGTAATGTCCCAGCATCATGGATGTGTAGTCCTGTTTGCTCTCCGGTCTCTGTTCTTTCCTTTAATCTTTTGAATCTAGCATCTGTAGGCAATGCTGTCTTGATTCTTTCTACTTGTGATGATTGTACTTGCAAATTGGCTAGTGTTCCGTCTGCTCCGGGTAATATCACTTCAATGCCAAGACATTGCAAGTCCTTCAATAATTCTTTCTGTGTTGTCAAGAAGTAAACTGTTGGCTTCCGGCTTAATGCGTCTGCTACAACGTTAGCCTTGCCTGGATGATAATGTAGCTCTATCTCAAAATATTTCATCAACTCGAGCCATCGACGTTGCCTCATATTTAACTCCTTCTGTGTGAAGACATACTTGAGACTTTTGTGGTCTGTATATATCTCCACTCGTTCTCCATATAAGTAATGTCTCCATAACATTAAAAAAAATACAACGGCTGCAAGTTCCAAGTCATCAGTTGGATAATTCTTCTCATGTACTAGTAATTGCCTAGATGCATATGCAATCACCTTGCCATGCTGCATCAATATGCATCCCAAACCTTTTTCTGATGCGTCACTGTAGATCACATAGCCTCCTGATCCTGATGGAATAGTTAGCACTGGTGCTGAAGTCAGTCGCTTCTTTAACTCCTCGAAAGCGACTTGACACTCGTCGGTCCATATGAACTCTTGATCTTTGCATGTTAACCAAGTCATAGGTGTTTTTATTCTTGAGAAGTTCTCCATGAACCGTCGGTAATATCCCGCAAGTCCAAGGAAACTTCTCACCTCCGCTGCTGATTTAGGAACATGCCATGTCTCAACTGCCGAGATCTTTTCTGGATCAACAGAAATACCATCTCCTGTAATGACATGCCCAAGAAATGAAACCTTGCCCAAGAAGAACTTATATTTACTGAGTTTTGCATATAACTGCTCTCTCCTCAAGGTCTCTAGAATAATTCATAAGTGCTTCTCGTGTTCCTCGTGGTGCTTTGAATAGACAAGTATATCATCTATAAAGACGACCATGAACTGGTCTAAATACTGATGGAAGACTCGATTCATTAAGTCCATAAAGATAGTTGGAGCATTAGTTAATCCAAATGGCATGACCAAAAACTCATAGTGCCCATATCTTGTTCAAAATACGGTCTTCGGGATGTCCTCATTCCGTACTTTCACCTGGTGATATCCCGATCTCAAATCTATCTTTGAGAACATCTTGGCTCTACTAAGCTGGTCAAATAGGTCATCAATGCGTGGCAGTGGGTATTTATTCTTCACTGTTACTGCATTTAATGCTCTATAGTCAATGCACATACGTACTGACCCATCCTTCTTTGGTACGAACAACACTGGTGCTCCCCAGGGTGATGCACTTGGTCGGATGAAACCTCTCTCTTCTAGTTCTTTCAATTGTGTCTTTAGTTCATCCATCTCCTTCTTCGCCAATCTATAAATATGTGACACTATGGGTGTTGCTCCTGGTGTTAATTCAATTGAGAATTCTATGTCTCTATCTGGGGGTAGTCCGGGTAATTCTTCTGGAAAGACGTCTGGAAATTCTGAAATAATAGGATGATAGACAACATCGTTCATTGCAAGCTGCATACCATCCAGAATTTTGGTGGATCCTCGTGCAAACTCAAGTTCAGGTTGACTTGGTACCTTGAAAAGAATACTTCCTCCAAAGCAATCGAAGAAAGCATGGTACTTGCTTAGCCAGTCTATTCCAAGCACAATATCAAAAGTAGGCATAGAAAGGACTAAGAGTCGGGCATTCATTTATCTGCCACGTATCACTATAGGACACGATCTACAAATTCTACTAACAGGTACAACTCCTCCTCCGGTAAGAATTCTAATACAACTAGGTAAAGGTGTAGAGACAATGTTGTGTTTGGCAATAAAACTAGATGATATGAATGAGTGGGTGGCTCCCGTATCAAACAATGTCACAGCAGGAAAAGTAAAAGCAAGAGTGATACCTGCTATGACATCGACCTCTTGATCCATGTCATCTACTTCCATTGCAAAAGCTTGCCCGTTCCTCTGTGGTTATCCCTGTCTGGCCCTCGCGAATTGATCCTCCTGGGCAGGCAGCAATGGTCCTCGCTGAAATCCTCCTGCTGCCGGAGGTCGAGGTGCTCCTTGTCTCATCCGTTGCGGAGCTGGCTTTGGTGCTGGAAGTGCTAGCCTCTGTGCTGGCGGTGGAAGTGTTGATGTTTGTTACATAGGACAGTCTTTCAATATATGCTGTCCGGAACCACATCTCATACATTGTCCTAGGCGAGATCGACAGTCCCTCATAATATGTCTACGTTTTCTACAATAATTGCATTAGGGTTTCTCTGGGATCTGGTATGGTCCTGCTCTGTGTTGGTACTGCTGTTGCTGAGTTAGAGGATGTTTGATAGGTCCTCCTTGTTGTATCCTTATCGGTCCTGTATGTGTCCTTGCTGGTCCTTGTTGCGTCCCCAGCTGAACTCATTTTCCTCGGCTGATGGTTTCTTACAATCTGGCTTCTGTTAGTACCTCGGCATAAGAGATGCGGGATAGCTAGTGTAGTATTGTAGCTTCTGAATCAATCTACGGTGGAACCTCTTAGCTCCGGCCAAGTTATCTGGTATCAGGGCAGCACCATATTTGCTAAGGCGACTAAACTCAGCATCGTACTCGTCAACTTTTCTGTTCCCCTGCTGCAGGTGGAGAAACTGATCGTACAATGCATCTCTGACGGTGTCCGAAAAGTACTTTCTTTCAAAGCACTCCAGGAACTGCTCCCATGTCTAGTATGTACCCAGTTGGTATTCCATGGATTCCCACCAGTGGTGAACATTACCATCTAGGAGTGTCCTTACACCTGTCATCCATAGGTCTGCAGGTAGCTGTGATGCCTCTAATAGCTTCCGAGTGTGAGTGATCCAGTTGGTAGTTTCCTCTGGGCTCTCAATGCCTTTGTACAGCCTTGGACCCATTTGTACAAAGTCCTTTACTGAACCAACTCTGGCTGGAGCTAGTCCTTGAGTTGGTACAGCATTCTTTGCAGCCATCCTTTCAAGTGCTGCTAGGAACGCTCTTGTCTCTGTTCTGCTGCTTGCTGTCTCTGTTCCTGTATCATTATCTGGAAGAATTGGAACAGTTGTGCCTGGCCATCCTGCGGTGTCGATGAGGCTGGAAGGTTCCCATTAGGTGGAACGAGAAGATCAGATGGGACTGGATTGTGAGTCTGTCTATCTGTTTTTGGAAGTCTAGGAGTGGTTGAGGTCCCTCCTTGAGTCTGACCATTGACTCCAGGAGTTGTGTCATCATTGGTGATAGTACATCCCTTTTGCATATTTATCTTTCTACAGGTGATGAATACCATGATTTTAGAAGAGGTACAGGATGCAAACATGATACGAATATTAAATAGGGTGTAGTAGCATGAAATATGCTAAGGAATTTGCACATAGAAAACATAGATTCAAAACTGTCAGCGTAAATCATTATTTTGGAATTATCCGCGTAAGGCAGAGAATCAAGGAAGTTTGGCGTAAAACATGACTCTTGGAAAAGTCTGCGTAAAAGTCCGTCCGCGTAAATTTGTATAAAAGTTCTACGCGGAAAAAGATCGGTTGCGCAAAGTTATGTTGTGTAAAGTCTCCGCAAAAAATTCACCCGTGTGTAAAATCGGCGTAAAAAAAATTTTGTCTGCGTAAAGTATAGCACAGCGTAAAGTTGTACGAGTAACTCTTCATTTTTCCTCGGATGAGTTTGTTAGTCAAATCAGTGAATCTGACGTCTGACAAAAGTACCGTACGATGATCGAGAAGGCGGCTGTGATGATGATTTTTTATAGAGACCCAGGTTGTCGTTTAGTGACAGAAGTCGTTTTATGCATCTATAAGGAAGGAAATGGGTCTTCGAAATATGCTGCCTATAGAAATGAGTTTTACGCTCAGGAAAGGACAAAATCAAAATGCTAAGTCAAAAAGTTGTTTCTTGCACAGGGCTCGAGGCATATCTCTGCATTTAATGCATGAGATTTGGTTTTTCTTGGTCATGGCTGGGAAAGCTAAGTCTATGATAAATACGCATTATATTACAATCTATACACTTTATGCCTAATTCGGCTATTCTACACTATTTTTAACTATTATTCAAATTTCTCAAGTTTATGTTGGGGTGGGCTTTTTATGCTAACTAGGTGGTTTGTTTGGTCTTTACGCCAACAACAGTCACCTTGTTTGATCTCTAAAAAAATAGAGATCCCTGGTCACAGCGTAAAGGACTTCTGGCGTAAACTCAGGTTATCGAGAAAATAGGGTGGTTGGAAGGAGGAATGAGGTTTCAGTCCAGTGTGAATGAGATCCTTATTCTCTATTCCTATACACAGGCTTGTTTGGTATAGTTACGTAACCAAGACAATATATTCGGGACCTGCATGGGCCACCACCAAAAATATGTCATGCTCCAGTCCTAAAATATGTAGGACTAAGAATACGTAACACGCCCAGCCGTATGTATACGAACTCCAATATATAGAAAACGTATGCACACGTACGTTGTTCATGAATATCCAATCCACCAGTGGTAATATACTATCACAACAAGTCATACACAATCTATATCTCATCCACAGCACAATTAATCAATAGTACTAAAGGGCTGAATAATACTGAATATCCAAATATAAGTATCAAGTCTGATAGTCAGGTGGAAACAAATCCACTACAAAATGACTATACTGAAGTAACAACATATCTAAACAGTGGTAATAAAATCACAAGTACTCTGAGGGTAAGGCCTCCTTAGTCAGGTACGTGGAGTCAGGTCCAGGTCCGTACTCCTGTGGGTACTCCTGCTCGTCCATATCTGGAAAGAGACTAGGTCCTCAGTGGGATGTAACAAGATACATATAAACATGCCAATAAGTACTAAAATATAAATATCCACTGGGTCACCTAACCGTCTATGTGAATGCAGTTTGAGAACAACTTTACAACCTGTGGGCTATCTGGCCATAAATGGGATGGACATGTTTTTCTCGGAGAATCAGAGGCCTACAAAGCATGTCGTCTTTTGAACGACAGAGGCCGACAGATAGTATGGGGATTATCTCGCGTATCTCCGGTGGAGCGTACGGGTTATATATAAGAAAAGTACAAAGGAGCCCAAATATCTTACTTGTTGTTCTCCCCATCCCATGCTCTAAGCATGCCACATCCATGACACGATAAAACCTCTAAATAATTGCCAAGTCTACTAGCATACAAAGTTTCTATCAGTAGTTATTCCTAACGCACAGCTCATACGCACAGGAGGCCAGTCCTGTCATGCAGTCCATGATCTATATGAGACTCACAATCCGTGTAACAACTGTGTCACGTTGAATGAGCCAAATAATGTTCCATAATACTAGGGTAGTCTCATAAACAAGGTCCAATGCAAATAACTAAATAAAACAGGATCATGCTTTAATTAAAATATAAATAATAGTACAGTGGCAAGGTATACTTACCGAGGAAAAGTTCTGGATAGCGCACGTCCAATAGTGTTCTAGTTGGAGAAGTGAGATTTTATGGCTTGGATGCATTGCATGGATATATATAGAGAATAAGAGGCGGTGGAGGAAACTTAGTGGTTAAAAAACTAAAACTACTGCCGCTGCTATTTTCTTTCTTTTCATTGGTTTTGGTTTCGGTTGAGGGTTATTTAGTAATAGTGTTAAGGAGTGGTGCAATGAGAAACTTATACGTGAAGGTCAGGAAAGCAAAGCAAAGTTGAGTTTTGCTTCTGCTGTTGATATTTTCTAAAGGGTGTGATTTTACGCGTAAAGAAAAGAATTAGGCGAGTTGGATTTTTACGCGCAGTGAAAGGAAGTGTTTACGCGTATGAGTTATACGCGTAGGTTTGCTACTGCTGCTATTATATTTACGCGCGGAGAAGAGAGGCAAAGTTTATGCGGCTGTTGCTGCTATTGCGGATTTTACGCAGGGAAGTAGTATACGCGGGTTCGGGTTTTGGGTTAGGACCAATAGGAACTTCTATTTTCTATTTCTCTCATTCCTTTTTCTTATTAATAATATTTATATATATATATACATATTTATACATAGAAAATTTTGAAAATTATAGGGGTACTCATGGTTTAAACTGGCAACTGTCCAAAGGGTCTCCTACATTAAATAATTTAGGAAAATTTATAATGGTTCCATAAAATCCTCTAGATGTACAAATAATAGATATTTTTAATAAATAAATAAAAATAGGGTTTTCAGGATTAGGGATCTTACACAAGTACCTTGCTCGTTACCGTCATCCGAGCACCCTGGAGAACCAACATATTGTTATCTCGATCCGTTCGACCATAAAACCAAACCCACACGTTCATCCACACCATCATTTTTTTTGCCAACCACAAAGTCTTTTGTTCCTCCTTGTTCATTTTGTTTTTATCTTTGAAGCCAATCCATGTAGTTGCATCCAACACTAGTTCTGAACTGTGCTCAACAGAATGTCTGAAGAATGCTCCTAATCCATCTTGAGAAGAGAGATCGAATAACTGGCTCTGATTATACGCATAAACGTTCACCACAATCAGTCTCAAACCAATTAGAGCCACCTAAATTAGTTCCTTAACCTTGGACTCTGATACCAATTGTTGGGAATACAATATGACCCAAACCAGAGTTAACTAACCACATACATGAACGCGAAAGTTATGCCAACCCACCCACCTATAGATAATGAACCAACGTCTAACAAAAGCACCAAGATAGATCAAATATAGTATTTTTGGTGACTATATCACCTGGACAAATCATAATCTACATAACTTCTAGCAGGATACAAGATTGAATAAAAATATTAAACCATTTGCCCCCAAGTTTAACTTCTCACCAAACTCAAAAATAAATAATGAGATATAACTGAAATCACTCACCAACACCGTAGTAATCTTTCTGACTGAAGAAGATGACTCTCCGAAAAATATCTCCTCTTTTGACTGTCTCAAATCTCAAATGACGAGCCCTAAGCGAAAAGTACAAATTTTTTCTTATATTTTCTGTGGACTTGCTTCCTTGAATCTTTCGTATTGAGCTTCTTATGCCAACCACCCTCATATATATATATATATATATATATATATATATATATATATATATATATATATATATATATGGGTTATTTGCATTAACTATTCCTGTATTTTGGACTTATTACACATGGTACCCCTACTTTTAAATTAATTACACTGACCACCCCTCCATTTAGAAAAAAATCAAAAATTAGGGTAGTTAGTGTTATAACGTTTAATTTTTATCTTAAATTAAGGGTACCCCATGTAATAAACATAAAACATAGGAATGGTGAGTATAATTAATTTAAAAATAGGAATATCCCGTCTAATAAGTCCAAAATTTAGAAATAGTTAGTGTGTGTGTGTGTGTATATATATATATATATATATATATATATATATATGTGTGTGTGTGTGTGTGTGTGTGTGTGTGTGTGTGTGTTAATCATGGTTAATCATGGTCATCCAAATTTAATCATACGAATATATATATATATATATATATATATATATATATATATATATATATATATATATATATATATATATGTGTGTGTGTTAATCATGGTCCAAAATTAATTATACGAATATTAGATGTTGATTTGAGGGTCCGCATCTATGTTGTTTTTTATTTTATTTTTTTCTCTTTCAGATTGTACCCAACATTAAACTGGTAGGATAAAGGGATCAATTAGTACAACATTTCCAATGAATAACTTTCAGGATTATAACATAAAGCCAAAATAGTGTAGAAACATAGTAAGCTAAGATTCTTGCTGGCACACAATCAAAGCCAAAATATATAACACTAACGCCCTCATGTTTATTGCAACAAAACTCCAGTAACAAGCATTTTTGTTTGAAGAAGTTTATAAATTATTGTTTGTCAGTCTACCATGATAATAATCAATTATCCTCACAAGATATTATCCCCAATGTTGCATCGGGAAGTGATTGAAAGGAATACAAGGAACTAATTGAAGGAGATGAACCAAAGTTCAAACACTAAGGCACCTACCCACTCCAAGTCCAATCAAAGATTTTGAAGCCCTCTTCCATGCATTATTTCAAAAGCTTCCCATAAATGAACTGGCTTATAAAAAGAACCAAGCAGAAGCATCCTAAATAATACCTGACTACTTTAGAGATATGCGTTCATTTCAAATTAGATAGAGAACACAAGCCCTCGTATCATATTGGATTGGCATTAGCCTGAAAAAATTGATAGAAAATAATTCATTCATAGAAACAAAAATAATGGATCTTGCTAATAAGACAATCACAATTAGGACTCAAATTGAAGGAATCACAACAACAACAAAAAATTTGGTCTTTTTCCAAGGGATCGAGAGAGTGAAGATCGTCTAACTATGCCAATGGAGGTAATAAAAGGTGGCTACCACGACCATGGAAGTACCGACCTAAGGGACTGAGAAAGGTCTCTTCTCGCACTTTATCTCGTACGGAAACACTTGAGGAAGGAGAGATCTCATACAACAACTGAACTAAACGCTCAATGCGCATGAAAAGCGATTATCATGAATGCCCTCTATATAGCATTGAACTTATCTCGAAGCGGACCGGGCGGGGTAGCCGAATTAATTCCCATGTAAACTGAAAGAAAGGGGTTTCGATCTCTTTCATTATAGAGTCCAGCATCGCAGCTAATCCTGATTGATCCTGCATGGAAAGAGTACAACGACGGAAGATCTTAGTAGTCTTGACCTGTCATCTACCGCCTTTGATTGATCTTTCTGACAGTTTGGATAGTGTGCACCATCTAATAAATTGCAAATGATCTTGTTGTTCTTCATGGCGGAGAGGATTTAAATTCTCGAGGAATCTTGTTACTACAAATAAAAAATATTAAAATTGTCATGTTAATTGAACTATAATAGCAAAAAATATACTAAAACTCACAAAAGTAAGCAAAAAAAGCATAGTCAATATTTCTAAATTGTTACAAAATAGGAAAAAAATTATACATAAAATACTTTTTAAAATATTTAAAATATTTAGGATATATGGGGATTTGAACTCATGCCACTCAATTGAAAGAGCAAAATACTACCACTTTACATTAGAGGGCCAAACTAATATATATTTTAAAATTTGGAAAAAAAATCTATATAGTAATCAATATTTTCAGAAATATTAGAAGAGGGGGTAGGATGTGCCTCCCCTTGGGCCCTTAATAAATCCTCCCCTATTGTTCTTATTGATTAATAGATGTGATAATATAATGATTACATAGTTAGCAGAATTTAAAATGTAGTCTTATAATTATGACAAACTTTCATAACATATGTAATCCCTTAGGCCAGAACGTGGTCATGAATTGATAGGCACCAAATAAACCTAAAGTGTCACGTCCAAGTCCAAAAATAAGTAAGATCACATGTAGCAATGGCCAGCTAAGAATCAAGCGAATTCTAACACAAGTTGAATATGCATACACTGTCTAAAATTGGGTTAATCTATATATAAATATAAATAATTATATCTATATCTCAATCTACAAGAATACAAAATATAACAATGGAAAATATGTACTATGGTGTGCACCCCATACTACACTTGTCTGAATAGACTTAAAACCTGACCTACGAACGTAGTGAGGGCTTACAGCGCCTAATCTCGAGATTCAAGCGATTGTAGACGATATAACAAGTAAGTATGTTCCTTCGAAAGATTTGGTAAAATCCTACTCTTCTAGAGGGATCATATAGAAAGCGAGTCACTTTGGATGCAATTAGACGAAAAAGCGAACATAGAATATTCTGGTGAGATATGCCCGAGTGAATGTCGGGTTCTGAAACCTCCCTACTGGGTCCTCTTGCTTTCGTTCACTGGCGTTCACCATAGATAGTTCGAATTGTATAGGAACAATGATCAATTTTAGCACAAATTATTTGTATGGGAACCCTAGCTTCTCTGATCCATTCAACACGTACAATTTTTTTTCCGCCAATACGCCCAAGACTGGATTAGAGGATATATGGATGGCCTGGCTGCCTGATTCTCACTCAGAATTTCTATAGGCATTTGCACCTTTATTCCTCAAAGACAATTTAGCCAGTCGTCTTCCCTTGAGAGTTGGCTGGTTTAAGAGAGACCCCAGATTCTATCAGCCCTCATTTTTACAAGAATGGTCTGCCCCAGCGAAAAGTGCCTCCACTTCAGCGAGCAAGTTGCACTCCATACGAAAAACCCTAGCTTTTTGTTGATCCTTAGTTCCAACTTGCGTCAGATCCTTCCTTCTATTAGCTCCCGGCACGTCGCCTGAAGCTCTCTCTTTTTTATCTCATGCCATATGCAAAAAAAGAAGAGTCATTTTTCCTTCTCGCAAACCACTGGAGCACAAACACTAGGCTATTATGCAGAGTACAAAATAATATATAAAAATGTGTAAGAATGAGAGATACCTGAATAAAAATGGATAAGCACCACCAATTCACAGAAATAAGTATGACACAAACAACGTGAATAACCTAGAAGAAAACAGGTTCTCAGAGGAACGTAGCAGAATACAAATAATGTACAAATATAAACTAAATGTAAAGATGCAAAGGGTGTTTCTAATCATCTATGTGCACACATTTTAGGACAAGTTTTGCATGCATAGACAATTGTAAGGTAAAATAGGAATGCATATAGCTCGAGGCTATTGATATACATATTATGTCAACTAGTCATTTTTAAACTTGCATAAGGATTAGCGAATATCAGAAGCTATCTGTAAATAGGGTCATTACTCCCATAGTTCCTCCATAGATTATGGTTCACCAATTTGGGTAGCTCATACACCTAGTAACTTTCCTCACAATCCGAAAAAGATCGACCAAGTCATACACATAATATATTCGACTTGTAATTGCTAGCTATTAACACACTAATCATAGCAGTTATATTCTAATTATCGAATATTTCACATGCATCGATGGACAATCGAGTATGATATCCGTGTCCTATCATAAATATAATTACCATGTCATATTTGTATCAAGGATAAGGAGATATGAGGATATCCTATAAACATAAGGTAGTCTACTAACAACTAGATTAATATGTATAAAATAAACATAAAATAAGAAAATCGACGAACACCATCAATCGTACCCAACCCTAGCTTAGAACACAATATATATAACAGGTGAAGCATAATAAATAATAATAACATAACATGATTAATATATATAAATAAAAGTAAATAATAACAGTATATACTTGCTTGAAAGTTGAATGGAGTTTTGACAACGTTCCAACAACGAACTTATCAAATCAGAAGTGACATAAAAAGTAAAACCTGAATAGATATTATCGGATGTTGAAATAAATATCAGCAATGCGTCCGAAGTAGGTGAGATAATAAAAAAAGTATATCCATAAGTCCAATTTGGACAGAGGACAAAAATAAGCAGTTTCGAATTAAACCACATATGGGTGGCGAGCATACCAAGTTTAGCTCAACATAGGTCAATTTTGGCTGGACTCTAAATGGGTCAAGTTATATGTCAAACAAGACCTAAATGATGATATGGCCTCAATGGTATGTAAATTAGATTTCGATGAGCCAAACACAAATATGCTGGTTGAATCGGATCATGGGGCCTACGATACGGCGATCCGATCCACTATCGCAGAATCAAATAAAATTTGGTTTAGTGGGGAAGTCGGACGGTTTTAGTTCAACGATGCAAGTTTTATCGCGATATGATAAACATACAGAAACTAATTGTAAAATTTTGAATTTTTTTGAAGGATATCAAATACATGCGCACGACTAATTTGATTTTCATCAAATCTTATACGGCAGAATGGGTAATATAAAGTTTCTTCCAGTGAAGGTAGCTTCATGCAGTCTTCGTCTCCTGCAGCAGTAGTTCCTATAGTCTGTTCTTCCAGCAGCATATGCTTCATGAAGTCATTTCTTTCGACGGGCTATACTTCTTGCCTAAGTTGTTCCAGTACAAACTTTTCTTTCGACGAGCCATATTTCTTTTGAAGCTATGTTACATGACACATCCATATGTCAGTGCATGAAAAACATTGAGAACATTATGAAGATCGAGGTGACTCTTCAATAACTGTTTGAGATCATACTTTTATGGAAGCGTATAACTATAGTAGAAACATGCCACGTGGTAGAATGTGACTTAGATTGTGCAAAAATATACCCTACTCCTCGTTTGACTTCTATCATGTGGCAGCATCCCATTGCAAAAACTACGTGAACATGCATTTACGTGGCTGCATATCCTTTAACCCTGCGTAAACATAGGTTAGCAGCTTCGTCTAAAGTCTGTGTTTGCAGGAAAAATGCTTCTGGCGAGCAGTGTTTCATCCAAAGGATAGTTCTTCCTATGGATCTCAGCAATAACCATCTTTAAGACTTTGGCTATTATTTGTCTCAATTTTTCTAATCAGAGAACACATATATAACACACAAAAAGCATATACAACCTTTGGTAGCAGCAACGTTATGCGTCCCTTTCTCTAGTGCTTTTTGTCACTAGTATTCGTATTCATTCAAAGCCTTTGCAAAATTGTCGTATCGTCAATGGAGTAAAAAAATCACGCGTTGATTCAATCTTCCCCACTGCACTCTCTAGAATCTCAAACTCAATGTACGGGCTCCCCTAACTGGATTATATGTAGTGTCCCCTAGAAACAGCTTGAAGCACGATGACTCTAACTCAGAAAATCTTTAGCATCAGAAGGTATCTTGGAATCATGAGTGTTGGTCATGGTATTATCCTCGATAAATACTATGTCCTTTCTTCGATAGAGCTTTCCTTTTGCTAGATCATAAAGTCTATAACCGAACTCATCCCGACCATTGTCGATAAAGATACAACCTCATCTTTTGCTCCAGTGTGGACCTCTCATCCTTTGGTACATGAACAAATACCTTACACCCAAAAAATCTAAGGTAAATATATGACGGTATCTTGCTATACCATACTTTGTCAGCCACATCATTCTATAAAGGAGAACAAGGAGACAAATTAATAACATAGAGCCTTACCCTAATAAGTACTCGATAAGTTTTCCTCTGAGAGAAAAATATCATACCCTCTACATTATTGTCTTGTTTATATGATCCACTATAATATTGAGCTAAGATGTCTTTGGCGGAGACTTGGTGTCGAATCCCTTATTCTTTGTAATAGAAAAAAAATGACCAATGTATTTGTCGTCATTATCAAACCAAATATTTTTTAATTTCTTGCTTGGTTCAATTTTAACGGAGTACTGAAACTCTTTGAAAGTAGGATGCATCTGATCCTTAGTATTTATAGCATAGACCCAAAATTTTCTGGAATAATTATCTATAAAGTTACAAAATAAGAAGCATCACCAATTGATTTTACCTTCATTGGACCGCAGACGTCTAAGTGAATCAACTCGAGCAACATCAGCTTCCTTGGAGATGGATAACTTTGAAAAAATACCCTATTTTACTACCCAATCATGCATTGTGAGCACATCTCAAATTTTGTAGACTTAAGTCCTAGAATCACTTTCTTGTTTAATAAGTAGCTCATTTCTTTTTCTCTAATATGGCTAAGATATCTATGCCACAACTCTGTAGGTGTATCACTAACTATGTTTACCTTATGAGTCTCGTGTGCGTTCCTATCCATATAGTAGAGAACAGACTTCTTGCTTTCTTTGGCAATCACCAACAAATTTTTGGAAAGCTTCCACAGATCATTTTTAAAGAGATTGAAGAATCATTCATCATCTAACCTTTCAACTGACACCAGGTTGAAACAAATATTTGGGACATGACAAACACTGAGTCCATAGAATCATTCATCATCTAACCTTTCAACCGACCCTAGGTTGAAACAAATATTTGGGACACCGGGTAGAATCATTCATCATCTAAGCTTCCACAGATCATTTTTATAGAGTTGCTCCTATATTTATCATTAAATGCACATATCCTGTAGCCATAGAATTTGACACATTTTTGTTGTCCATCTTCAACATTCCATAGTCTCTTGCTATCTATGTGATAAATAGTACCTTGTTCTGAGATACATTCATCGAAGCCCCTGAGTCCACCGACCAATAATTATCATCACAAGTAAGGTTCATGATAATCTCATCACCCATAATAATGACATCGCCTCTATATGCTGAGATGGCCACTGATGTGTTTTCACTTTGCTTCACCAATCGCCCTTCTTCTCTCTCTTCCAAGAAAAATAGTTATGATTGATATGGCCCTTCTTGCTGCAATGTAACATTTAAAGTCTTTGTACTGAATCTTGGAATTTCCTCTGCTCTTCTATCTTCCGCCGTCCAAACCCTTGGTTTTACTCATGTCTCGACTCTTTGAAATAACTGCCTCTGAATGGTGTAGATGAAGTGCTTTAAGATTTTCTCTGCATATTCCCATTCAATACTTGAAATACGCCCCAATTTTGCAGAACCAAAAGTCATCATTGGATGTGATATTTTACAAACCTAAATTATACTTGTACAAGGTAAGAATAAAATATGCTTGATTGAACATATCAGAATATAAATTCATTAAAGCAAAAAATTTGAATAAACACAATATATACTAAAATAATTCTCTTTATTGATAATTTATAACAAAATTACAATGACTACATACATAAAGAACAACTTAAATAGAAACATTGGATCTTATTATAATAAACATTGCCACAAGGCTTACAACTCTTGAAGCTACAATCACGACTATTCCATATATTATGTTCTTTATAAACAAAATATAACATCTCCAACCAAACAATTTCAAGTTACCAATCGAGCTTCAATACCTCAGCACGTTCAAGCAACTCCCAGTACCTGTGAATTTATGGGTCTTTAAACTGAGAATGCACTAGTAACTAGCCTCTAGCCAACTCAACTAAAACCAACACAGTAATCATGTGAGAGAAGCTAAAATTATTATGTGGACTTTCTATTCTTTCCCTAGGATCAGCTAATAAATCATAAGTATAAGATATAAGCATAAAGGTGATATTGGTAAACAAATTCATAAACAGATATATACATGAACATATAAATATGATCTTATCCAAGCCTTCCATCCTTTCCTGCAAATAATATCATCATTCATAATATATATTAGACTGTTGGTTACGATGGGAGGGGATGGGCAACGTTCGAATTCCCACTTGGGAACTTAGTTCCTAACTCGGTGAAAAGGACACGCGTGCACGCACACACACATACATATGTGTGTGTGTGTGTGTGTGTGTGTGTGTGTGTGTATGTGTGTATGTGTGTGTGCGCACGTGTGTGTGTGTATCACAAGTGTTTCCCTACATTTATTGTTAACCTTCATAAATATAATGTGTCGTGAGATCGTCCTTGCAAACAATCATATAGGCCTGCAAGTAGATTGACATTAGAAAATAGACTAACTATATGAAGGTTCTTGGTGAGACATCATCTTGGACTATATCTCTAGTAAGATAGCGATCCTTCGCGTGCAACTAACGATCCCCACCGAAGGTCCCAAAATATATGTACTACGATATGACATTCCAGTCTCGATTGCTAGCTCTACTAAAGGTCAAGTAAAATCCTGTGCATGAAGCACATTCCACATAATTTATTCCTAGGCCGAATCGGTCATGGTACCCCGATGACTGTTTCAGAAAAGCCAAATCTTGTGTATAAGTTGTCAATAACTATACAAATATGTGAACAATTTGACTATAAAATATATGTACGGTACAGAAACTAAAATAAAGTTATTAAATTTCTACTCGTACAGCCATTCATTCTCACATCCAATACAAATTTATGGGTATCATAACTCATCTAAACATGTTATGTGGGTACTATACCAAATTCCAAACAGATCTATGGGTACCATAGCCCACTTCAAATAGTTCGGTAGTATCATACCTTATCCAACATACTTCCATGGGTACCATATCCTATTCTTACCATATCGATTATTATGTGGGCTTGTACCACATTCTAGCTCTTATAATAAAATATAATATTCTACTTATTCACAACAATAGTACGATATCCATATTCCATAACACTAGTACACATATCCATTTTTTATATAGGAGGTTAATAATAATAAGATTGCTCTCTATTATGTCTTGGTTCTTTTTACTTACCATTAACATACTCTTTGCATTTGGAAACAAAGACCAGTAACATCATTTTTTAAAGTGTAAAGGTATAAGAGAGAATGATCAAAATCGCTCAATACCAAAATAAGTCAAATTAGCGATGCAGAGAAACGTCGCTAATATGTAAAAAATGTCTCTAAATAAAATTAGGGACGTACTTAGCGATACAAATGCATAGTCGTATTTCATCTCTATTCGTCACTATTGCGACATCTGTAGCGATGACTAAACGTTACTAAAAAAATTCTTATTAGCGACGCTTAGTGTCTCGACGTCACTAATTTAGCGAAATCCTATGTGTTGCTAAACGTCGTCAATTTCCTGCCCTATAGCGACAAGTTTAGCTACATTTTGCTATGAAAGACTAATACGGCAAACTTTGCCATGTCAACAAGTTAGCAATATTTAGAGACAATTTAGCGACATCTCTGATACGGTTACTAACGCCAGGATATATATTAGCGATGTATACAGCATGTCGATAAGTATCGGTGAACGTCGCTAATCTAGAATTTAAAATATATATATATGCTTGTATATCAAATATCACAAACATATCACCACAGACATATGACCAAAGTTATATCTCACAGACATATGACCACAGGTATATATATCTCACAAATATATCTTACAAACAAATTACTAAAAGTGATAAACAAATACATAAAAGACTGAAGTCTGAAACAAATACATAAAAGTCTGAAGTCTGAAAAAATACATCAATAATATCCCGTCTCATCATACAATCTCACTAGAAGTCTAAAACAAATACATAAATGACCTAAGAATGAGCCAATACACACAAACACACGAATAATATATACAGACTAGGACTACGGCTGATCAGGAGGAGGAGCACCGTTGTGTATTTGGGAGATGACCATGTCAAACTTCTCTTCTGAAAGCGTCAAAGATGTCGATGGAGGAGAAAGTGTCATCATTGTAGTCTGTGTCAATATTGACATACCAGAAGGATGTATCTACTCCAATGTTACTAGTCGAGCTTTATACGAACCAATGGTAGATACCAGCTTCGAAGTGATCTGCTCCACTGACTCACTCATAAAACTTCTTCCGCGTTCAGCCTCGTCAATGACCCGCTCATACAAGTGACCCCTGCAGTGCAGTCATGTTGTGCTCTGTCGACGCGATATTTGGTTCAAATCCCTGAGATCCATAATGTTGCACTTGAGATTATCAAAATATGTTGTAATCGCCGTGTCGTCCGTCTGCGACTGGGAATGGGGCTGCTCAATAATCCTCTACATTCACACAGAGATGCAATCTGATGGTCAGTGCTCTCCTGGACTCGTACCGACTCCTGCGAAGCTATGAAGAATGCACACTAGCAAAGGAGGACCGAAGGACTGCGTTGCAACAAAGAGTCATAGGATCCCATACCGTAGTACGTATCCCTTTGAAGACCATCAACGGTGGTCATCCACAACTCGTACTTCGACAGAGCTATGGAGCGGGGGCTACGAGGAAGTACCAGCCTCTCCCTCTGTAGATATAGTACTAGCATGTTGCATCGATCACTCATGGAGCCTAAGATACTCATCCTAGAAAATACGCATCTCTTGATAAGCGTCCTTCTTACTATTCAACTTCGTGCACATAATTGTTAATATGTAAGCTACTTATTACTAATTACATGTATATTTATTTGCATATTTTTAAGTCATTAAAATTAACAAAACATAAAGTAATACTTATATAGCTCTGCGTGGCACTCTCATCGATGAGCTTTTTGTCCTTCTGATGGGTGGCCAGGAAGACGGTCACCATATTAGCATACTCACCCTTCTGTACCTGTTAAAAAATATATTATTTTTATTTAAATTAAATATTTTATCCTACATTAATTAAAATAATATATATAGTGAAATACATACCAGGCTGCAAAAATATTTTGTCATCGGAATCGAGCTACCACACTTTTCCTACCTTCTTCCTAGCCTCCTTCGCCTTCTTTGACATTTTCTTGTACTTGTCATTGTCTAGCCCTCATAGCATTCCACTTCTTAGGCGTGATATAATATTTGATTGGTTATCCCATTCAATGACGAGTCTTATGGTCGTTGATCGCATCACGGGCCAGTTTGGCAGCGACGGCAGAAAATATTTTCTCGATCATCTCATTTTTGTGTGGTGGATAGTAATACATTTTTTACACAAAGTAGTCCATAGTATAACATGTACATGTCTTCATCCTTGTCATCTTTGTAGCACAAAATGCACCCATTATGACATGCATCAATTCTCGTATCCCAGCTAGAAAGATCTTATCATTCTCTTAGATCGGTAGAAGTCTGTATATAACTTGGCATCCCCCCCCGACAAGATCTCTATAATTAACTCAATAAATATGTTGTAGCATTCTTTGGACATGTTAAAATTGGATTTAATACTCAACAGTCTTGTAACCACCTCCAATGGTGAATGATCCTCACAACCAGGATATAATGGAGTTCTTGTATTCTCTTGCAACTCCATGAAGTTCACGGTATCGACATTCGGTGCATCCTCTGCATCATGATTGCAGGATCAAAACTAGGCCCTATAGAATTGAAAAACATGTACAGCGTCCCAATATCATCATCAACATGGTCATAGACATCTATATATGGTTTCATATATAACTCCAACTCCGATTCTAAAGGCACAAGGTCTTCGTGTAAGGTCCACTGATAATAATTCGGCATGAAATCCTTCGAGTGAAATATGACATCTACTTCTATATGATATTTTAAGTTGCAACATCTCACACACGAACACTTAATTTTGGTATCATCCATGCAATAGGGGAACACTTTGGCGAACTACAGAAACTGCTCTATCTCCTTTATGAATTCAATCCACACACCGCATATCTCATCAAAACGACGGTTGTACATCTTCAAACAATGCCACAAGTAGTAATTTATGTCTATTTTTAGATACTTCTTCAAAGATGGATACATATTGTTCAAGTGTATGATTAAAATAGATGGATACATAAAGTAATAACTTACTCGATTTCGATCATTAAACCCTAAACACTTTACACCCATGTAATGGTGGCTCAGCATAGCAACTAAATTTTATTCATTTATTGTTTATATTACTTAGGATTATCTAAGTTCTTATTTGTAGTATCATAAGTTCTCATAATATATGTGTAGTATGCATTGTTTAATAGAACTAGAAGTACCAAGATAATGTGAAACTATGAAAGAAATCAATTGCATAATAGAAAAAGTGCAAGGTCGTCTTATCATCATTGCCATATGTTAGGGGGAGGGACATATGGTGAGGGACATCCATTTGGCTAGTCCAGTCTGCTAATTTTAGCCTCGTCTAGTCATTGCCAAGTTCAAGCTGCTAATTTTATCCTCACCTAGTCATTGACAGACTGCTAAGTGTAACCTCGCCTATGCATCAAATCGCTTAAGCAGTTGATCTCCATACCTGAAGTGTGAATGAATCTTCTCTAAGTCATTGTTTTAGTAACATGAGTTTGCTGTCGATGCCTCAAAAATATGCATTCAAATGGACATATATATATATATATATATATATATATATATATATATATATATATATATATAATTAGGAGACCATTAATTAAGCGCATAGATTTTATGATCATCTTCTGTCAAATCAAATAGGTCCATCTTTTACTTGGTGGTGGATTGTAGAAAAATATATATGCAAATGACGTCTAGCATAGTGGTTAAGACCGATGCATATTACCCAGGAGATTGCGGGTTAGAGTCTCCTAGGCGTCATTTAAGTGGTGAGTTGGTGATGGGTGCAGCGCAGGTACGGTTCAAGTGTGGTGCAGGTACAGGTGCGGGCCTACGTGCCGGGATATGGTGGGCCTTCAGGCCAAGAGTATTTAACACAATTGCCTCTTCAAAAAAAAACTACAAGGAACCACACAACAGTTTATAACACCCACACCTTTCTCCCTCGCCACAAAATTGTAGTCTCAATACCAACATCCTTCCAATCTTCTACTGCAACTATTTTTGTTAGACCTACTCTACATGTGGTGCCATATCAGTTAGGAGATGACTCTTCTTGTATTGTACTTGTATATATACTCTAACATGGAGCCCAATACATTCATTGGTTCCATCTTCATCAGTTCTAGAATGGACTTATTAATGTAATACTTGCTAAAATACATTTTCTTCTTGTCTATGTTCAATAGTAAGCCTGACATTGCATTAAAATCAGTAACAACCCCATTAAGGGATATAAAGCATTCGCTGGTAGGTTTCAAGAACAGTAGTAAACATATGCATAAACTAAGTGTGTCACAGTTGGCTTTATATTATCGAACAAAGACACTATTTCTCCTTTTGCTTCTTTTAATTCTAGTTGATTGCTCAGGTGTTTAGTAGCAATAAAGATATAAGGAGAGAGAATACATGCCTTAATCCTCTATTACTTCAAAGTATCCATAGGCTAACCATCCACCAAGATAGAGAATTTAGGTGTGCTAATACAATATTACCTTTTTGATCCAATTCTTTTTGAAATTAATATATCTCATGTTGTGATAGAAAAATCTTGTTCTCTGAATCCATATGCTTTATAAAGATCTATTTTAAAACATATTTTCTTACCACCTTTCTTAGTGAAGCCTCTAATTAAGTTCATGTGCAAGCAAAAAATTCTTTGTAATGTACTGAAACCTATACTAACATATTACATGTTTCTATAAAGGATAGTTTTTGAAATATTTCCTTGAATCATTAAGTTCAATAAGAAACTAATTTTTATTTTTAGAATAATCAAGAATATGCAGCAGCAGCAGTCCAGGGAAAAAAATCAAACACAAGCCATGGGGAACAATAGTGAGCAAAAATCTAACACAACCTCCAAATATTATACATATAGCAACAATTATGTGTCCGAGTCAGAAGAATTAGGGTTATGGTTTACCGGGCCAAGGAGGGGGTTGACTGACCATAAAAGGGTGGTGGATGATCGGAGAGGAGCGAGCGTGAGATGTCCGGAGATGAGAAGCGAACCGGAGGTGGGAGTTCTTCGACGAACGGGTATTCGACGAACAAGGAGGGAAGGAAAGGGAAAGAAGGAGAATGAGGTATCTTCGACAACAGAGAGGGGTCTTCGATGAACGGGGAGGAGGAGAGAGTTTTTCGAAAGATTAAGGAAAATGAACGGGGGAAAGAAAGTTTTATAGGCATATGTTCATGAAAATTAGCTACGCAACTTATATACGTCAAAAATCATCAGTAACTTTGCGATGTATATGAAAAACATAGCTAGACGTCGTTGATTTTACGACATTCAGAGACTCTTATCGACGTTGGTGTCCATATTTTCTATATTTATCGCAAAAATATCGCAATTTGTCGCCTTCAACAACGTATTTCCCTTTGTTGCTAATAATAATAATTTGGCAACATTTTATTTTTGAGTCATAGTTTGCGTCGCTAATTTTTTGTATTTTGGTAAATACCTACCATGAAGAATAGTCTTTTATTTCGACCGAGCAGATACCATATTATTCTTGAAAGTTACAATTTGACTTGTCAAACAATCTTCTTAAAAGGTATAACCATACGAGAAAGCCCTACTCCATAAACCATCGAATATGACCAAATTATGCAAGTCTGCATCACTGATCAAATCCTGTGATTCCTCGCACCATCTCAGATCCAACTAGCTTATACAAACCAAGAAGCCAACACAATGCTTCTGCCCGGGGTGAGGCATTACACTAAACACATTGATCACTGCATGATTTCTTCGTATGAATTCAAGTCCAACCAAGCCCTTCAAGCCAACAAACTATCTCAATACATCACATGAAGAAGGGCATTAAACATACCCACTCTTGGCAAACTCCAGACTAAACATACGCTCTAGAGCATAAACGATCATGGACACTCTCGTACGATTTTCAACAAGTCTGGCAAAGTACATAGCAACCAAAACCCATGTACCTTATCGCCAAATTTACCTCCTATAAAGGATAATTGTCAACCACAACCTGAAACTCAATCAAGTGATTTGTAATGAACGAACCATCCTTGCCTACGACCCATCATTTGTCGGATCAGGAATAAATTATTTATCCCGATCTTCTTTGCATATAAGGGTTCCAACTTCTCCCACAATGTCTTTGCATGCTCAATATTGATTATATGCTTATATACATTCTCGTCCATAAACTACCTGATATACCGACACATATGTATATGCTTGAACTTTCAGTCCTCATCGGATTTCTTACTATCTAGACTTCTCGGAAGAAAATATCGAAATATGTAGCTTATTGATGAATAGTAAATCTTTTATCTTTCTATTGCAATAGTGATAATTGGAATCGTTCAGGTTTATCATGTGCACTGGTTTCATATCCATCCCTTCTACTCGGTTTGATTGTCAACTCCTGACACCTAGCAACCACTGCGTTGATACCGCTCTGATACCACTTTGACCAAAGTTATGGTAGCACTCTATTGAGAACAAAACGAGTAAATCATTCTCCTAAATCGAGAGACTTCGGTGGAGCAAAGAAAAAATGCACAAAGAAAATCACAATCAAAGCACAACGCAAACATGACGACTTTTACGTGAAAATTTCTAACAAAAAACCACAGGATGATCAGAGTAAAAACCCAAAAAGCCTCCACTAATAAAAAAAAATACACCCAATATCTCCAAAAACTCCACCACCGATCTACACGGATCCCCACAATACTTCAACAGATGAAAATGGACTACAATGTGTATAAAGCAGGTTATCAAAGTCAAGATAACGAGAAAGAACCAATAAAGAACTCATCAAAAATGATCCCTCTCAAAATCAACCCCCGAAGCTCCAAATCTCTCTTCCTCTCTCTAGAAAGTTGTAAACTTTGAGAAAGCTCTTATCTTGATCTTCTTATTTAGATGATAATGGATTAGGGTTAGAAAACTTCCATTTAAAACCTCATAATTCCAAAACTATATGGATCATTGATTATGATCCAATGGTGTAAATAAAACACCCAAATTCAACCTTCAGTCCTGTTACCGGTATACCGAAAGTATACCAAAAAATTATCGTTTCTTGTCAGGATCATTCTGGGATAAAAGCCTATCGGACCGGTATACCGATAATATACCAGCAGTGGTATACCACCTATATTAGTTTACTTATATTAGTTTTTCTAACTTGTCTGATACGAACTCAAATCGAGACACCTTTATTACCTTTGTTTCTCTGATATCGGGATGTCGTTCGTCATAGTCTGAGATATTTTTCACAGAGGTTGAGAATTTCATCCAACATCAACAAAATACTTGCATAGGTTTTATAAAATTTATATTAACTTAGCATCTGAAATATAGTTGAGGAAGCTACAGAGTAAGTCCAAGAACTGTCAAGCCTGTCAAATGTACTGTACATGAGATTTAGTCAAATATGATATCATCTCTTATAACATGTTGTCTTGTGGTTCTTTAAGACGTTAAATATTCTATTTTTTCTAATATATTTAACGGGGAAGACGACGAGGAGAAAAGATGCCTACTTTTGAATTTATAGGAGAGGAAAAATCTAGGAACATTTTTTCATATTTATGTGTCATCTAGTGTCTAAGTGTGCATTTAAATTGTAATGGCATTCATATTTAGCTACAAAAACTAGATATTTTTATGAGCTTACAACATGGTTTGAAAAGTGTCATTGACTAAGTAAAAAAATATCAACTATATAAAATAGATCCAAATAACATATAAAATACAGAAAACTAATCCAAAATTATGTATATAGTTATTAGAGTAATGTTATTCGTATTTTCAAAATATTCTTTCAAACTATTCCTTCTTATGTGAAGGTTGACGTGTCATACTAAATAGCATTATGTGGCAGCTGAGATAATAAATTTTAACCCCAAAAATTAATCACCCAATTTTTTTTAATATTAATATTAATTTTAATGTTAACATTAATATTAGTGTTAATATTAAGGTTAATTTTAATGTTAATTTTAATGTTAACTTTAATGTAAATATTATTTTTAAAGTAAATTTTAATTTTAATTTTAATATTAATTTTAATGTTAATTTTAAATTTAATGTTAATTTAAATTTAAATTTAAATTTTATAATTTGTCATTTCAGCTGTCACATTAACCATCGCATCATCTGTCATATAAGGAAAAATAGTTTGGAAGAATACTTCGGAGGTATAAAAGATAGCTAAATATGAAGTTTAGTCCCACATTGAATGTATAGTTGAAATTTGAGGTATATAAATGAAATTAGTCATAGATAGTTGTTCCATAATGGTTACAAATCACATGGACCAATTCTAATACAAAAAATTACTTACATATATAATACTAAACACACATACAAATCGTCATAACGTATGGCTATAATTTTTTTTTTTTTGATATGTCCATTCCACCGGGTTAGAAACTAAGTTTTCAATAGGGGATTCGAACCGTGTCCATCACCATGGGAGCCCCCATCGTAACCAACAGGCTTCTCTCACTATGGTTATACTATAAGCTAT
This sequence comes from Iris macrosiphon, assembly GCA_036927795.1. Lineage (NCBI taxonomy): Eukaryota > Viridiplantae > Streptophyta > Magnoliopsida > Asparagales > Iridaceae > Iris > Iris macrosiphon. Next base: position 238,625,664 of record JAYESA010000004.1, read on the forward strand.
GAAGATTTATGTGCTCTATCTTTCACTCTTATCACTATGGGTATACTATAAGCTACAAAGATTTTTGTGCTTTCTTTTACTCTTGTCACTCCCTCTCCCTCCTATTTATAGAACAAATCAATTTGTCTACTAGGGTCAACTTATGACAAGTTTAAAGCATGCATTAAACTAGCCATAACTTACGACGAGTTTAAAGCATGCTCAAAACTCATCATAGACTATGACTTTTATATATATATATATATATATATATATATATATATATATATATATATATATATATATATATATATATATATCACGGTAGCCAATGACGATTTGTATGCAAAACATAAAATTTGCCATAAGTTATGACAACTTGTATATGTGTTTGTAATTTTTGCAAACTTTGTATTCCTACTCTAATATCATAAAAGTTTGTATGTGTGTTTGCAATTTTTGCAAACTTGGTATTCCTAATCTAATTTCATAAAGTTCAGTATCATGGACTTAATTTTCTCATTCCAATGTCTAGCCTTGTCGAACGCATAGGTTCAGTAACAGAAATCCAATATTCGTCGCCAAGTAGTCGTCAAGTTTGTTCACAAGTTCAACTCCCACTACAAGAAATTTGGATTTTCGTGACAAGTGGTTTGTGACAAGTGTAAAACTTGTCACTGAGAGGGATATTTATGTGACAAGTAATTTTTTTTGTCACTTGTAATTTTATTTTGTGATAGTAGTTGTATATCGTCACACATTTATATCATTCAGTGACTATATTTTTATTGGTCGTCATTTAATATTGTCACTAAAATAAAATATTAATTTTTATGAGAATCAAAGGCAAGTTTTACATGACAAGTGAAATACTTGTTACTCATGGTGTATTTTATGACTTTCTTAAAGAATTGTAATAACAAGTTTTATGTGACCAGTAAAAATATTTGTCACTTAAGGTGTATTATGTGACTTCCTTAAAGAATTATAACAACGAATTTTATGTAACAAGTTAAAAGTATACTTGTCACTTAAAGTGTATTCTGCTACTTCCTTAAAGAATTGTAACAACAAGTTATATGTGACAAGTGAAAATACTTGTCATTTAAGGTTTATTATGTGACAAGTAAAAAAAATTTGGCACTTAAGGTGTCTTCTGTGACTTCCTTAAAGAATTATAACAACAAGTACTACATGACAAGTGGAAATACTTGTCACTTAAGTTGTATTATGTGACTTCTTTAAAGAATTGTCACAACAAGTTCTATATGACAAGGTTAAAAAAAATTCAGAATTATTTTTATAGAATAATATTTTAGAAATTTTGGTTAAAAAATAATTTTGGAAAAAATATTCTACGAAATAATTTGCTAACTGTTCTGGCAGAAATCATAAATATTATTATTTTTATTTGACAAACTAATGATTTTGGTATAGTGGTAGCATATTTGATTCCGGATTAGAAGGTTGAGGGTTTGAATCACATAGGGTTCAAATCAAAATTTATTAGTTTCATTATTTTTTATTCTATTGACAAAATATATTATTATTTTAATTTACAATAATATACTATTTGTGACAATATTGTGCGTCACTTATAACATTTATAGTGACGAGGTATGTTATCACAGAAAGAATACTATCAGTGACGACATATGTTTAACACAATTGAAAATTTCTATGACGTCATATTTTATTCGTCACTTTGTCTTTTAGCTACTACGACATATGTAACGAAAGTACGTCGTCACTAGACTTATCACAAAAGATGTATTATGACGATTTTCACAACTTCTGTGACAACTTTACATGTCACAGAAATCCAATTTTCTTATAGTAGTCGCAGGTTAAACAAAAAGTCGTCGCCAAATTGTGCTTCGCCAGATAGTCAGAATGTCGCTGAAGATTCGAATTCTAAGCGAAGGATAAAGATAGCGACGAAACATTTACCGACGTCATGAATTTGTCCAGTATTCGTCGCTAGGACGCCGCTAATCCTATTTAGCTGCATCTCAGCTATGGATCCATCCATCGCTAAAGTCCTATATTTATGTAGTGGTTAACTGGCCACAGAAATAGACGCGGAAGCGATACCAACCCACCATAAGACAATGAAACCAACGTCTAACAAAAGCACCAAGACAGATCAAGCACAATATTTTCAGTGACTATGTCATCTTGACAAATTCCAATCTATATAACTTCCAATAAAAAATAAGATTGAATAAAAGTGTTAAACCCTTTGTTCACAAGTTCAACTCCTCACCGAACTTTAGAAGAAAGAAAGAGATACAACTGAAATCACTCACCCAATCCCATAGTGATTTCTCTGAACAAAGAAGACGGCTCCTCGAACAAATCTTCTCTTCCAACTATCTTGAATGACGAGCCCTAAGAACAAGGTACATAATTTCTTTTAGATTTTCTGTAAATTTGCACCCTCGAATCTTGTATGTGAGAGCATCTCATGCCAACCAGGGCTGTCCCTTTGCTCGTAGGGGCCCGGGGTAAACTTTCAAAATGAGGCCCCATACATAATGTAAAAAAATAAAACAAAAGTAAAATAAAATATATATATATATATATATCCACCAAGATTTGAACTAGGAACCTCTTGTATGAAAAGTGTTAAACCCTTTGTTCACAAGTTCAACTCCTCACCGAACTTTAGAAGAAAGAAAGAGATACAACTGAAATCACTAACCCAATCCCATAGTGATTTCCCTGAACAAAGAAGACGGCTCCCCGAACAGATCTCCTCTTCCAACTATCTTGAATGACGAGCCCTAAGAACAAGGTACAGACTTTCTCTTAGATTTTCTGTAAATTTGCACCCTCGAATCTTGTATGTGAGAGCATCTCATGACAACCAAAGCTGACCCTTTGCTCATGGGGTCCCGGGACGAACTTTCAAAATGAGGTCCCATACATAATGTAAAAAAAAATGAAACAAATGTAAAATAAAAATTATGCCTCCAACAAGATTTGAACTAGGAATCTATTATGTGCAAGTCCAATGTAATAATCACTACACTACAATTACTTTGTGATAAGAAAGGTCCTTGGTAAATACTAGTTCTATTTTCGGTACAAAATTATTTCTATATTTAAACAAAAAAAAAAAAATTGTCCCTCCTGGCCCATGGGACCCTGGGCGATTGCCTATCCGTCCTGGATAAGAGCCGGCCCTGATGCCAACCACTCTTAACACATATATTTATGTTGAAAAAATCTAATTTAGAACATATAAAATCTCCAAAAATGGTCCAACACTAATTTTGGCCGTATAGATTTGATCATACAATCTTTACCAGTGCTGACTCGGCCTCCAATCGGTGCCATTCGCGGACTGGCGGTGTACCCGTGGGCAGTACAGCGCCAAAGTACTGCCTGTGCAATCCCATGCTTCCAGAAACCTTGAATCCGACACTTGGTATCCCTACTCTAATATCATAGAAGTTTGATAATTTTTTGATTCCAACCAATATCATACTCGGGGTGGAACATATACTTTCTCGATGGATTAACATTGAACGCAGGATTTTGAATTCTCCTTAATTTCATCTCCAATAAAAAAAAACACTTCGATAAACACTGGCCATAGCATGCCATTTAACCCTTGACACTTGAACATGCAACAGACTCAACAGTACCTTACAGACAATATTATTAAGACCAAGAGGTCCTTCACTTCACTTCACTTCTTCTAACTTGCTTGATCAGTAGTAGCAGTCATAGAGTTTGATGTCCATCCTAAGCCGAAAGTACACCTCGCCCTCGTACGCATCGGTCATGATCGTCGCAGTCCCTCTGCTCATCTTGAAATCCCCCGTGCCTCCCACCACCGACACGTCCCTCGTCTTGCTCATGAGCGGGTCGGCCCCCATGAAGTTGATGGTCCCCTTGTGGTCAGTCGAGTTGAGCACGAAGGTGAAGGCGAGCCACGCGGTGAATATCTCCTTCCTGTCGTACATATACATGCCCTGGGCTCGGCCTACGGGCTCCGAGTGCAAGTTGTTGTCTAGCGTGATGGGGTCGTCGAAGACGACCACGTCGCCAAAGTGGCTGAGCCCGGCAAGTTTCGTGAGGTTCCCCCACTTAGGGGCGGCAACGATGGCCGATGTCGCGTTCGCAGCATTCTGGCCGTTGTAGATGATGTCGTGGAAGTAGAGCACTAGGTACTTGCACGGCTTGCCGAGCCGCTTGCTGCGGCATTCAGCGGAACATGAGAACAGTACTACCATGAGGAAGATGGTGAGGAAATAAGTAGTAGTACTTCTCTCCATATTTTGCTTCTTGAGAGAGAGAGAGAGAGAGAGAGAGAGAGGCGCAATAAGTAACTAAGGAGAGAAGAGGCTATATGTTGACATGCATGATATCAATCTTCAAAATATATAGGAGGTTTAGGAGACTAAAAACAAAGAGAGTAAGCTTTGGAGACTAAAAACGAAGAGAGTATAAGCTTTTTAATGTGTCTTTGCATGAAGGGATCTCTTGCACGAATATATATATATATATATATATATATATATGTCATGACTCAATTTCGTAGAATCAATTTGAGGCGTCCCCCGAATCGTGACCGCCGTGCGGGCCTGGAGTTGCGTCCGCACAAGGCTTTAATGATTTGCATAGCAAGCACATATTCAGAGTACGCAGATAAATTAAAACACAAATTTAAAACATGGAAAAGTTCTCTTTATTGATAATGAACATCTATTACAAACTCTTGAACGAGTTAGCTAATATGCCGAACGGCTTACAAAAGAGATGACTCAAAATGAGATAGCAGTCCTGTACATTACATCCCTTTATAAACTCAAAATGATAATGACCTCCTGGCTGGAGGATAGCTTTGCCACGGAGCTGCATTTGTGTATGAAGAGTTGCAAGCTCCGGTCTTCAAAATGCTTCAAGGGCGCGGTGAAGGTGCGCTAACAGCTGGACTGGATCGGGAAGACGACTTCGGCTCCTCGCTCGGTTCGCCTTAGTGCGGAGAACCTGTTTCAACGAGGGTCAGCATATCGAAATATGCTGGTGAAGGCGAGCTAGCCGAACTATACCAATCAACACATTGTTTTAAATGAAGCATGCATATTTGTGGGTTTCTATCTTGCCTTAGTTCATTTACAAGTAAGCAGCATATAGAATTTACTGAAATAAACGTGCCACCGTTCGGTGGATTTTACCTGCCCGTCTGAATTACCTGCACAATACTTACCTTGCCTTCCCTGCCACGAAGACACAAGTTAGTTTGCAACAGGTTTAAATATACAGGATGATCACTGGCTTGATAGCCATAAAGGACTAGTCTGTGACGAAGATGGTTTGCTACGTGCTAGTACGTGATGCGCCGCATACCACCTTGTCCTAGTACGTGAGACTAAACGTGAGTTTCGTCCGGAGCCGGAACGGTGCCAGTGCCCCAGCAGCCGCCCGCAGGAACTATACCTTGTGCACAAGTTGTCCGTGATCGAACGTTAACAATCATTCGCCCGGAGGCTACGTGAACAATCATTCGCCCGAAGGCTACGTGAGCACAAGACAAGCAGTATTGCATGATTCATTTTACATTGCAACTACGTTATATTCATGCACCAGGATATACGTTTAAACTTGTATCTATGTATTTGATGAACATTCCGAACGAACAAGCATGCAAAGATATAACCGTTCACAAGTTTCATTGACAAGCATAAGTACCAAGTCTATTCTCTTTTATCTTGGTTTCTTTTAGTTATTACTTGGTATCGTTTGATCGGGGCGAAGAGAATGCAAGTGTTTTAGCTGTGAAGCTTGGAAGCAGGGCTAGCTAATCGGGTTGGTAGCCACTCACTTAGATTTTGGAAGGGAGAAGGAAAGAGGCGCTTCACGATTCCGCTCGCAAGCCGCCTACTGCTCGTTCACCTGCACACGAACAGCTCAATTAATACTTCTTTCTCTCTTTCCAATCTCGGAATAGAAGTGCAAGTCAATGAACGAAAATAATGAAAACCATCGAAACCGTTCAAGAAAAACAAGCAAATCCCAAAACCAACTCAAAGCACGAAAGCAACAAGCGACATCGAAAATCGAGGCAATAAAAGATAGCAGCGGAGAGGTCCCTCATGACTCTGCCGCTAAGCCGATCCTTGGGGCGCAGTCCACTGAATATGGGAATCGATTCCGAAGAAACAAATCCATAACGAGGACGAGTTCTTAATTCAATCTATCCCGATCGAACGATACCGTCTTGTGTTTCTTAGCCGCGATCTCCGCACCGGGAGAACGGGACGCTACAATATATATATATATATATATATATATATATATATATATATATATATATATATATTAAAGAGTTTATATAAATGAAAGCGGATCAAAAGATCCGTTAACTCCCCCGAAGTCCCATCTCCCCTGCTCCATCGGATCGGAGGGTCCGCGTGGGGGCACGTTTGGGGCTCCCGCGATCCACCGGTTGGGAGCGACGAAACTTCCGCGAGGCTCCGGATCCGCTCCATATATATATATATATATATATATATATATATATATATATATATATATATATATATAATTGTGTTACAGACTACTGATCCGAAGGACTACAAATTCGGTTCGAAGACACACTCCCAACCCAAAGGTCCGCACCTGTATCGTATCGCATCAGACCTGCACTCACATTATATATATATTAAGGACTTCTAGCTTAAGTGGTTAAACCTCAGGAGAATATGTCTCACTTTAACCACTTAAGCTAGAAGTCCTTCAATATATATATATATATATATATATATATATATATATATATATGTGTGTGTGTGTGTGTGTGTGTGTGTGTGTGGTAAACGGGATATGAGCCATATGTTATTATATCTATATGAGCCATGTAAATGTAGACCAATAGGGATGGATTCCTACGTTATATGTACACCCATGTGCACTAGTACACTCTATTTCTATTGGTCAATATGTACATTGGCTCATGTAGAAATATGAGTCTATAGTTCATATTCTTTTTTTCCATATATATATATATATATATTGTGGTTAGTGTTCCATTGAATGGTACTTTGTTAGGTAGTATTTGTTTCCTTGGTCATTACATATAGTAGCTCAAACATTAACCATAACTAATGCCATGATTTTGAGTAGGAAATTTGGTCCCTATCATTCCAACTATGAAACTTTTATCTCATTCCAACGTTAGAAATATAAATAAGTAACTACATCTGATTCCAACCTTGACCTAATAAAAATATGGGAAAATACTTGACTCACTCATGACTAAAAATATAACCTTTAACTGTATTAGAAGCGAAAGAGAATCATATATTTTTGGGGCCTTTTCCTAAACAGAAAAGGGAAAAAAGGAAAGTATATACACCTTCTGCTACATATGCATATTAGATACATTTAAGTTTTTTTTTTTAATTTATTTTCTCTATCTTCTTTCTCAATTTCCCATACATCTTATATAAAAAGGAGAACCGAAATTAATTTCCCAAGTAGGCAATTTTTTTCGTATAGGCTTTTTTTCCCATGTATTATCCTCTCGAGTCTTTATTGATTTTATTTTCATCTGGCCTTTTTTTTTACTTCAATTATGTCTTTTAAAGTAGTTTTCTTAATTATGGTGTTTTATAATCAACTTGAGATCAATACTTAAATGTCATTCTGGTGAACTTTTGAACAAAAAGTTAGCTATTTTTAAATTTCTTTTGCAATGAATAAATAGTTTTAATTATATAGTGTGCGCGTGGTATAGCTTGCTGGTACATAAGGCGATTTGTCATAGTTCTTTATGTTTGTAAAAGTTGCCCCACACTGTCCTGCCTTCATCTCTGATTCCTACTTCTTATAAATTGGTCATAGTTCTCATGTATCCTTGAAAGAAAAATTGATTATTGTCCTGGGTACCTTCATATAGTAGTTAGTTCAGATTGTTGCTATGTTAAACGGCTTGCATTCTGACAAAAATATATTTTCTCAAACATGCCAATTATTTGGGCTAAAATGGACGTTCTGGTTTTTCCAACAAAGTCACCATGAGCAAATGTTAATCCTGAAAACATAATCCAAAATAAGATTCAACATTTTTTTTCAAAAAAAGAATCAACACGCTACAACTATAGACAACGTACCTCAACTATAATATTGTGAATGCAACAAATTAAGTTCTGGTAGCTTTTGTCATGGTATGATATGCTGACAGGTAAATATACATAAATTAATCATACACAATTATAAGCCATGAATATATTGCAATTTAACGGATCACCATTTGAGCAAAATTATGCGCAATCTTATTATTATGAAGGGATAGAAGTCCCTCAAATCTTGTCCATATTTACATAACCCTTCCAACTTGTTATCCTGAAAAAATCTTTCAAATCACTAATATTTTGGTCAGGTGTGCGTTTGGTTTATGGAAAATGCTACAGTTACAACCAAATGCTTACAACCCTTTTATAACCTGCCACGTCCACATGACATGATTCCATTAGGGAGGAGGGAGGAGGGAAGAGGTGGGGCCGGATGGGACCCATATAGCAGCAGGGTTAGAGGGGAGGTGGGGCCGGATGGGATCCATATATAAGGAGGAGGAGAGAGGGGTTGTAAGAAGGTTGTAAAGCTTTGGATGTAAACGTAGCATTATTGTTGGTTATTTATGAAAATAGTCAAATCAAATAAATCAAAATTCTAAAATCCAAACCGACCGTAACTGAACTTAATTTAGTCATAACCTAAACTGAACCAATTAACAATACGGTTTGTTCGGTTGGACTATTTTTCTTGTATTAATGAGACCGGACCCAAAGTTTATCTTCTAGTTAAATTATATTAAAATTTTATATTTTTTATACATATGTTTGTTATATTTCAAAATTGATTTCAAAGTTGGACTAATAGTTAAATTATTAAAGTTTGACTTTAAAAGACACTAGTGTCGGGGGCACACACATTGTGTGTGCAACTCATATTTTATTTGTAACATATTTTTATTTTGTTAGAAAAGTTGATACATAGATCTCTCATTTTTGTTTAAATTTGGCTAAGCCTTGCTTGAAATTTTTTTTTTTAAAGAAGAATAGGGGCACAGAGATCTGAAACACATAAACAATCAAAGGATTCAACAACACGCAAATGACAATCGGTAACTGGACATCATTCAGATAATTTTTACCAATACAAATAGACGGTACTCGTATATTATATCGAACATGTGGCAAAAAGTTTTGGTTAATGACATCCAAGTACACAAAATCGGACACGTAAAGAATTAAATTAGCAGAAGAACAAAGTTATTAATACTCTCAACATTCATTCTAAGTGCTCACACCTTTCGTCGACATTCGGGTGATGGATCTTATTAATGAATTCGATTGATGACAATTTTTACAAATAGGAATCGGGTAGTTCCACATTGGTCCTCCACATTTTCCTCCATAGATACCTTCCTTAAGAACAATCTATCACCTCCACATAATTTATTTTTAAAAACAGTTTCAAAAACCCCCATAAAGTTGTCGATTTTATCGACCGATCAGACTTCGATCACAGGAAACTTATCAAAGTTCTTAACTTTATTCAAAATAAGAACAAGAAATGGTGAAAGAAATATGAGCTCATCGTATTTTGGGCTATGGAAGTCGACGTAGAACTCCCCCATCATTCACCATCTCCACCTTATAATCGCGATCATTCTTGAAAACAAAAAAGGAATGGATCAAATGAATTTATAAACTTCTAAAATTATGCAAATTTTGAACTGCCCAAATAGAAACAACTTATAAAAACCCCAAATATCATTGCAACTTAGCTTAATTTTCTACCAAGATTCCAACTTTAACCCAAAGTTCCAATCTTTCTCTCAAACTAAGCAAGAACCATCAATAATTATCACACGTAGATCATAATAATCACCAAAAGAATTAGAAGAACTTAATAAAATGTTCCTTCTCACATGAAAGCATCGTTCGAGCATAGCTTCATGGTGATCCATCCCACCTTGAAATAAACATAATCCAATGATAGCAAGGTCAAAATTTAATCTTATAAAAAAGAGAGGGGATGAGGTTACTGTTAGATTTTTGTTGTCTTTTATTATTGAACAATTTAAAAATACAAAATAAAATTTAAACAGATGTTACCGGCCTCTGGGGAAGTCGTGCACGAAGCACTGCCCTAAGAGTTTATTCGGGATCTGTGTGCAGACGTACCCGAAGCTCCTAGTGGTAAAACCCCCGCACTACCGGAATCTCGTTGCCGCACACGACTTGGAGAGAATGACTAGAACTTAGCTCTGCCCAGAGCTCGGAGACAACGGAAATTGAATAGAATACTGACAGAGGTTTGGAGTACGATTTTTTTCTGATGGATTTACAAAGAAATCAGATGTGAATATATAAAACATTTGTGTAACGGTCTGAATTAATGTACGATTAATTCAGCCGTTACGAATGAACCTGGACATGAGAAATTGCAACGTTCAAACAATTTTAACGTTTCAGAACTTAATGCCAACGTTTAAGAAAATAAATGAAAGAAAGAAGAAGGAGCAAAAAGTATTTTAGGGTCCCAGCCCGAACCCGAAGAGGAAATCGGATCGGCATTCGGCGCCCGCAGATGTGGGCGCGTACCCGCACCCGTTACGCGCGCCGAACCGAACCGAGCCGAGCCGGGCCGGGCGGCGGCGGCGGCGCGCGCGTGTGGCCCAAGGGGTTCCCCACACAACAATTTAATAGAGCAAAGAGTAGAAAGTAATATATGTACATAGGAAGGCTTTGGTGCATCCGATGTGGGACTAAAGAAAGGGAGAGGAATTGAGCTTTTGCTAGAAAACAAAACCAAGGCAAAATCAAAACCAACAATCCCCCCCCAAAAGGTCAAGTTCCGAAACAGAGATAAGAGTGAAGTAAAGTAGAGAGAGAGAGAGAGAGAGAGAGAGAGAGAGAGCATCTGGGCAGTAAAATACTATGCATAGATGAGATGGACTACAGCCTTGAATCTCACGTAGTGACTATTGCCTTAATCTGAAGAAGTGCTTGATGGACTATGCCTTGAATCAGACTTCTTTGAACCAGATTTAGAAAATAGCACACATAGTACGCTAGAGGTCCTTGGTCTATCGGGTGGCGCTTTTAAATGGCCATGCGCACTTTCTACATTCATGAGAGTTGTCTGGGATCGCCCTGTCCCATAGTCGCGGCCTTCACGACCTCTCATATAGGTAAGTCCTTAATGGTTGGTGATATGAATCAACCCAGCATTACAGCTTGGACCTATTAAGAGTTTAAACTCATCCTAACCATATCACACAAGAACACTGTCACCATAGGGATGGGGAGTCATTGTACACATGTACAGCCGCTTGGGCTTTATTTTAATGAGACTTTTAATCTCGAGTCAGTGTTCCATAAAGTCACCTAAGTTCAGCTTGTTTCTACCCATTGAACCGGCTTCTTGGGATCTCCAGTCAGACTCGGTTGGGTTGCCACTGCTGGTGACTAATTTATGGGCTTAACCCCATCCCCCTCGATGATTCTAGGATCAAAGTCCTAGACAGACCCTTCGTCAAGTGATCTGCAAGGTTCTTTTCTGACTTTATATAGTCAAGAACCACATATTTGCCTAGTAGGCTTTTGATTGACTTGAAGCGCAGCTGCAGGTGCCTGTTCATCTTAGCATTCACAGAATCATGCTTTAGTAGTTCAATAACAGATTTATTATCACAATTTATAGAAATTGCAGGAACAGGACTAAGAGAAACAAGTATATGCATAATAAGATTTTTAAGCCATTCAGCTTCTGTACAAGTTGTATATAAAGCTATCATTTCAGAGTCCAGTGTACTCTTAGCTATGATAGTTTGCTTACAAGAGCTCCAGGAGATCGCAGATCCTCCTAGAGTAAATATATATCCAGTAGTGGAATTTATATCATGTGAGTCAGTTACCCAGTTTGCATCTGAATAACCTTCTATGATATCAGGGTGCCTAGTAAAATGAAGTTTGTAATCTATGGTGCCCTTGAGATATCTAAATACCCTATCCAAGGCAGTCCAATGTGACTGATTTGGGTTACTGGTATATCTACTTAGTCTCCCAATAGCAAATGCAATATCAGGTCTTGTCCTGTTTGTTATATACATAAGGGAGCCTATCATCTGTGAATATTTATGTTATTTCAAATGTGATCCTTCATTCTTTTTCAGTCTTGGAAATAAGATCTAAGGTCATCATTCTTTTAATAGAACCTAGTCTGACATGCCAAACATTTGAAGATTCTATATTAGAAACAATGAGAGAACAATCAGAAATTTTATTTATTGTACTTAAAATGAAAAAGACCGTCTTTTACAAAGCCTTTCCCTATAAAGGAGTCATGTTTAGAAAAAACTACTTTATTAGCCTCCATTACAATTTTGTATCCTGAGGCTACAAGAAGGGATCCACTAACTAGGTTTCTCCTGACAGACGGCACATGAAGAACATCATGAAGAGTTAAGATTTTTCCTGATGTCATCTTCAGGTTAACTTTTCCTCTTCCAATAATTTGTGCCGTTGAGCCATCTCCTAGGGTCACACCTCCTCCACTTGATTCCTGATAGTTTGAAAAACAGGAGCGATCAAATGAAACATGAACATTAGCTCCAGAATCCAACCACCAATCATCAGAATGGTAAGAGAGGTTAATTAGGGGTTGAAAGCTTACAGACCTGAAGGAACTCGAAGAACCTTTGTGAAGCATGTTCGCTTCTGGTCTAACTGAGTCCTTTCCTTTGTAGGAGGTCTGGACAGCTTCCTTCTTCCTATGGTAGCAGTTGGTGGCCATATGGTTTGTTTTACCACACACAAAACAAAACCTCTTCTGATCCTGAGTCTGACTGAAGTTCCTAGGTATTTGGTTTTGTTGATGATGGTTGTGGTGGTTAGGCTGAAAGTTTTTCTTCTTCTTGAAGAAATTCTTTTTGGGTTTATAAGAAAAATTAGACTTGGGTTTTCCTTGGCCTTCTACAAGGTTTACCTTAGCTTTAGATTCAGTCTTAGGCTTAGACCTCAATCTAATTTGTTCTTCGGTTCTAATTTTCTTTAGGACTTGATTGTAGGTAAGTTCTCCTTGTGTATGGATAAGATCCTTAGCCATATCAGACCAAGAGGGAGGTAGCTTGTCTATTAGGCATGCTATTTTATGTTCATTGGAGAAAGATGTCCCTTTGGCTTGAATATGTCTAAGGTATTCTTGGAATTCATGGAGCTGGTCATTCATTGGTTTGTCATCTACCATGAAATACCTATTAAAGGTTGAAGAATTAAACCTTTCTATTCCGGCATCATCACAGCCGTATTCATCTTCCAAGGCTTTCCAGAGTTCTTTAGCGCTCTTGTATTCAAAAAATATATCATACAAGGATTCAGATAATGCGCTTAGAATTCTATGAAAACAATGAAAGTCTATCTCTTTAGGGGTTTTAGGTTTCGATGAGGTGGACACTGCTACGTCAGACTCAGTATCATCAGAATCGTTTGTGATAGGTGTGGACCCATCAATGGCAGAAATAAGACCTAAGGTCGTGAGCCAAAATTTCATTTGGCTCTGCCATCTCTTGAAATATGAACCATCAAACTTAGCAGGTTTTGCAGTAGAGGATTCCTCCTTACCAGTCATGATTGCAGTCTGAAAAATATAAATTTATTTAATAACAATGTCCAAGATAATAGTTTAGGTGGTCTTTGCTAATCAATCTTAAAATCTTTAGTTTTTCAAGTATTGATCAACTCAGGTTAGCTGTAGGGGCCGGTTCCCAGCTAGCGGTGGTCCGAAGACTCTTAAATACCGTGTCGCTTAGGGTTATTTACACCCGGTTGACAGAAGGACCCTTTCGGCTTGTGCCCGAGTTTGTCTCTACTTTGAAACTTTAGATTCAAGATTTTATTTGCAATTTCCTTTTACTAAACTATTTTCTTTTGGTCCTAGATTGCTTTCAGAAATACTAATTTATTAATCAGAAGCTTTCGAAATATTTTAATCAGAAGTTTTCTAATGAGAAGCTTTCACAGTATAGAAGTTCTCTAATGACAATATACTAAGCAATTTGACAAGTAAACGAATAAATTAATTGAGGAATTGAAACAAATTGCTACAGTGACTGAAGATTGTTAGAAGTCAACTTGTATTTGCTACGAAATCAACTTGTTGAATTTGTAGAAAATTAATAAGCTACAGTAATTATCAATTATTTAGAATAAATCAATTATAACAAATGGTGAGAAGCAAATTTTATTAGCTATCAAATCTATCAAATTTTAACTGTCAAATTTTATCCGCTATCAATTAGAACAATTATAACTGTTAATAGCTTTCGACAGTTACAATTTTCTACTGTTAATAGCTATTCGACAGTTATCAAATTGTTACAATTGTATTTTAGACAGTTTTCAAAGTGAATTAATAACTATTGAAGCAGTAGAAAATTGTAACAGTAACAATTTTCTATTGTCAAATATTGTAACAATAGTGAATTTAAAGTAACAGTAAAGAAAATTCTTTAAAATTGTAACAAGTCTAACTTACAACTTCTAGTTAGAAATTTTAACAACTCTTATCTTACAGTAGTTACTTAGAACTAAGTCACAGTAGCTACTTAGAACTATGTTTCTAGAAATCAAATTTAATATACAGCAGGTACATTCTTTTGCTACTGTGAAGTATGTAATGTTATAAAATTGATTCCTTTCTAATTGATTTTGTTTTCCAAACCACTTCTATTCACTAGTTAGTACTCTAACAAATATTAATATCAAACAGTGAGCAAATCAACTATTTGAATGTTACAGTAAGTTGTGAGTACAAGTCTTACTCACAGTAAGTTGTGAATTCAAGTCTTACTCACAGTAGTGAATATATACTATTTTCTAACAAAACAGTGAGTATTAAAGCACACTATTTCTTACACAGTATTAAAGCACAGTATAGTGAGTATTTAACAATACTAAGTTATTATTTATTTATTTTCCTAACAGTAGCAAATCAACTAAGTTGTGACAGTAGCAAATTTGCTATTATCTTATAGTAGCCGAAGAGTAAATATTAGTTATTCAAATATGTATATATTTTAATTTCTTCTCTATTAAATAAACAGTAAGAATTTATCAATAAATATTTAAATTCTAACAAAGATTAAACTCTTAGATTGTTAGATTTTTGTTGTCTTTTATTATTGAACAATTTAAAAATACAAAATAAAATTTAAACAGATGTTACCGGCCTCTGGGGAAGTCGTGCACGAAGCACTGCCCTAAGAGTTTATTCGGGATCTGTGTGCAGACGTACCCGAAGCTCCTAGTGGTAAAACCCCCGCACTACCGGAATCTCGTTGCCGCACACGACTTGGAGAGAATGACTAGAACTTAGCTCTGCCCAGAGCTCGGAGACAACGGAAATTGAATAGAATACTGACAGAGGTTTGGAGTACGATTTTTTTCTGATGGATTTACAAAGAAATCAGATGTGAATATATAAAACATTTGTGTAACGGTCTGAATTAATGTACGATTAATTCAGCCGTTACGAATGAACCTGGACATGAGAAATTGCAACGTTCAAACAATTTTAACGTTTCAGAACTTAATGCCAACGTTTAAGAAAATAAATGAAAGAAAGAAGAAGGAGCAAAAAGTATTTTAGGGTCCCAGCCCGAACCCGAAGAGGAAATCGGATCGGCATTCGGCGCCCGCAGATGTGGGCGCGTACCCGCACCCGTTACGCGCGCCGAACCGAACCGAGCCGAGCCGGGCCGGGCGGCGGCGGCGGCGCGCGCGTGTGGCCCAAGGGGTTCCCCACACAACAATTTAATAGAGCAAAGAGTAGAAAGTAATATATGTACATAGGAAGGCTTTGGTGCATCCGATGTGGGACTAAAGAAAGGGAGAGGAATTGAGCTTTTGCTAGAAAACAAAACCAAGGCAAAATCAAAACCAACAGTTACACAGGGTTAGATTAGTTTATAAATTTAAGTTAATCGTATAGAAAGAGAGTGGAGAAGGTTAAACAGTTTTAGATTAGTTTATAAATTTAAGTTAATCTTACAAAAATACGTGGAGTAGGTTAAACCATTTTAGATTATTTTATAAATTGAAGTTTTTTTTTTAAATTTATAAATTTAAGTTAATCTTATAGTTAGAGAGTGGAGTAGGTTAAACGATTTTAGATTAGTTTATAAATTTATGTTAATCTTATAGAAAGAAAGTGGAGGAGGTTACACATGTCACGTCCCATTTCCAAAGTACGGAAATATGGGTACCATGATACATCTCCAGACTACACACCAATACAACAACTTAGTATCGTATTTATAATTGTCGCTTGTAGGTTCTAGGATAAGTACAGGACATCTAATATTATATTCTGAATATTCATATATTATACATTGCTGCTTATCATCTTACATAACATTTACCAAAGTCTTCACCAAAACCTTTAATTTAGATAATCAGCTACAAAATAAAATATGATGCTTTTCATAAAAGTTAACTCCCATCACTCGTCAACCTCATTAATGCTATACAAGGGTAGCATTTCTTTCTAATTCCCTTCATCTCCTAGTGAACAAAACTAGGTCGTCGGAACGACAAACAAGCCCTTATATCAAGAATGATTAAATTAGAAAATAAAATAGAATGATAATAAATCTCAAGTGAGATTCATGTCTGAGAGTAAATGAACGACGGACTTAGAAGAAACTGGGATATTTATTATTAATTGTAGCATTGACTTGAAATACAAAAATTTTATTCCTAACTAAACATATTCTACTAGTGTCAAAACAAAATTACAAATCATATTTCATGGTACAAGTTTTCTATATGCAAATACAATTTAGAGAACGCTTCTGGATCACAACATCACATATTATCTCAATAATAATTCTATATGTTCGGGATCAGGTAAATTTTTTGGATGGACGGTATTTAGGTTCCAGTCCCACAAGTGTCATGATATCATTGAATCACCTCAATAACCATTGAATCACAATTAATGTGATAATATTAATATAAATAATTTTTGAATTGATTTATTTCAAGAATTTGTAACATATGATAACATTGGATACAATAATTCTGAATCTTATGATCAATGTCAAGGATTCAGATCCAATGACAAGTAAGTGAGCTAAGGCTTACCTCGATCATCGTATGGCCATACGTATGTCAAAACTACTGATCATCATTACTTTTTTTAAACAAGTGATATTGTAAAGTGTTTGACAGTGTGATCCAAATATTCTCTCCCACCCTAATGCAATATTATAAACCCAATTACACCTATCTAACACACAACTTAAATTAAATTTATTATTTCAGTTTTGTATCTCTTCTCATGTTTTCAACACGCTTTACGAGGATAAAATTCAATGTCCATTAATTATATAACCCATTTTGTACGCTCATGGTGCCACGTCTAAGCGGTAAATATTCCATTTAGTAGGATGATTTTCGAAAACATGGAAAAAGAACTCCTTACCCTAGAATATGAACATTGAGATTTTTGTTTACTCTTTTGTGCACGTGCACATGAACATGCAAGTGTGTACCTATGCGTCCTATAGTCTAATTTGTGAATCTAAGAACTTTATGGTTCCAATTCCTATGGTTAAATGACCAATGTAATTTTTAGTAGATTCCAGCCAAATATCGTTTTTACAAAAATGATTATTTCTAGAAATTTATGAAAATTTTGGCAATCTCCTTTGTACTCGGGACTCAAAAATTTTACAATTATAATATCAGATCCGGAGCAACCTTCCGTAGAATTTTTGAATTCGTCGACCCCTTCGATGGAACAGTCAACATCAGTAACACACACAATTGATATAATGACAAATATGGAAAGATATTACACAAGTATAACATCTTACCAAATTTGCATATTATTGAACTTGTTTTCCAACTTGCAAATGGGTAGAAATCATAAAATGTTATATAATGTTGTCTCAAAATCATAACGCAAGTACTACATATATTTATGTATATACTTTTATAACTCATATTTCTAATGTATTGGCCATTTCGGAAACATTCACCATCTTGAATTTGCGTTCCTTAATTTTATCAATTCAAGAAGAACTTCTAAATGTGTATGTGGTTATGTATCTCAACTTAAAGATGAATACAAGCATGTATACGTATAAAATTATGAGAAAGCTACTAGTGAAACATGTGTTCTCCATTCATTTGAAACATATCACATTATTACAATATTTTTTTAAAAACTTAATTATTAATCCCATTGTCATTCAACTATATCGTATTTCTCACATGATAAGATTATCTAATTATATCAAAATTAGAACTCAAATCCTTCTTTAAAAGTGAGGAATCATCTTCTAAGTCTTTCCCTATAACCCTATTTTGATTTACTTCTATAATATTCTATAATCTTGCAAAAAATACTGATTTTAACCTATTTATAAATAAGGACAATATATATATATATATATATATATATATATATATATATATATATATATATATATAGGGTAAAAGGAATATGAGCCATAGGCTCATATTCCTACATGAGCCATGCACATGTGGACCAATAGGAATAGAATTCTCCATCCCATGTGCACTAGTATACTACATTCCTATTGGTCCACGTGTGCAATGGCTCATGTAGGAATATGAGCCTATGGCTCATATCCCTTTTACCCATATATATATATATATATATATATATATATATATATATATATATATATATATATATATATATATATATATTCCTTAGATAATCACCTAATCAAGTAATTTATTATGATAAGTAAAGAACAAATTTTGTCTCCTTTATGTATGCTTTCAAATCTCACATAGATATGCTTCTTATAAATTCTAGTAGTATGTATAAAGCAAACTAAAATGGCACTTTTAAATATTCAAGTATCATCACACAACCCTACACGAATAATTAATTTTTCTTTTTTCTTTATAAAACTTCTTTCACAAATATATATATATATATATAGTTCTATATGTGTAGGCTTCTTTACAATCTTTTTGTAAAATAAAATTACCTTTAAGAGTAATAAAGAGAATCATAGATATTTGCAAAATTTGTCATCTAGCCTTAACATATGTACTCTAACATCTTAGTATTGATGTGTCCAAACTTATGATATATTCTAAAATGTGTCAAACTTATATGTGTATAAAATTTCAACATTTTCAAAGGTATGGGGACCATCATACTTAATTCTTTTATCTACTTCCGAATACACATAGGTATCATAGTATCTTGTGTCGATGTGTCCAACTTAACATGACTTAGGGTAAACGGGATATGAGCCATAGTGCTCATATTTCTACATGTGCCACGCACATGTGGATCAATAGGAATATAGTGTACTAGTGCACATTGGTGCACATGGGATGTAGGAGTCTAGTTCTATTGGTCCATATACGTATGACTTTTGTAGAAATATGAGCACTATGGATCATATCATGTTTACCTATATATATATATATATATATATATATATATATATATATATATATATATATATATATAAAGAGAGAGGGAGAGAGAGAGGGATCCAATCCCCCTATTATGCATCCCCATGTTTACAACAATTGGATCTTGTTTAAGTCATCTAATCTTAACCGTTGATTTGAACCATTCAAATCAATGATTAAGATTTTATAACTTAAACAAGATTCAACGGTTGATAACATGGGGATGCTTGGGATGAAAAAAATTGGGAATGTGTATCCCTTCTCATATATATATATATATATATATATATATATATATATATATATATATATATATATATATATATATATATATATATATATATATATAATCATTTTGAGAGGAATATAAGTATAAATTCTAACCTAATTAAAATAATTTGAAATTTTCTACCTAAAGGAAATTGATCCAAGAGAAACATATCTCAAGAGGGGAAAAATGGCTTGCCTTCCAATTTGAGTTAGGGTTTGGTTCTACCTTGTCATGCCCCAGAACCAAAATACTGGAGAGCGAAGGCGGACAAAGCTATCTATGTACACTAGAGTGTTTATACTCTGAGATACGATCATGGCTGTCTAGACATGCGAGGGTTTCACTCTACAATCCAACTGTCGTTCCTGGGTCAAGGGTCCTAGGTGTCTCAATTTTAAGCAAACAATAAGTTACAAGATGTATGATCACCAAACATATAATAGTAAGGCATCCCAAACTATACATACACAGATATCATGAAGCTAGTTACAAAATGAAGAACTAGCAAGAGTACAATATTACAAGATCAGCTCTAGCTGTAGTCTAGAATAAAATTTACCTATAGGCCTGCAAGCTAGAATATCAAGTTCCAAAATATGAACTAAACACGTGCTCAGTGGCTAAATGTCTCAAAAGTATAAGTACAAGATTAAGTGAGTGATGAAGAAGAAACTCAATCATGTCCTTGGGTGCTCCTGGTGTTCACCATCTTGAGGAAAAAAATACGGGAGATCCTGCGGTCCTGCTCCAAAATCTGGCCATACAAAACCAGTGGGGTCAGACCCCAAAACATCAAGTACTACAAGGGAGCCAACTTAGGAATTAAAACAAGCATGCATAAAATTCAGTAAGAAATAGCACAAGGAACAGTTAAATAAGTGCAGTAAGTAAAATAACAGTTAAATAGTTCTAGAGTAATTAAACATGGATATCTGAAATCAGTACTCGGGTTACAATCTCAGGATCAGTTATTAAATACATCAGGACAAGACTGGACTAGACTGGAAATCAAGCAATCACGATAAATCATGTCCTACGGCTTGCTATCATTAGCTAACTAGGGTTATCATAATCCTAGTTACTAATACATACAGTTTTGAGATTCTATACAGCCACATGCCCTGTAGATTATTCGGGTTATCTAGACGTAAGGATAGATATAATATATTATATCAGGTATAGTAATTTATAGGTATGTAACACTCGACGTCATGTTGGAAGTGTGCCCCTCACGACGGACAGCTCCAAATCCATCAGGTGTCGCTGGGATACCAAGATTGCATGTAGCCAAAAATTCTCTCTAGATGCTTCTAATTCATTAATCTAGTTGTTATCCTGGGCAAGTTATTAAGAATTTCTAACCGTGGTGCTCAAGAATTTGCCTTAGACATGATGCAGGACAGGACATGATAGCAGCTTGACAAGTACATTCAGGACAAGAACAAGAAAATCAACCACGAGATTTTATCTTATCAATTCAAGCATTTTAATTCAGGAAATATTAGCATATCAAATGTGTACTTTATCGAGCCACTATCAGTAGTATCAGTACATGTCAGGTTAACTCGATACGATGAGCTATTATCAGGAATATCAGGACAAGTCTGGTATCGGGAGTTAAAGATTGGCAGTATCAATACAATCCATATTCAATTCGAGCATACCCAGAGTGCACTTCGTCGAGCCACTAACAGGAGTACCAATACAGGTCAGGTGTCAGGAGTTCAAGATTAACAGTGACAATACAATCCATATTCAAGAAATTCTAGGTTCTAGCAGGTTGTCACAAATCAGGTTATAAATAGCTTAGAGAAATGTTACATGCATAAGAATCAAGCATAATAGGCTAAACAAGGAATATATTAAAAGTAGTTAAACTACTATAAGTGCCATAGGAGCATGAGATAAGCATGCGTATGGAAATAGTCGCATAACCAAGTCTGGCGCATGAATCATAACAGGTGCATGGAATTAAGACCGCATGAGAATAATAGGCTCATGGAGTAAGCGGGCTGCATGAGAGATGAAAAGTTCACTCCTCGGTTAAAGTGTTGAGTAACGGGCAATAAATGCAAGGTCAAATAATTGACTTATGTGACTGGCCGTGTCAAAGAAGTGACCGATGTGACTGGTCACGACAGGGAGTCAAAAAGAAAGACAAAATTATGGAAAGTCATGCCAAGGCGGTAATGAGTCATACGTTCAAAGAAAAGAGGAAAGTATAGCTCAGGGCCGCATGGACGACTCAACCACATGCTCCTCTTGGCCGCATACACAATTGGGCCGCATTGAATCTTTTAAACTTAGAGAATTTTCATTCATTCAAGTTTCATGCATTTGGTCAAAGTATGCACGTGCAGATTCAGTCATGCGTCCAACAAGAAGGCCACATGTTAACTTGGAGCGAGAAGTCCAGGCCTCATACTAAGTGGGTCGTATGGAACGTCTTCGTCCCAGAACAAATAGTTTCAACCATAGAAAAGCTCCAAGTCTAAAAAAATTTATTCTTCATGAAATTCTTATTTCCAGTCCGAATCCAGCAAGGTAAAGCTCAAAATCACATGAAATCAACTAATCATCAACTTGGAACTACTAGTTTTAGAAAATATCAAGTTTTAAGAGATCAAAGCCAAGTAAACTCATGGAAGCTACAACTGGAAACTTAGATCTGCTCCAACCAAGGCATCAAAATCGAAAATACCAAGAATTAAACATGTAAAAAAACTCACAGAGAATAATATAAAGCAATAAAATACAAGAAAACTAAATAAATACAATATAGCAAGTTCTTCCTTATTGGCAAGATGTACTTGCCTAAACCCACCACTAAGCTACTACTACTACCACTAAAGTGAAATGGGGAGACCGGCATTAGGCTGCTCTCGGCTAGGGATAGGAGAGGGAGAAGAAGAAAGAGAAACGAATAAAGAAGAATGAGGAGGCGAGAGAAAGGGAAGGCTATATATATCAAAGGGTGACTAGTACTATAAACAATTCTACAAATTACATGAAAGCAGCTAAAAAATCCATAAATTACACGGAAAGCAAAATACAGCTATAACACACATATACAAGATAAAATACAATAATACTAAAATTGTGAGACGGGTCTCACATTCTTATTCTTATTCTTCTTCTTCTTTACAATCTCCTTTAAAGTTTAACAATACACAATGAATAATTGTTTAGAAAGTGAAGAAAGAAAATAGGAATAATTAGAGTTAGGGTTATGGAGAAGGGTTATACCCAAATAAAGTTGATTGGAGAGAGTGTGTCACGCCCCAGTCCCAAAATACCGTGGGACCGGATACGTGGCAATGGCCAGCAGCACGCACCGATGGACAAACCCAATTTAATGGATCCATCAGGGCATACTTAAGCTGTAAAATCAAGTCTACAACAACAGGCACAACTAATCTCATCCACACAAGATATAAGATATGATCCACATAATAAATAAGAAATGTAAATCATCAGCTAGTCTCAACAAAGTGCTTCGGGGAACAACCCGATAAATATCTAATACAATGGTTCAACAGACCAGAATATAAATGGCTGAAATAAATAAATACTGAGCATGCAACATGGATGCTCAGGAAAAGTCTTCGTCTAACACCTCGTCCTCGGATGGCGGTACAGCTCCTGGATCAGCTCCTGCTGCAGTCCCGTATACCTCGGGATAGATCTCGTCCTCAAATCCTGGGGACATAATCCGGATACAGGTCCTCAGGGGACATAGCAAGGTACAAGAAAGCTCATGCCAAAATAAATGCAGTGCAGCAAATAATAAAATAAATAGGGTAAGTATGTAACCATCTGTGTGAAATGCAAGAGAGTGCATCAATAGTACTCAGGCTGAAATAACTACAAGCTCTGTGTCGATCGGGGAGCCAGTAGCAGTGATATCATGAGGTGGTCTAGCTTAGCGGGAGACTGAGAAGCCGGCATAATATAGTCAACCTGTAGCATGTGGGTCTCTCCAGCAATAGATAAAATAATAGGGAAATACTAAATAACCAGCTAAGTGATATGCAAGATGAGAGCAGCACTAGAACTAAGGTTGAAGTCACTACAAGCTCTGTGTCGGAGAGCCGGTAGCAGCAGTAATAATGAGTAATGGGCCAAGCTCGGGCTCTAGAGTCTTGTGCCTCACAATAATAGGGGTTTATATATATGATCAGCCTGTAGCCTGTGTGTCTCTCCCCACCCAATGTAATCACGCATATCATGACCATAACGTCTCATGTCCATGTCAAGCGGGATCATAACTAATGCAACAAGTCATAATGTATATAAGAATATAGTATCTCTGTCAAGTCATGTATCCTATACAGAATCACCATAAATATCTCAGAAAGATCCTATCTCATGAATGGTGTCAAGTATCCTGGGTCATAGTGTACTTGATAAGACAAGTACGAGAATATAAAGTGTCACGAATGTCCATCTCTAGATGACAATACACAACACCGCGTACGGTGTTGGCACCCGACTAATAATCGGACGCTAAGTACGTCAAACGGTCCTAGGTTAAGCATGCACAACAATATAAATGAAGCAAGAAAAATATGTAACAATACTGCAGAGTTTGGCAAGGTACACTTGCCTGGTGCTTGAATACCAACAACTGTCCCTGTATCGGTGGATCCAGTGGGTACTCCTCCAAAAGCTGTAATAAACATCACCAATAGTCTCAGAAGATATCAAATAGCTAGAAACGCCTGTCCTTAAGTCCAATTTGGATACAGGGGCAAAAATGATATTTCAGGGTTAAAGCGGGGTCCACATGTGGGCCACTTTGCACCGAAAAGCGTGTCAGGGTCAAAGGTCTCCAAATTCCTCAAACTCAGTGTCTACAAGTCAGGAACGATGATACGAACCCAACGGAACTTTCAGAATTAGATTCCGATGAGCCGATCATAAAGTCGCCCGTCAAGTGGAGCCTTAGGGCCCACGATAGGCGATTTTGTCAACGTTCTCAGAATCGAACCAAACTTGGGTCACAGGACCAGCGTATTGCTACGAGTCCGATGGCACAAATTTTGTTCCGATCTGACTTGTGTATACAAAGTTACAGCGTGTTCCAGAATGGACGGATATGGGGCATTGTCGGCTGATACGCGTTGGTTCCGGTGTGCACGCACGTCCGAATCGACTTCTGCGAAATTCCACACGTCCGTATCAACGTCGCGCACATTTTGTTAAAGACCGCGTGCGACCAAGTCGTCCCATTTGGCGGGGCGCACTTAGTTCCGGGGTGAAACAGGGCGTTAGTTTTTCTGTTTTTGGATCGCGGTGTACGATCACCACAGGATGCGACGCACCGAGCGGGTTGCACGGGCATCGGGAGGGTTATACAGTCTACGCGTTGCAATAGACAGAATCGAAAATAGAATTACGAGGAGAAAGAAAATGCTACCTGAACAGGGCTCCGTAAATCTGAATTTCATGTGTTCGAGTGTCTTTGACACGAGCTGTGTCCTGGCTGTATCTGCTGTGTCTGTTGTGTCTCCTTGACACGAGCCGAGTCAGGGTCGGGGCGACTGTGCCTAGGGCTTGCTGGAGGCTGGCCGTTCTGGTCGGCGGAGGGAGGCTCGTCGGGCGGAGCGGGGTCGTCGACGAGGCGGAGATGGGGTCGGGCTGCTGTGCTCAGCGGTACGGAGGAGGGCTGAGCGGAGGCGGCGAGAAGTCGGGTCGGCGGAGATGGGAGGCGGATGAGCAGAGAGGGATACGGGGGAGGCTGTCGATGCTGGGCTAGGGCGGAGCGGGCGGTGGTTGGTCGAGTCGGGGAGAGGTGCAGCGCCGGAGTCGGGGCTGCGGGTGGTGAGGTCGACGAGGGGCTGAGCTCGAGGGGTCTACGAGTCGGGGACTGGAGAGAGCCGGAGGCGTTGAAGAAGAGGGCTCGGGGTGGCTACCGGAGCGGCAGAGACGGCTGGAGAAAGGAGGCGACTGAGATGAAAGGGAGAGATGGGTTGGCGGCGGTGGCTACACGAACACCGAGGCACATTTAAAGGGGTGAACAGTGTTTTCGGTAGGGGAATTAGGGTTAGGTCAGGTTCGAGTTTGGGTCGGGTTTCATGGATCCGACCCGACCCGACCCGCAACGCTAGGTTGGTCCGGTTCAATCTAGCGGTTTGGTTTGGTTCAGTCAGCGGTTTGGTTTGGTTCAGTCAGCGGTTTGGTTTGGCTCAGTCAGCGGTTTAGTTTGGTTCAGTCAGGTTTAATTGGGTTTAATTCTACGTTGGTCTTTAGGGCTCTAAAACTGATTCCGGAGTCCAATAAATTCACCGAAAATTACCCTATATCCGATTTTTTATTTTACACCATAAAATATTATTTTTATAATATTTTAACATCAATTAACAGTATTTAAAAATCTTTTAATCATGATTACCTTAGTTTTAATTCCAAAAAAATACCAAAAAATTAGGAAAAAATTATATTAAAATATTCTAAAAAATTAGGGTGTTTACAGAGCGGAAGGTGGCCGATCGTATGAGTGCTGGTGGCCGACGGCACAGCTGCGGCAGGAGCAGCAACAAAAGTAGTAGCCATAGCAAGAGCAGCAGCAGTCGCAACAATAACAGCATCAGTTGCAATAGTAAGAGAGGGAGAGGTGGTGGAGAAGTGATGGAGAGGAAGAAGAAGCAGATTTGGAAGAGGAGTTGGGGAAGTGGGGTGATTATTGAATTACCCTTCTTGCCATGTCATGGGGGACACTTGCCTCCATCTCTACATGCTAAGG
The DNA here is from genome assembly GCA_036927795.1 of Iris macrosiphon. NCBI lineage: Eukaryota > Viridiplantae > Streptophyta > Magnoliopsida > Asparagales > Iridaceae > Iris > Iris macrosiphon. The sequence goes on from JAYESA010000004.1 coordinate 238,652,152, forward strand.
TGTAATTAAGGTTAAGTTTGTATATTTCAAAATTTGTAAGGGTCATATTTGCAAAGTTTTCTTCTTAATAAAAAGAAAGGGTTTCAGTAAGAAAAATAAATAATAATAATAATAATAATAATAATAATAATAATAATCATCATCATCATCATCATCATCATGAGAATTGTATTATCACACCCCGATTTCGTAGAATCGATAATCGTCCCCCGGGCATGATATCGTGCGTGCCTAGGTTGCGCAATGCACAAGGCCAAGATATTTGATATAACGAGCACATATTCGGGGTACGCAGATAATTGAACATAATATTAAAACAAAAAAAGTTCTCTTTATTTATAATGAACATTATTTACAATCTCTTGAACAAGTGTAAAATGGTGCCTTAAAGACTTAGAAAAGCAGATGCAAAATAAGATAGCCGTCTGAAACATTATATTATTTTACTAGAATTCAAAAGCTATAGACACCTTCGGGCGAAGCTATCGCCTTGCTACGAAGCTGTATAAGGTATGTGCATGAGCTCATGGAACTTCGAAACATGCTTCAATGGCACGATCAGGGCGTGCTGGTAGGTAAGCTGGATTGGGAAGTTGCTCTAGCTCCTTGCAGGATCACCTTGGCGTGGAGAACCTGTTGCAACCGACAATAAGAATATGATAAGTTTTGAATCCGATATAGATGTCAAGAATGATTCAAGCAAGTGGATGAGATTCAAAAACTTATCCTATTCTTATTGCAGGCTTGAGTCCTCCACCGCACGCCGGAGTCCCCTGCCTCCTTCCTCCTCTTCCCGCAGTGCTGCCCCTCGACCCCCACCGGATCTCACGTCCCCACGCCATCGTCCCCGCAAACCCCAGTATCGCCCTCCGCTGCCACCCTCTCTCCTCCAGCCGCCTGAGACCCGTCCGCCTCCCCGAAGCCCTAAGGCCCTCTCTTCTTTGGTCAAATCCCCCGCCGAAACCCTAGCCCCTCCCCTCTTCTGCTCCGTCCTAGCCTAGCCGCTGCAACCCCTCTCCTCCGTCTCCTCCATCAGCCCCTACCTCCCTCGTCGATCTCCTCTGGCCATCCCCTCTGTCCCCAGCCGTCGACCTCCGCCTCCTTCCTCCCTTGGCTTCGCCTCGCTGCCCAGCCGCCTCCCAGAGCGCCGTCGCACCGCCCTCGGCCACCTTCGGCCCCCGGCCCGACCTCGCCGTCCTCCAGCGATGCCCCAGCAGCTCGAAACCTTAACCCTAGGTCGCATGGACTCAGACACGGTCAGGACACGGCCCCTTTGTGTCGACACGGACACGAAAACTCAGTTTTTCGGAGCTCTGTTCAGGTACCCGTTTCTCTCTGCTTGTTCACCCATTTTTGATGCCGTCTGTTGCATCGCGAGCCCTGTGTGACCCTCTCGGTGTCCGTGCAACTCGCTCGGTGCATCGCGTTCTGTGGTGATCGCACACCGCGATCCAAAAACAGGAAAATTAACGCCTTATTTCATCCCGGAACTGAGTGCGCCCCGCCAAACGGGACGACTTGGTCGCACGCGGTCTTTACCGAAATGTGCGCACCGTTGATACGGACGTGTGGGATTTTACAGAAGTTGATTTGGATGTGCATGCACACCGGAATCAACGCGTATCCGCCGACAACGCCCCGTATCCGTTGATTCTGGAATATGCTGTAACTTTGTGTACACATGTCGGATCGAGACGAAACTTGCGCCATCGGACTCGTAGCAATATGCTGGTCCTGTGACCCAAGTTTGGTTCAATTCTGAGAACGTTGACAAAATCGTGTATCGTGGGCCCCACAAGCTCTACTAGACGGGCGATTTTGTGATCGGCTTATCAAAATCCAATTCTGGAAGTTTCGTTGGGTTCATATCATCATTCCTGACCTGTTGACACTAAGTTTGGCAAATTTGGAGATCTTTGACCCTGACACGCTTTTCGGTGCAAAATGGCCCACATGTGGACCCCACTTTGGCCCGAAAATGTCATTTTTGCCCCTGTGTCCAAATTGAACGTAAGGACAGACATTTCTAGCTATTTTATATTTTCTAAATCTAATGGTGATGTTTATTTCAGCAACCAGAGTAGTACCTGCAAATCACACAGAGACCAGAGCTACATTTGGAGCCAAAGCCCCAGGCAAGTGTACCTTGCCAAACTTGCAGTTCTTGTTATTTATTCCTTGACTATATATATATTTTTGTGCATGCTTGACCTAGGACCGTGTGACGTACTTAGCGTCCGATTATTAGTCGGGTGCCAACACTGTACGCGGTGTTGGGTACTGTCATCTAGAGATGGACATTCGTGACACTTTATATTCTCGTAATTGTCTTACCAAGTACACTTTGACCCAGGACACTTGACACTCCTCATGAGACAGGATCTTTCCAAGATATTCGTGGTGATTCTGTATAGGATACAGGACTTGACAGAGATACTATATTCTTAGATACATTATGACTTGTTGCATTAGCTATGATCCCGCTTGACATGGACATGAGACGTTATGGTCATGATATACGTGGTTAAATTGGGTGGGGAGAGTCACATAGGCTACAGACTGATTATATATATATATATAATCCATAGTAAACACATAGTAAAACACATAGTAAATACTGCTACCGACTCCCAGACACAGAGCTTATAGTGGTCTCAGCCCGAGTTTAGTGATGGTCTCAAATTATATTTTCACATAGACGGTTATATAGTTTACCCTATTTATCTCATTTACTATTATACTGCATTTTGGCATGTTGATTTCTGGACCTTGTTATGTCCCCTGAGGACCTGGATACCGGACTTTGTCCCTAGGACTAGCAGACGAGATCGACCCCGAGTTTCACGGGACAGGAGCATTAGTAGGAGCGAAAGCAGGAGCAGGCGCTGGAGCAGTACCAGATCCAGTAGACGAGTGATCACCGAGGGTATCTTCTGGGTATAGGCTTTACCCATACTCAGTATTTGTTGTGGTTATCTTTATTCATGTATCTTGACAGATGTATCAGACTCATTATCGGGTTATTTTCCTGAGTTTATATCATATTGAGATTGATTTTGCTTTATGATTCTGATATTGTTGTATTCATTTCTGTGGATGAGATTAGTATATCTAGACCCTTATTTTTGTACTACAGCTTAAGTATGCCCCGATGGATCCATTAAATTGGGTTTGTCCATCGGTGTATGCTGCTGGCCATTGCCACGTGTCTAGTCCCTCGGTATTTTGGGACTGGGACGTGACAAATTGACTCGATGCAAAGGCTATCAAATTATCCCTCTGCATAAGGAGACATCCCAAACCCTTACCTGAAGTGTCGCTATAAATCTTGAAATAATCGGGCCCGTTTGGGAGGGTAAGAATCAGTGCTGAGACGAGTCATCGCTTTAATTCTACAAATGAAGCTTCACAGTCGTCCTACCATGCGAACGTTACTCCTTTTCGAGTGAGATGAGTTAGAGGTGAAACGATCCTTGAAAAATCATTGACGAATCTTCTGTAGTAGCCCGCTAGACCAAGGAAGCTCTGAATGTCGCTGGCCGACTCAGGTCTCTTTCACTCCATAATTGCTTCAACTTTCTTTGGGTCGACTGAGATACCATTCGCAAAAATAATGTGCCCAAAGAAAGATATGATGTCCAACCAGAATTCACACTTACTCAGCTTCACGAACAACTTATTATCTCGAAGGATTTGAAGCACCATCCACAGGTGTCCTGCATGATCATCTTCATTCTTCGAGTACACTAAGATGTCATATATGAATATTACCACAAACATATCAAGAAATGGTCGGAACACATGGTTCATCAAATCCCTGAATACGGCAGGAGCATTCATCAGTCCGAACGGTATGACCAAAAACTTATAGTGGCCATAACGGGTGCAAAATGCTGACTTCGACATGTCCTCTGGCTAGATCTTCAATTGGTGGTGGCCAGAGCGAAGGACTATCTTCGAAAATATCGACACCCCTTGTTGTCATGCCCAGATTCTGTAGAATTGATAGTCGTCCCCCTGGGCATGATGCCATACGTGCCTAGGTTGTGCAACGCACAAGGCCAAGGTATTTTATATAATGAACACATATTCATAGTAAGCAGATAATTGAACACAATATTGATACAAGAAAAAGTTCTCTTTATTGATAATGAACATCTTTTACAAACTCTTGAACAAGTCAGATAGTTGCCGCACGGGCTTACAAAAGTGGACACAAAATGTGATATCCGTCCGGTACATTATATTATTTTACAAAAACTTTAAAAGCTATAGACACCTTCGGGCGAAGCTATCGCCTTTCCACCGAGGTGCATAAGGTATGTGCACGAGCTCCTGGAACTTCAAAATATCTCTTCAAAGTCATGATCAGGGTGTGCCGGTTGGGGGATTGGATTGGAAAGTCGCTCTAGCTCCTTGCAGAATTGCCATGGCACGGGAAACCTATTGCAACGAGGGTCAGTACATCGAAATATATTAGTGAAGGTGCACTAACCCAACTATACCAATCAATACATTATTTATGTGAAGCATGCAAGTTATTATGTGGTCTTTCTATCTTGTCTTAGTTTGTTACATGCAAGCAATGGATATGAAAAATTATTAAAATAAATATGCCACCGCTCGGTGACTTTTACCTGCCCGTATGAACCACCTACATAACACTTACCATGACCTTTCCTGACATGAAGACATAGTTAGCTTGCATAGTTTAAATGTACGAGGGGATCACTGGCACGTTGCCATAGTGGAAGAGTTATAGTCTCGGGATAGAATAACATGCAATGCATGGAACAGTGGCATTACAGGCCATTCCGTCCGAAGCAGGCGACTATTAGGGAGTTTCGTCCGGATCTGATCGGTGTCAGTATTCCAGCGACCGTCCACAGGAACTAAGACCTTGTGCATAAGTTGTTCGTGACCAAGTGAAGTCTATACTAGGCTATCAATCAAGGCAGTTCATGGCAAATTAGGCACGAGATAAGTAACATAGCATGATCTGACTGGCATAGTCTTTCCGATCATTTATCTCATAGTAATGTGTTCTACACATAGCACAATAATAGAGGAATATTATTCTAACTAGAATTGATATATGATGAAGGAACATTCTAAGTGAACTAGCAAGCAACAAGATAACTGTTCATAAGTTTATTGACAAGCATAAGTAACCCAAGTTTATTCTATTTTATCTTGACATCTTTTAGTTATTATAGTATCGTCTGATCAGAACAACTAAGAAGACAAGATTTTAGATGTTAAGACATGGAAGAAGGATCAACTAATCGAAGTATAGCCACTCTCAATTTGGTAGAGAGAGGAAAGAGAGAAGGTGCTTCAAGACTCCGCTCGTGCGACGTCTACTACACGATCACCTGTATTAACACAAACAGATAATCAATACCTCTTCTACTCTTTCCAAGCTCAAAATAAAAATATATTTCAACAAACAATAGCAATAAAAACCTTCAAAACCGTTCAAGAAAATTTAAATCTGAAAACCAACTTAAAAGCACGAAAGCAACAAGACACAACAAAACCTAGGCAAAAAAACTTACAGCGGAGGGGTCCCTCTTGAATCTGCCGCTAAGTCCGTCCTTGGGTCACGGTCTACTGAATATATTCCATAACAAAAAAATATCTTGGTTCAATCTATCTCGATCGAAAGATACCGAAAGTATTTCTTAGTCGCACCTCCCGAAAAGGGGGAACGGGGTACCACATCCTAACCAACTAATAGGAAGTTTCGTCCACAAAACTTAGGAATAGAACCTACCATTATGAAACAATAAAGAAAACTTTTTCTCCATCTCAGAATCAAGCTCCCATGTCGACTCTTCGATCGAATGATTTTTCTAGAGCACGCAAATGAGAGGAATCGAACTACTTCAAAGCTGCTGCTTCTTTCGATCCAAGATTCATACAGGGTGTTCGACATACGTCAAGTCCGCCTTCAAGTCTAGTTGCTCAAGGTCCATCACATAACTCAGATAGTATATATACTTTCTAAGCTGTGAAACATGGAAGATATCGTGCACTTCAGATAATTACTGTGGCAGAGAAATCTGATATGCAACTAGAGTGACTCGCTTAAGTATTTCAAACGGACCGACGAACCTTGGACTTAGATTCCCTTTTGCTCCAAATCTGGTGACTCCTCGCATTGGCGAGACTTAGAGAAATACATGATCACCTTATAAGAACTCAAGAGGTCGACGGTGCGCGTCTGAGTAACTCTTCTGACAGATTTGTGCTACCTTCAGCCGTTCGCGGATCAAACGGATCTTTTGAACGATTTGCTCAACGAGTTCCGGGCCAAGAATTTGTCGTTAACCAACTTTATCCTAATAGATAGGGGATCTATACTTCCATCCATAAAATACCTTATACAGAGCCATTTGATTGCTGGATTGATAGCTATTATTGTATGCAAATTCGACTAACGGTATATTCATGTCCCAACTTGACATCAAGTCCAAGGTGCAAAGCCGTAACATATCTTCGAGGATCTAGTTTACCCGCTTGGTTTGGCCATCTGTCTGAGCATGGTAGGCGGAGCTAAACTTTAACTTTGTCCTCATTGCTGACTGAAGGCTCTCCCAAAAGCATGATAAGAATCGTCCATCTTGATCAGAGACAATGGATATGGGCATACCGTGGAGTCGAATGATCTCATTGTGGTAGATCTGCGCCAGACGGTCAACACTACAAGCAAATTTAATAGGAAGAAAGTGAGCTGACTTGGTGAGTCGATCAACGATGACCCATACGGCATCATTTTTCTATTACGTATTTGGCAAACCAATAATAAAATCCATTGTTATGTGTTCCCATTTTTACTCCGGTATAACAAGGTTGTAAACTCCCTCACCCAAAATAGGTATTTTGTGTATATTTTATATTATTATATTTATTATAGATGTTGAATTTATTTAGAGTATTCTCTTAGTTAATTAGAAAATAAATTTTAGTATATTTACTTATATAAATATTTATTTAGAATTATTTTTAGGCTATTTTAGATTATTGGGATTTTTTCATAATTTATAGTTAATTAAAAACTAGTAACACTAATTTTTTAGGACTTTGAAGAATTTATTTTATGTTCAAAATTAATTAAAAATATCCCAAACTTTTATTTTAGGTTCTAAACAATAAAATATATTTTTAGAATTTTTTGAAATTTTTTTGATTATTTTTAGCATTTATTTTGAGTTAAGTATGAAAAACTGAATTAAAAACTAATTTCTGAAAAAGAAAACCCCAAAAGTAACTATTTCTGCCCAGTCAGCAAATAGGGGGCCCACCTGTCAGCCTCCCGCAGCGAACAGTGCGGGGCCCGCCTGTCAGTGACTGCGGGTTGGGTGTGGGTGAAGCCGAGCCGACCTCGAGCCCAGCCGAGTCAGAGTTCGACTCGGACTCAGCTGAGCCGAGCCGCGTGGATCCACGACCGTTCGATCTTAGCGGGGAGCCACGGATGGCTGCCACATGGCGCTTTCCGAGCCGTGGCTGCACTCTCTCTCCTCTCTATATATATAATAGTTTAAGTTATTTCCTAGGGTTTTTCTTGAGCCGATTTTTGGAGAATTGCCATCTAGGGTTCCTTCATCTTCCAGAAGCCATTGCGCATAGCTCCGGACTCCAAACGAGGCCTAGTTTCTTGCGTTAGAAAGATATTAAGGTTATATTTCTGATTATATAAATTGTTTTTCGAAATTATTAGTATTAAATTCTGGAAAATTCGTAGAGCACAGCATGTCCAAAAATAGATGTGTTTCGATGTTTTTGCAATTCTGGGAGAACCCAGAATCAGAATCATGAACCGTTTAAAGTTTCGGAAAGCTAATATCGAGATCATCGACATATATTTTTTCCAGAATTTAATACGAAGTATTTATATACTGTTAATTCTGTAGAACTTCTAGGTTAAAATTTAACCATCGGTGCACAATACAAAATTTGTATGTGCCATAATTCCCAAACGAATTTGAATTCAAATGAACCGTAAATTCTAGTATGTTTTTGATGCTGAAATCTACAAGAAATCATGCATGAAAGTTGAGTTTGTGTCGGTTGACTTTTTGGTCAACAGATCGCCTCGATTTGCGTGTCATGAGTCTCGAGTTGATAAAATTCAGTTTCTTTGGACAAAATTTAGGAATTAGCATAAAAATCAGAATAATAAGATTAAAATAGGATTTTAGAGTAATTATTCCAGAATTAAATAAATTAAAATAAATTATCTTTTGACGTGATAAATTTGTAATATATAGGCTATTTGGACTGTGACTTGGACTCTCATTCATACCAGCAACAGGACCCCAGGCAAGTGTACCTTGCTAAACTTTGTAATATTGTTATATATTTTCCTTGCTTCATTTATATTGTTGTGCATGCTTAACCTAGGACCGTGTGACTTACTTAGCGTCCGATTATTAGTTGGGTGCCAACACCGTAAGCCGTGTTGTGTATTGTCATCTAGAGATGGACATTCGTGCCCCTTTATATTCTCGTACTTGTCTTATCAAGTACATTATGACCCAGGATACTTGACACTATTCATGAGACAGGATCTTCCCGAGATATTCATGGTGATTCTGTATAGGATACAGGACTTGACAGAGATACTATATTCATAGATACTTTATGACTTGTTGCATTAGCTATGATCCCACTTGACATAGACATGAGACGTTATGGTCATGATATGCGTGGTTACATTGGGTGGGGAGAGACACATAGGCTACAAGCTGTTTCATATATATATCTACTACTATTGTGAGGCCGTAGACTCTCGTAGTAGAGCTAGGCACATTACGTGTTATTACCGCTACCGGCTCCCTGATACAGATCTTGTAGTGGCTCATCCTGAGTACTCATGATGCTCTTACTTGTATTTCACATAGATGGTTACATACTTACCCTACTTATTTCATTATCTACTGCACTGCATTTATTCTTGCTTGTATTTTCTGTACCTTGCTATGTCCCCTGAGGACCTGGAATGGATTATGTCCCAAGGATTTACAGACGAGATCTATCCCGAGGTATACGGGACCGGAGTAGAAACTGATACATGAGCTGTACCGACACCCGAGGATGAGGTGTTAGCTGAAGACTTTTCCTGAGCATCTATGTTTCATGCTCAGTATTTATTTTATTCTGTCATTTATATTTTTGTCTGCTTAACCATTGTATCAGATATTTATCGGGTTGTTCCCCGAAGCACTTTGTTGAGACTAGTTGATGATTTACATTCCTTATATTCTGTAGATCATATTTATATCTTGTGTGGATAAGATTAGTTGTGCCATATTGTCGTGGACTTGTTTTACAGCTTAAGTATGCCCTGATGGATCCATTAAATTGGGTTTGTCCATCGGTGCATGCTGCTGGCCATTGCCATGTATCTGGTCCCTCGGTATTTTGGGACTGGGGCGTGACATGGTTTTTGTGGTGGCCCATGCAGGTTTACGACTAAATCGTTCGATTTTAACTTAGGAACCGAGCAAGCCTGCACCTAGGATTAGAGTATAGGATCTCATCCACAACTGACTATGACTCACTCTCCTTCCAATCTATTCCGTTGACTAATTGCATCATGCTTGATTCATGTGCCTTCTCATTAGTTCCTTAAGTATAGCCTTCTCCTAGAATATAGAAGTCCATGTTGATAGAATGATAAGTAGGGTAACATTCCTATTAAGAGTACAGCTAGAGTATTGACACCCCACTAAGTCTAGAATATCTAGTGAACTCTAGAATTCCTTATCTCTAGAATTGGTTTACCTTTACCACCTAATGAATTATGAAGACTTGAGAGTAGTATAGACACTACTAGAGTTAGTTAGAACTTTTACCATAATGTTTGATCCTAGTATTGAGGAACTAATAGGAAACCAAAATTTAATATTAGGACTGAACCTAACCTTCACAGTTAGAGAAGTATTGGAGAACTACAAATTTAGGTTCTTGTCTTGAGATAAGCAGACAGTACCTTAGAAAGCCAAGAGCAATGTATAGAATATTTTCCTAATCATACCTCAAACCTAGCAACTAGCATACCACTTTTCCTTAGAAAATCATGATGCTATCTAGAGCCCCTATTCTAATTTCATATATTGCTCCTCTGCGACCATAGCGCTCGTTAGAGTGCGACGACTGATTACATTTCTTCTCTTCATCTTTCAATTCGTGCCAACTAACCCTTCTGATTATAGACCAAGTGATTTTATTATATGCTAGGATATATATATAGCTTGCTAGGATTAAAGTTGTAGTCTTGAATTTAAAAATTATGTGCTTGGTAGTTAGAGTTCGATAAGTTTGAGTTAATCTTGTAGATTATGACCCGATGATTATCCCTTAGTGTTAAATCACGTAAATTGTACCCCCACCTCGATACAAGTTATATTCCCTTTCCCTTGAGACTAATAATATTTCCATTCTCGCTATTGACACATGTTCTATGAGCACTATGATTAAGACTTAAGGTGACCCTTACCTATATAATGCAATAGGAGACCCTAATAAGTACCAAGATCTTTCCTCATATACCCTAATAAGAGTTTCTATTCTATTTTACATGTGCAAGGTTATTTGCAGGATCCTTTTAAAACTATCACAGTAGTACTTTAATTCTTATAAGTTGGGTAGTATGCTTCACAACCTAGTACCACATAGTCCACTTGACCCATCGAGATAGTGTAATTAAATGACATTAATTGTATGCTAGCATAAGACGACAGTGTTTATTCAGACAATAGAATTTAGAGGTCCTTGCCCTGTTTGGTCGACTAGCGACTTAGACAAGGAAGTTGTATGATAACTGTAGAGATTGTATAGTCTTAACTTCTTGTGGACTCGAAATATGTTGTGACTTCTTTCATCATGATCTAGCGCATTTATATTTCACAACTACCTTGACTTATGCTGCTATTTTATAGCCTAGTTTTGCAAGCTTATTCTTTATCGAGCTTGTTCATGACAAACTTATTATTGGGGAGGCCCACAATAATATATTTCAGAATTAGTGTATTAAGGTCTAGCCAACCTTAGTGTGCTTGATTCGCCCTTCGTAACGCTACTTTACGTGGATTGAGATATGTAGTGATTAGTAGACGAATATACTTGCTCTAGACATGTCTGACATATCGTATCGGTTACATAACTGTGCTAATACAAGCAGTCGAACAAAGGATTACCAAAATAGGATTTCAATCCATAACAGCTTTGAGAATTCCCATTTGAATTCTTTAAACGCCTTGATCCCGATACTTCTATTCTATTACGCTGCCCTTGAACTCTTTATTATTGGCCACCGTCTTCCTTTATTTCAGAAAGACGAAACCTCGTGCTTGGTAAAGTTTGATACACAGAGAGTACTGGATATACCCCATAGGTCGATCACATATTTGAGGATTATTCTTTCGTAATTAAGGACATATCATCTATGATATAATCGGTATTGAAGTTTGAGGATTGAATTACATGAGTAAATAAATTAAGGAATATTTTCTTAAAGTATATAGCCTTATGTGATAGATGGATAAATTCTAAGTTGGGTAGCAGTGCATTGTCAACTCGAGGGAAATTTCTTTTAGATTATGATCGAGTAAGATTAGATTGGAAGAGGTTTAAGCCATTTTAAATTTTGAGAATTTTAGAAGAATGACTAAGATGATGAGGATCAATGAATTTTAAAATCTTGATATTGAGGACCCCATATTTATACCTTAGGTACATGATTTAAATTTTGAATAATGAAAGTAAAATCATCAATTGGAGTTTAGAGGATAAAAATATAGAATTTCAGACTTGAACATTGGTGGACTGCATTTAAATTATTTTTCAATTTGATGATTCAAATTAAGAATTAAAATTTGATGGTTGGACTACCTATTTGAAATATTGAAGATGTGAATGGAATTTAAAAAGTTAAAGAATACAAAAATTTATAAGTGAAAATAGGAATAATATTGGACTCGAATTACTTCTAGAGGAGATTATGATAGTTGGAGATCGTGAGGTAAAATTTGATATGGGTTATTTAAATCTTGAAAAGATTATATGGATTCAATTTAAATTTGGATATTGATGATTTGGAAAAGTGAGAAGAGATTACAATAGGTTGAATTTTGATTTGAACAATGATTATCTTAATTTTGAAATGATCGCGATAGATTTAAATAGATTTTGTTATTTAAATTTTTGAAAGAGATTGCGATTGACGTACCTTATGTACGAATGTGAAGGATTTAACAAATTATGCCTTATTTTAATTTCGAGGACGAAATTGTTTTAGGTTGGGTAGATTGTAAACTCCCTCACCCAAAATAGGTATTTTGTGTATATTTTATATTATTATATTTATTATAGATGTTGAATTTATTTAAAGTATTCTCTTAGTTAATTAGAAAATAAATTTTAGTATATTTACTTATATAAATATTTATTTAGAATTATTTTTAGGCTATTTTAGATTATTGGGATTTTTCCATAATTTATAGTTAATTAAAAACTAGTAACACTAATTTTTTAGGACTTTGAAGAATTTATTTTATGTTTAAAATTAATTAAAAATATCCCAAACTTTTATTTTAGGTTCTAAATAATAAAATATATTTTTAGAATTTTTTGTGAATTTTTTGATTATTTTTAGCATTTATTTTGAGTTAAGTATGAAAAACTGAATTAAAAACTAATTTCTGAAAAAGAAAACCCAAAAAATAATTATTTCTGCCCAGTCAGCAAACAGGGGGCCCACCTGTCAGCCTCCCACAGCGAACAGTGCGGGGCCCGCCTGTCAGTGACCGCGGGTTGGGTGTGGGTGAAGCCGAGCCGACCTCGAGCCCAGCCGAGTCAGAGTTCGACTCGGACTCAGTTGAGCCGAGCCGCGTGGATCCACGACCGTTCGATCTTAGTAGGGAGCCATGGATGGTTGCCATGTGGGGCTTTCCGAGCCGCGGATGCACTCTCTCTCCTCTCTATATATATAATAGTTTAAGTTATTTTCTAGGGTTTTTCTTGAGCCAATTTTTGGAGAATTGCCATCTAGGGTTCCTTCATCTTCCAGAAGCCATTGCGCATAGCTCCGGACTCCAAATGAGGCCTAGTTTCTTGCGTTAAAAAGATATTGAGGTTAGATTTCTGATTATATAAATTGATTTTCGAAATTATTAGTATTAAATTCTGGAAAATTCGTAGAACACAGCATGTCTGAAAATAGATGTGTTTCGATATTTTTGCAATTTCGGGAGAACCCGGAATCAGAATCATGAACCGTTTAAAGTTTCGGAAAGCTAATATCGAGATCATCGACATATATTTTTTCCAGAATTTAATACGAAGTATTTACAAACTGTTAATTCTGTAGAACTTTTAGGTTAGAATTTAACCATCGGTGCACAATACAAAATTTGTATGTGCCATAATTCCCAAACGAATTTGAATTCGGACGAACCGTAAATTCCAGTATGTTTTTTATGCTGAAATCTACAGGAAATCATGCATGAAAGTTGAGTTTGTATTGGTTGACTTTTTGGTCAACAGATTGCCTCGATTTGCGTGTCATGAGTCTCGAGTTGATAAAATTCAGTTTCTTTGGAGAAAATTTAGGAATTAGCATAAAAATCAGAATAATAAGATTAAAATAGGATTTTAGAGTAATTATTCTAGAATTAAATAAATTAAAATAAATTATCTTTTGACGTGATAAATTTGTAATACATAGGCTATTTGGACTGTGACTTGGACTCTCATTCATACCAGCAACAGGACCCCAGGCAAGTGTACCTTGCCAAACTCTGCAGTATTGTTATATATTTTTCTTGCTTTATTTATATTGTTGTGCATGCTTAACCTAGGACCGTGTGACTAACTTAGCGTCCGATTATTAGTCGGGTGCCAACACCGTACGCGGTGTTGTGTATTATCATCTAGAGATGGACATTCGTGCCCCTTTATATTCTCGTACTTGTCTTATCAAGTACACTATGACCCAGGACACTTGACGCTATTCATGAGACAGGATCTTCCCGAGATATTCATGGTGATTCTGTATAGGATACAAGACTTGACAGAGATACTATATTCATAGATACTTTATGACTTGTTGCATTAGCTATGATCCCGCTTGACATGGACATGAGACGTTATGGTCATGATATACGTGGTTACATTGGGTGGGGAGAGACATACAGGCTACAGGCTGTTTCATATATATATCTACTACTATTGTGAGGCCGTAGACTCTCGTAGCAGAGCTAGGCACATTACGTGTTATTACCGCTACCGGCTCCCCGACACAGAGCTTGTAGTGGCTCAGCCTGAGTACTCGTGATGCTCTTACTTGCATTTCACATAGATGGTTACATACTTACCCTACTTATTTCATTATCTACTGCACTGCATTTATTCTGGCTTGTATTTTTTGTACCTTGCTATATCCCCTAAGGACCTGGAATAGATTATGTCCCCAGAATTTGCAGACGAGATCTATCCCGAGATATACGGGACCGGAGTAGAAACTGATACATGAGCTGTACCGACACCCGAGGATGAGGTGTTAGCTGAAGACTTTTCCTGAGCATCTATGTTTCATGCTCAGTATTTATTTTATTCTGTCATTTATATTTTTGTCTGTTGAACCATTGTATCAGATATTTATCGGGTTGTTCCCCGAAACACTTTGTTGAGACTAGTTGATAATTTACATTCCTTATATTCTGTGGATCATATTTATATCTTGTGTGGATGAGATTAGTTGTGCCATGTTGTCGTGGACTTGTTTTACAGCTTAAGTACACCTGATGGATCCATTAAATTGGGTTTGTCCATCGGTGCGTGCTGCTGGCCATTGCCACGTATCTGGTCCCTCGGTATTTTGGGACTGGGGCGTGACAAAGGTTCTGCATCTTCCCGCCAGGATTCCGGTGCTCGTCCTTTACTCGCTGACAGGTCATGAATTATGACACAAACATCGACATATCCCTCTTTCATGTCGTGCCACCAAAATGTCGTACGGAGGTAACGATACATCTTTGTGCTCCCTAGATGTGAAGACTCGCATAGTGGACTTCAATGAGTATCTCTTTTCTGAGGTTTGCATCATTAGGAATACATAATCTTTTCTTCACCCACATCATTCCATCCACGCTGACCGCAAAGTTGGTCGCCTTTCCTGTTGAGATAAAATTACCCATCTTCTCTAGGAATAGGTCATCCTTCTGAGCGGACTTGACCTTCTCCAATAGGTCTGGTTCGAGGCACAATTGAGCCAATTGTGCCCCTTTGTATCTGATTCAGATTGTAATGCCTAAACTTTTTAGATCCTTTCGTAGCCCATCACTGATAGCTAAGCTCCCTATAAATACTCAACTTAGTGAATCAGCTACAACGTTGTCCTTGTCCGGTGTATATCTGATCATCAAGTCAAAGTTGCTAAGGAGTTCGAGCCGACATCGATGTCATAAATTCAGATCCTTTTGAGTATAGAGGTACTTGAGGCTTTTGTGATTCGTGAAAATTTTATACGGTACGCCATAAAGGTAATGTCGCCATAACTTCAATACGAATACCACCGCTGCCAGTTCCAGATCGTGTGCCGGATAGTTCTTTTTGTGAGGCTTTAATTGCCTCAATGGAAAGGCTATCACCTTGTCCCTCTACATAATGACACAACCCAAACCCTTGCCTGAAGCATCGCTATAAATCTTAAAATTATCGGGCCCGTCCGAAAGAGTAAGAATCAGTGCTGAGATGAGTCATTGCTTTAATTCTACAAATAAAGCTTCACAGTTGTCCGACCATGCGAACATTACTCCTTTCCGAGTGAGATGAGTTAGAAGCAAAGCGATCCTTGAAAAATATTTTATGAATCTCCTGTAGTAGCCCGCTAGACCAAGGAAGCTCCGAATGTCGTTGGCCTACTCAGGTCTCTTCCACTCCATGATGGCTTCAATTTTCTTTGGGTCGACTGAGATGCCTTCCTTAGAAATAATGTGCCTGAGGAAATATATGTTATCCAACCAGAATTCGTACTTATTTAGCTTTGCGAATAACTTACTGTCTCGAAGAGTTTGAAGCACCATCCACAGGTGTCCTGCGTGTTATCATCATTCTTCGAGTACACTAAGATGTCTTCTATGAATACCACCACAAATTTATCAAAGAATGATCAGAACACATGGTTCATCAAATCCATGAATGTAGTAGGAGCATTCATCAGTCGGAACGGTATGACAAAAAACTCATAGTGGCCATAGCGGGTGCAAAATGCTGACTTCGATATTTTCTTTAGCTTGATCTTTAATTGGTGGTAACCAGAGCGAAGGTCTATCTTCAAAAATACTGACATCCTTTGCAGCTGATCAAAGAGGTCGTCGATCCTGGGAAGGGGATATTTGTTTCAGATAGTGACCATATTTAGTTTCCAGTAGTCTATGCACAGCCGTAATGTCCCATCTTTTCTTTTCATAAACACCATCGACACGCACCAAGGAGACATGCTCGGACGAATATTGCCACAGTCAAATAGTTCTTATAGTTGGAACTTTAACTCTTTTAGTTCTGTAGAGGGCATTCTATGGAGCTTTGAAAATCGGTTGGGTATTTAGGAAGATATCGATGGTGAACTCGATTTCTCGGTCGGGTGGCATGCCAGGTAGTTCGTATGGAAACACATCAGGGAATTCTGCCACAACGAAAGAAGACTCAATATTTTCACAATTTTGCTGCTTGTCTCGAACCGACGCTAAGTATCCCTCGCATCCAAAGTGTAGCATCCGTCGAGCTGACATCGCAGAAATTAATATGAAGGCCTTCGACGCTTCTGCTGCTGAACCACTCGTTTAGCAGAATTCGGCCTCTCCAAGTAGACGAAAGATGACCCATTTCTCTGCACATTCGATAGTTGTCGAGTAAGCAACGAGCCAATCCATCCCTCAAATAATGTCGTAATTTCGAAAATCTAGAACTAACACATCGAGCGAAAGTTTCCATAACAAAAAAAATGGCCTTCCTTGACGGTTTATTTCTTGACGGTCGTGGAAAACCGTCAAGAAGAGGGGTTATCTTGACGGTTTTATGTATACGTCAAGAAAACACACGTTTTATGTTAATTTAGCAAAATTTTACCAGAATAGTTGACAGTTTTAGAGGAACCGTCAAGAAACACCATTTAATTTGTTGACAGTTTGGTGATAACCGTCAACTATTGTCTGTGTGGAAAAATTGTCGCAATTTTTTCAGCGGCCATTATAGTAAAAATTTTAAAAAATTCTTATTATAGCATCTACTTGACGGTTGCTTGATTATTTTGATCGCTGCTATCTATAAGGAGAAAAAGCCCTCTCCCTTCTTCCTTAAAAAAACCCAATCGAGTTCTTTCATGATTATTTTCTTCTATCCCTCTCTCTCCTTGCTCTCCATTTCTCCTCCAAGTAATTCCATTTCTGCCCTATTTCTAGCCTCATCCTCTACTTTGTTCTGTCATCCAATAGTTCGAAACCCTAACCCTAGCTTCTTATATCACCACCTTCCATTGAGCCACCAACTGATGGCCAACGGCAGTAACAACTCCTCCTTCAATGAGACCTAGTTTGAGACTTCTAGGTCCAGTTCCTCCATCAAAAAGTGGATCTGGGTGGTGGCGGCGGAGGCCGAGTTCACGACTTGGCTCATCGGGAGGGGACCACCGCAAGACGAAGAAGAGGAAGGGGTCCTAGTTCTTTGACCTTGAGCCGCAGGTCGATACGACGAGGAGGAGGAAGACGAGGATGACGGAGAAGACGGTAAGTAGTGGCTAAAATTAGTTTTTTTTTTGGCAATTTCCCCCATTTAATTTGGGGAAATTTAGTTCAAATGCAGAAATTAGGGTTTTCTTTTCTAATTTGATGGATCAATTGATCGACCTCGGAGGGGATTTTTTTGGTGGACGAACAATATTTTATGATTATAATTTTTGCAGCTAGGCCACTACATCTATGCTGATCACCGCCACCACCACATGACCGGCCATCAACATATGGTTCCACCACAAGGATTTCGGCAAAAATAAGGTGAGGCATGCCTCTATGCTATGGTGTTGGTGGCAGGAGTAGCTGCTGTGGTCGTTGCGGTGGTGGCAAGCATGAGCCCTGGCCTTCGCGGTCGATCTCTTAGATTTGCACCATGTGGAGTTTCAGGACCATGAGCCGACCATGAGCACATCGCTTCCGTCGTCAGGTCGGCGGTGGACGTCTGGAGTGCCAGAGATTTGATGACACTAACAATAGCACCAGCTACAGGTCTGATTCTAAATTATTAATCCTATATTAGTTTCGAAACTAATCTTTCATGACTGGTTTGATGATAAAAAGGATTTTATCAATACTGAGAGGAGCTACAATAATAAGACTGAGAGTGCAGAGGTAGGCGGGGAACAATGTTGTCGTGATCCCTTACGAGAAGAGCCACTGATATAGCCCGTACATCTGGTACAAAGAAATGGAGTTTCTCAAGCGCGTAAGCAAAGGTATGATAGAATTCAAAATCTTCTTGAGTTTGATAATTCAACAATCAATGACAAATATTTCCTCTTAACAATCACAGGAAGTTTGCACTAGAAGAGGGTCATCAACAATAGATCACAGGTAGATAAGTAGAAATGAAATTAAAGGCTACTTATGTGTTTGATGAAATATTGCTTTGATTTTTTTTTTAAATTTTAGTTTCTTGTCACATTGTGTAGTGACTTTGAGGGACTTGAGTTGAAACGTTTCTTTTCAGGCTGACTTGAGTTGAAACAAAAATGCATAATCATAATAGTTTCAAAGTTCACAATTAACATCAACGTAAGAGTGCCATGTAGTTTTCTGTCTTTCAGTCTTTAGTGAAATATGCGTACATGTGCTTCTTACGGTGATAATGATTTTAAGAACCATAATAGTTCTTAGGCTGCCTAGTTCATAATCTTTTTACTTATTATATACATTCTAGATGAAATGTAGGTAAGAAAATAAATTAATAAGAGAGGTTTTCTAGTGATAAGATCACATAGAAAAGATAAAATCACATTGATATCTCCACATTCTTGCTTCTCTGTTGTCCAATCAAGCAAATGAGGGAAACCATTAGGAAGGCCATGAGTAGCTCTAATGGTATTCAAAACTATGTTTCAAAATTAGAAACAATTCTTCTAAGAATGATTTTTTTTTATCTAAGGAGGCAATTGATATACGAGTGATGGAATGTAGAAAAAGTGATGATTTAAAATATATGAAATGAAATGGAGGAAGAATAATAGAATTTGATGTAGGAACACTCACCAATTTATTTTAATTTTATTGTCCTGATCCATAGCACATGGCAAACAACTATTGACTTCTAATGATTCAGTAATAGAGTCATAATTCTGATCTTTATCTAGAAAGAGTATTCTCTAATAGATAACATCATAAATAGATTCTAGGATAATAAGCACATATAATCTCTATGGTTGTTCTTCATATTCCAATTAGCTACTAAATCTCAGACTTTGTAAACATAAAAATTGCCACTTAAAATAATATATGAAGATTTCTTCTTCGACCTTGCACAGGTACAATTGCTATTGTTTCTATTGTCATATTGATCATGATATTTTCTATTCAACGCTTTGGCACGGATAAATTTGGTTATGCATTTGTTCCTATCATTCTACTATACTTCTTCTTCATCAGCGGTATCGGAATGTACAACTTATGTGCACATTGAGTATGAGTTTTGTATGCATTAAATCCAAAATACATAATAGACTATTTCAAGAGAAATGGAAATAAGGTTGGCTCTCTCTTGTTGGGGTTGTGTTGTGTATTACAAGTATGAAACTAATACATTCATGATATTTCTTAATATGTTATTTTTCATAGTTTACTAGAACTGCTAAATGAAACAGGAAACATTCATGGTGTAGGTTGGTTCAAGACCATGTTAACTTGGGAGAACCTACTTGGATCTCCTACATTCAAATGAGACATCAAATGGTCATGCTGAGGCAAATTCTGATATTAATTTATGTCTTCAATTTGCCAGTCATGGTTCAATAGATGCAGCTTGTTTGCCCTAGTTTCTGAGGGGAAGGTAAGATGAAATTATATGCTTCTTTTGATTATTTTGAGCATATTTGTTTCATTCATCTCTCATCAACGTTTTTTACTTTTTATGCAGGCGAGGTCATTAGTGATAAGGACAGATGTCCACAATGCAAAGGGAACAAAGTCACATATGCACTAATACACAGCTTCTGCACATCCCAAACACATGACATATCTCTCATACACCTACTTGCACACACACTTTTGTAGTAATTTTGTAATACACCTTGTTCTTGTCTCGCCCTCTACTCGCCAGAAAAGTTAACTCTTGATGCAATGCAAAGGGAACAAAGTCACATGTGCACTAATACACAGCTTCTGCACATCCCAAACACATGACATATCTCTCATACACCTACTTGTACACACACTTTTGTAGTAATTTTGCAATACACCTTGTTCTTGTCTCGCCCTCTACTCGCCAGAAAAGTTAACTCTTGATATTCTTAGCATATTTTCATATTTGAAACTTACTTGTCAATTTAATTTATGTTCATAGATATGTGCCCATTTCATGAAGGGCTCTGAGAACTCTAGAAATTCCTTGGGATAGCATAATAGTAACAAGTTGGTGGTAGTTCCATTTGTATGGCTTCTGCAGGTAATAAGATTAGACTGGATATATAAAGGAAGAACAAATATATGTTTTTATATTAATGTTATCATATTAGTGAATAATTGACCTTCTAATTGTGTATGTATTTATTCTTAATATTTGGCAATATATTATGTATTGCTTCTATATACTATCATGAAACTAAAGTATATTTTCTATGTCAAGTAAGGAGTTACAGTTAAACATGTGCACTATGAGTAATTTCTATTGCTATTTTTTTGATGATACATCAACCTATATATATAAAAAGTTTATCCTATAGTCTAAAATTTAATGCTTTTTGGTTTCAGGTGGTATAAATCTAGGGGATTCCATAGTTCTACCAAACAAAGCAGCCTTAACAACATATCAGTACTTCGAGAATGTGAGAAATTTCCTCATTGTTGTCCAAGAATTGGGTCTTCCAACATTTGAAGCATCATGTTCGATAGATCATACCCTTCTTGCATCTCATTGCTTCCTATAACTTACTCACATCGGCATAACATCAACTTTTTGTGTATCGTCGGGTACTTTGGAGTGACAGTGACTATGTTAGGTATGACACATGTTTTGGGATATCCTAGCATATTTTGTTCATACAAGTGAGTTTTATGGTCACTTTAGGAAAGGAGATAACAAATTATGGTACATGCTTGCATTTTTTGCTTACACACATACATATATGCATGTATATGGCCATCATCTGAGAAATCTTATCTATTCATATATTCTTATTCATTTCTTAGGGAATCAAAGTCACTTATTGTTTCTACATTTATGTTATTTTACATGTTATGGATATTTAAATTCGATCTGGATTCTTGTTAGTTTGTTAGTGTTATTACATTTTTATGAGTATGATTCGTGTTTGAAACTCCAAAACTTTCTAATGTTCTGATGTCATCATGGATAGCCTTTCAATAGGTTAATAATAAGGCTGATGCAGGAAATACCCTATAATAAACCGTTTTAGCCCTTCTGTATTTAGAAATAAATTTAGTACCAATTCTTCCTTTCTGAAATCCCATCTTCAGGATATACTAGTATGGACATAAGCCTGTCACTTTTTGAGTCTCTTGTCATCCATTTTCTCTTATCTTATTCACATTCTTATCCTAGCTACGTAAGTTCCTTTAGCATTTTTATTGTTGTTGGTGTGGCTTGACTCCATCATCAGCACCCACCCAATCATTCTTCTTTCATAATGGGGTCGACTATGGATCATAAAAGAGCTCTAAAAAATATTTAATTGAGTTTTTATGACCGGTTGTCGATGTGACGTAGCTGTGAGCATAAGAGGATCATGCCATAGCTGTGAGCTATGGTGACTTATTACAAATGAGATATCCTTGATGGTTGTTGATGTTACCTGAAAGATGTTTTTTTTTTCCTTCATTAAACAACTGTTTCTAGACTGTATTTTGGGAAGGGTTGGGAACTGATTAGTTACTGACCAACTCGACAAATGTTTGTTCGTTCGAGGGATAAAGAGTTCCAAGGTCAATAGCAGAATGAAATCTGTTAGATCTGAGCCCTTGCATCTTGGATAATGCAATATGGTTAGAAGTGAGATGTGGGTTATTTTTATTCTTGGTTAATTTTCAACCAAATATAATGAACTTTTTTCGATTTGCATGTTGCTATAAACTATTATAATTAGTGACTAAATACCATGAACTTTTCTTGGTTTGTAACTTATCGGCATAGGTTAGCAAGTTATGAATCGAGTAAAGTCCAAGGTATATGGTTCTTAATTATAATATAGGTAACAACTTGCAAATTGAGAAAAGTTGAGGGTATTAGTTGCAAATTAGCCTTTTTGCGGATTACAGAAAGATATCATTTCATGATTTAGTTTCGATTTATGGAAGATAAATTATCTTTGAAATCCTCAAAATGATATTTCTTTGATCTGATGACATGCCACCAATACCATCAATGTTGTCTTTTTATTAGATTACAATACACGCAAACATGCATAATTATCAAACAGTTAAAAAACTGCTCTTATGTCCTTAATATACAAGAAGTGCAATCATGCATGATACTTTAGTTTATTTGATAATTCTATTATCCTGATATTCCAGCCAATTTTGATGAGCCATATTTGATGGAAATCATCAAATTTGGTTTCTTCTTTGTTCTTAGCACTTTAAATTAAATTTATAATAGAACATGAGGGCGTTGTATCCCTCTTTGAAGAAGAGGTGATATTCCTTAGTTGTCTTTTAAGTAAAGAGGTAATATTCCTTAGTTGTCTTTTAAGAAAAGAGGTGATATTCCTCAACCGTCTTCTTACTACCAGAACTTTTGTGGATCATCATCATTGATTCATCGTCATTCAATAAGAACATCATCATCCAGGACTTCTCTTATCAAGGTGTGTCTGTTGTGGATCAGGACTCAAGGTTGAGAATCATCACAGATGACTTGACCAAGTTTTAGTTACTAGTGTCATCCTAACATCCTCTCTTAGTTGAAGTTCCCGAATAGGTGAAATTGAGAAAGAACAAAAATATTCTTTCTTCATTCAATTACTTCAAGCAAATATATTGCTGCCCATATTTATTATTGTTGTTAATATTAAAATGAAGATCAGTAGGTCCTCAAAGGCATAAGTTTATACTATATGCCAAAATACAAGCAGTGGGACTTTATATACTCATACATCAATGCTAACTTCATCCTCTGGGAAAGCTAAATACTTGATCATACCAGCATTCCATCTATCTGTTCTCTTGTTCATCCACTCTCCCAGCATTCTATAAGAAACTTAACCCCCCTATCCAAACCAATGAAAAACAAACTATTCTGCAGAGTTCTTGCAATTTCTTTCATATGGTTCCATAAGATTATTGAGTTCTAACATTTCTCAATTACAGGTTGTTGATGGCTGCCTCCTTATGGAAATTGCTTCTGATATATCCGTTTGCATCCATGTTTTTGTTCTAGGTCAAATTTCACCATATCTTGCCATGTAACACATTTGTTCAATTGCCCACTATTGTTATTATTGCTATTATTTTTAGTGAATTGAGTACTTGTTATGTATATATATTTGTAATGAATGTATATTTTTTCTTAAGTTTATTGTCTATGACAGGTTTTGAATCATCGAATTTACAAAGAAAATTCTGTCAAATTTTTGGCATAAAATTTTAGAACTTTATAGTAACTATTAGCTAGCCCACCCTACTTCAAAATTCTGGTTCCGCCCCTGGAACCTTGGAATAATATGTTAATTCAAAAAAGCACAAACAAGGGATATGTATGGAGGAGTGTTTGATGTAACACAGGGTGATATGAATGTTGGAGGATCTTGGTACTATATTATTCGTGTCAGTTCTAATATATTTGTAGTTCGTAACAGTACTAGGTGCATAAAGTTAAAGAGTAACATTAATTCTGTGGTAGCAGTACGGGATACATTAATTTGCTCGATGTAAGTAGTTTTCCAAGGAAGGCATAGAAAGTAATTGGTGAATGTGGTTCACTTTGGAATGTTTCCTTTGAAGATAAAGTACCAGATAATGGAAATTGGTAACTATATATATCATCAAGCATTATTAATATAAATATTTAATCTACAGATTTATCTGTCTCTATGATTTAGAAAGGGCTATAAAAAGTTGTGATTCAATTTTGTAGCCAGACCTTTTAAAATCTTGGAAATGGCCAATCATGCATGGCTTATAACTATCAAGAGGGAACAAGAGTTAAATTTTTCTTTGCATAGCCTTATAAGGAAAAAGTATAAAAATCCTAGCATTACGAACAAAGGTGTTTGCAGTTCAATTATATATTTATTATGCTATGCATATAGTTTTATGAAACTCATATGTTAGTTTTCTTGTAATTTGTAAGTGCAACATTTTCATGCATAGTTTAATGCATGCTAAATCAAGTTTCCCCACCTTAGTTTGCAATATCGACCGATAAAGATACGATATAGCCAATACCGATACAGTTTTGCATGTTTCGATTTAACAACAAGAATACTTTTAACTACATAGCGGTATATATTTCCTTCTTAGTCTTATGCGTTAAATTCTTTTAATTCTACCAGTTTATGGCTTTTTGTTATAAACTTCTTTATAGAAAAATAATGTAATTACTTGTTCATGTGACAAATACTAAGAATGATTTAGTGACAAATCTAGAATTCGGAAAAATACTTTTAGTGGCTACAGGAGCAGCTAAAGGTAATCAACATCATCTTTTCATGAAGCAAGGTAGTGGCACCATTAATTACATGATTTCCATGCCCTTTATCTATTTTCTTAGATACTAATAATGTAATAAGCTCTAGAAACATTAACTTCTGGTCAAAATTTTATCGTGCACAATCCCAACCCTTTCTTATATAATAGTAGAACTTCCAAGCTTTCCTCACTTGTCAGATAATATCCTCTTATCAAATAGATATGTATGTTATATAGCCTTCTATTAATTGTCATGTATAATCATGTATTAGAAATACTTCTTATGTCCTTTAGGTTTTTTTCTCTCCTATTATATGTGCTGTTACTTTGGACAAATATAAGCATTCAACCGCACATATGCGACAGAGAACTACTGATGACAAAAAGGATAAGGGAAACTATTGCAACAGAGGTTCCATTAACCTGTTCACCACTAGAAAAGAGCAGAAACATTGGGTATGTCTCATGAATCCCTTTTGTAGGCCATTTGGTTTTTTTTATTCCTCGTCTTATTAGGTTGTAGATGTTTAGGATGGTGCAGCGTTAGCTCCATGCAAGAGAAGGAAAAAAGGTCATTTCATGATCATACTCTTGATCTGCTTTTAGATAATTTGTTTCAATTTTACTAGTTCCAATATGGATACCATCTTATGTAAACTTTTCAAGAAGAAAAAATGGTTTTCCCTTACTCTTTTGTACCGAGACTTATAGGAACAATGGCATATCATTTGAGTTACCCAGCAAAATAGCTACTAGGCATGTTTCACAGCCTACTTGTGGTGTAAATAATCCTTTTAGTTTTCAATACCGGAATGTGGACATCCTTTCTCCTATTTTCTTGTCTGTTGCTATCTCTGTTATATGTACTTAAACCTTCTTTATGATACTTATTACTACTTTTTTTCTTGGTCTCTAGAAGGATGCTGAAGAAGAAATTAAAGAAGTAGCTCATAAGAGCAAATCAGGGGAGGGCTAGTGATGAGAAGCATCTTCCTCCAATCTTGAGAAGACTTGAAGGAACTCAATCTCAACTTATTACCTTGAGGATCAACATCATAATTATGGTCTTCTTTATGATTCTTTGTACTCTTCTTCCTCCAATATTGAGAAGACTTTTGTTTACACTTTGTATATATCATTCTTGGATGTTTGCGATGTACAAACTATGAATTTGTGATGAATAAAAAGAATGTATATTATAATATTATATGTGTGTTCATTAATTGGCAAAGTGAAGCAAATAGTATATAATTATAAATAAAATTTTGTTACAAAAATCTGCTTCTCTTGACTATTATTAAACGTCAACAAAAATTTGAAGTTTTGCAATAAACATCATTTCTTGACGGTTTTTAAACATCAAGAAAGGGTTTTCTTGACGGTTTTTTCGTGTCAAGAAAGGATTTTCTTGACGGTCATTACCCGTCATCTAGGCCAGAGTAACGAAAAGTTCATGTTTACCTTAACAATTTTTTTGCTATATTTTCTTGACGGTTTAAAATCGTCAAGACAGTTCCTTTACTTGACGGTTTAAAACCATCAAGACAACTAAAACAGAAACCGTCAAGAAAAATATGGACTTTTCTTGACTCTGGCCTAGATAACGGATCCAGAACTGTCAAGGAAACCATTTTTTGATGAGAAAAAATCGTCAAGAAAAGCCATTTTTCTTGTAGTGTTTCTTCCTCCAATACAAACATGACCGCCCTGACATACTAAACGAACATGTATCTTCATGCTCGAGGGGGTGCTAACACTAATGTCTAGATATAATTGTGTCATTTCTAGCTTGTTTTCTATGGCAAAATCCGTGGATATAAAACTGTGCGTAGCACCAGAATCAAATAAAATGCGAGAATGTAAGTTATTGAAAAGCAATATACCTGACACAACGATGTCCGAAGCGAGGGCCTCTTACCGTGTCAAAGTATACACCAGGACTTGAGCTTGATGACGCTCTTGTTGCGGCGTAGCTCGGTTGGCTTGGTGCGCCAGAGCAGAATTTGGATGTTGAGTGCAAAGCTTAGAGGGGTAAGGACAGTTACTAAACTAATGGATTGAATCACCACAACGGAGGCATGACCCGATCCTTTGGCGACAGTAGTTTCCAGTGTGCCCTTGTCTGTTGCAGTAGGTACAACATTGCCCTAGATTTCCTCTCGGATGACCGCCGTTATTTGGACGCTTTGGAGCGGTATTTTCTTCCGCGTTGCTAGGCTCTTGTGATTGGAAGTGTAAAATTTCTCACCCAAAAATAGGTATTTTGTATGTATTTTATATTTATTGTGTTTTATTTTGAATATTTTAAAAATTAATTTTAATCCAGTTGTTGCATGGGAACACTTCACCGTAGTTTAAACATTAATAACATAGGACGACCAAAAAACCTATATCGCCCTTCATAGGAAATAGCCTACACAGGAGACACTACCCGTAGGATCTTCATGTGATACAAAATTCGACCATTCAACATTAGTATGGCACTAGTATAAAAACCGCAGTTTATTGGATTTAAAATTTAGATAATTTTATATAAATAATTCATTTGTGATTATTTTTCAATCCAACCTTTTACAAATAGCAACCGATAATTCTACTATGCCAATTTAGGCCACTTTTCTCTTTTATAGGATTTATTTATTTAATTATTATTATTTTTAATCTCATGGAATCAAATCAAATTATTGTCATATTAATTAATTGATTAGCTGTTGACTTTTAAATAACTAACAACCTAATTAGGAAATAATTTAAACTAATTCTAAAACTACCCATGACCGACCCCCTTCAAACCCGCGGACCCCTCCCCTCTCTTTCATCTAAAAACCCTAACCTTAAATCTTCTCATCAAAAACCCTAACTTTCTTCTTCATCTCCTTCCTCCAAGCCGCCACCACCATAACCAAGCCGACCCCCCTCCTCACGTGGACACACACCATCTCCTTCATCCAATAACCCTAGTTCTTCATCCTTCTCTCTCTAGTAAGTCTCATTCTTCCTCAAACCGTCTCTATTGAGTATGAATGCATGAATAATTATTGTATATATAAAATTAAATAATTTTTATATGTGTTTGTAACACATTGCCATGTTCTTCATTGTAGGATTTTATTTAGGGTTTGCATGTAAAGAATTGAACCCATGAATGCATGTATGCACCCATAGGCAGAAACCTTGATTAAACCTTGTTATTAATATAGAAATATGATCTTTAAATTATTTTTATCCATATTTTTACTGTTTATTTCAGATTTTTAAATTAATATTATTTTTTGAATAAATTGTACGTACAATGGGAATGGTGACATAGTTTTATATTTTCTACAAAACTAGTCATAGAAACCTTCTAAAACTTTGTAGATAATTAATATCTGATGTTATTAACCTATATTAAATTCAATTTTAAAATATATTTTACAAAAATATTATTTTTGGTTTAAATGGTTTTTATGCATAAAAATGTCATCTAGTTGACCTAGTTTTGATGTATGCATGTTGGAGACTCTTGGACTTTGTTAGGACTAAATAGTAGATGAAAAACCTAATTTTTCTATATGGATTACTATTTTTCAGAATATATATTCTAAAATTTATTAAATAAATATAAATTTTGTGTCTATGATGTCATAATAACCATGTACCACCCCTTTGAATGCATACTAGCAAATTTGGTTGCCAACCCAAATAGGATCAACTTGTAGATGGTAAAACCCTAATTATTTTTTTATAAATAAAATAAATATTATTTATTTTAATTATTACTGATTTTATCATAATATTCAGAGTTTTATTTCTTTTTAGAAAATTAGAATTCTAGGTGTTTTATGTAACAAGTTGACATAATTTTGACAAAACTTGATCCCGACAATTTCAGACTTAAATTTCGACAAAAAATCTATGTTTTCTACATCTAAAATTATATTATATTATTTTAATTCTGATTTTTAAGTATTTATTCCAGAATTATCTATTTATTAAAATTGGTTTTATTGACTTGTCGGTAACCTGTTATGACCTAATTTTTGTTTTTACTTAGTTTTGGACTCATAGAAATTATAGGAGATGACCCTATCACTAAAAAAATTATTTTCTAATAAAATTTCCAAAATTAAGAACTAGTTACTAATGTTTAACGACTAGTAATATTTTGAGGTCTAGTTACTAATTAAAAAATTAACTAACTTATTTTCTAATGTTTAACGACTAGTAATATTTTGAGGGCTAGTTAGTTGCAGTGCAATCAACGTAGAATTAAGAACTAGTTAATAACCTAATTTTAACTTGATTGTAAGAGTCTAATTAGAGTAATAATTAATTGGTAGGTGTTCGAGACGTTCCTGTGGAGAGCTCCGGACCAGATTTATTATGCTCGCATATTGGCTTGGAAGGCAAGTACACCTTGCTTGTTTGTATTGTGCAGTTTATATTATGCCAAGTTTTTATTTTGATAGTTGTGTGCACACGCGTTAGAGTAGTAGACGTACCCGTTATGTTGTGAAGATACATGGTATCTTATGACCTGACACTGTTTCAAACACGTTCACTGAGTGAGTGAGTGAGTGAGTGAGTGAGTGAGTGCATGGACTGGCGTATTGACTGGCCATCGGTACGTGAGTTCGCGTCTTGTGTTAGTAGTCGGTGTTAGTTTGAGTTCTAAATTTTTATTGACGTCATTGCACTATGTCTGTACCGCGTATATAGTTCGGATAGTTCATTGGGAGGAGAGAATTTGATAGTGAGCGTATGTGATTTCTGTTTTTTACTGTACTATAAAAATGGTGCAACTGTGTAACCCCCAAGTTCTTTGGAGAGCCTGGTGGGATGACTGTTCTTCTATTTTTTGCCCCTCATGCGCCATTAGAGATGTCTCGAGTACATTTCACATAGATGGTTTAGTTACCCTATTTATTGTTTACTGCTTTACTTTCATGCATGTCGATTTCTGTGTACTTGTTATGTCGCTCTAAGGACTTGGCACCTTTTTCAGATCCCGATGAGCACTTATACCCGACGGATTATAGAGTTAGAGATTTTACAGACAAGGACTTCGAGGTAGAGCCACAGGAGTTTCTTTGAGCATTCATTCATGAACGACAGTTGCTTAGTGTCTTGGGTGTTGTTATCTAGTTATTTGACACCCAGACTATTTTTTTATTGCTTAGTTTTATTTTTTCAGTATTTTTTGTACTCATTTTTGGTGGATTGTTCTCCACTAGATATTCTTTTGTAATAGATTCTGAGAGTTACCTATTTTATACAGTTTCCTATTCTATGATATTTTGTGGATGAGACTAGATTTTACCTGCCTGTGATATTAAGTCTTAGTTATATTTTACAGCATACTATGACTGGTTAGTTCCATTAAATTGGGTTCCTATACTTGTTTGTATAGCTGGCATGTGTACGTATACCTGGTCCTACGTATTTTAGGACTGGAGCATGACATATTTTTAGTGGCGGCCCATGCATGTCTAGTTAGCCATTTTGGTTATGTAACTGTACCGAGAGGGCCTACACTTAGGATTAGATTTTTAGGTCTCATCCATATTTGACTATAACTCACCTTCCTTCAAATTCGTCATATTTAAATAAATGCTTCAATCCTGCTTGATTCATATACTTTTCCTAATATTTCGTTCATCACTTGCAGAGAGAAGAATTTGCGTAACAGACGTGCTGCTTCCAGGCGCAACACGTCTCCAGGGGTCGATGGCCAATCACCAGGAGAGGCATCAACACCTCCTCGACTTTTAAGACCGAACAGACAGACTAATAATCCAGTTCCACCAGCTCCTCCTATTTTGCCTAATGGAGCTCCCCTAGCTCTATCAGCACCACAGGATGACCTGACGCAGATGTTCCAATTCTTTCAGATGATGATGCAGGAAGAGAGACAGTAGGCTGCCGCACTGGCTGCCGAGCAGAGGCAGCAAGAGGAAGAGCATAGGCAGGAAGCTGTCGAGATAAGGTAGGGATTCCTAGCAGCACTTGAGAGGATGGCTACACCAGTACCCGCACTAGCCCAGACACTAGCTCCAGTGTCACAAGTGCGTGTTGGTTCAATTAAGGATTTTGTGCAAATGAATCCCAAGCCATATAAAGGCAATAAGAGCCCAGAGGAGACCACAAGCACCAGGAAGCTTTTTTTAGGCGTCACAGCTGCCTACGAACTTATGGATGACAAGCGTTAGGACTTAGTTAGAAGGGAACGCTCATCACTGGTAGAAATCGATGGAGCGCCAATTGGGTAAACACCAGACTAGGGAGCAATTCTTGGAGTACTTTGAGAAGAAATACTTTTCGGCCGCTGTGAAGGATGCATTATACAACCAGTTTCTCCTTCTAGAGTAGGGGAACAAAACGGTCGATGAGTATGACTCAAAATTTAGCCACCTCAGTAGATATGGCGTTGTTCTGATAACCAATGACTTGGAGAAAGCTAAGAGATTTAATCACGGGATGACTAAGGAGCTTCAATACTATACCATCTCATAGTCTCGGATCTCTTATACTGAATTATTTATGGAGGCCAGGATTCAGGAGGCCATCAGCAGGGGAAAAGGGAATAAACAGAGGATTCAGCAAGGACCAGCAAAGATGCAAAAAGAAGGGCTTATCCGACGACCAATGGGACAACAGCAGTAACAGAGGATGGGACCCTACCAGCTTAGAGAGTCACATAATTATAATTTTTGCGGCAAGAAGGGGCACCTAAAAAAGGAATGCAGGAAGAAACTGGGGACTTGCTTGATCTTCGGAGCGGGACAGCATCAGGCTCAGGATTGTCCGCAACGTAAAGCCATAGTTCCATTAGGAGGGCAGAAGCCAGCAGTACCGGCACCGGGAGCAACCAACCAAGGAGGAGGATTACCTCGTTTACCAGCACCAGGAGGTCAGCAGAGAGGACATCCATTGGCATTGTAGCTAGTACAGTTCGAGAGAGCTAGAGAGCAGGCAGGAGCTCAGAGGCAAGGACATATGTTTTCTCTGAATCAAGGAGGTGAAGAGACTGAAGAAGAGGCTATTACAGGTATTATTCTAGTCGGATCAGTACCTGCCACTGTTTTATTTGATTCTGGGGCCACTCTTTCATTCATATCATCTAGGTTTGTAGCAATGCATAGAATAGCTACTTCACCCTTGCCTAAGAGTTGGAGGATTCTTACAGGGGAGGAATAGTGCATGTACTACTACCTGTAGGACTTGTTCAGTTATTATTTGTGGTCGGGAGATGAGGGCTCGAATTTTGGTATTTCTAATGCCAAATTTTGACATAGTGTTGGAGATGGATTAGCTTAGCCAATATCATGCAGTATTAGATTTTCATAAAGGTTGTGCTATCTTTAAGCCGCCAGGTCAGCCAGAGTTTGAGGTCATAAGAGAAACTACAGAGAAGGGAGTAGGCCAATTTGGTAGAGCTTGCATGGTGATGGAAGTTGCGCCTCCACCGATTATTGAGGAGTTTGTAGATGTATTTTTAGACGAGTTGCTGGGTCTGCCACCGGACAGAGAAGTCAAGTTTACTATTGAGTTAGTACCGGGAGCAGCACCGATATCTTTTAATGTGTATCGGCTGGCAAAGAAGGAGCTAGATGAGATGAAGGTATAGTTACAAGAGTTGTAGGACAAGGGATTCATTAGGCCAAGTGTATCATCTTGGGGAGCCCCAGTGTTGTTTGTGCCAAAGAAAGATGGAATAGTTCGCATGTGCATCGACTACAGAGCCCTTAATGCAGTGACCATCAAGAATAAGTATCCTCTATCTTGGATTGACGACTTGTTCAACCAACTGATAGGAGCATAAGTGTTTTCTAAGATTGATCTGATATCAGGATACCATCAAGTGAAGGTGAGGCACAAGGATATTCAGAAGACGGCTTTTAGGACTCGTTATGGTTACTACGAGTTCTTGGTATTGCCCTTTGGATTGACAAATGCGCCATCTGTGTTTATGAACTTAATGAACCAAGTATTCTATCAGTACTTGGACCAATTTGTGGTCGTATTCATCGACGATATTTTGGTGTACTCGAAGAGCCATGAGGAGGGCACGAGGAACATCTGAGGAAGGTACTAGAAATATTGAGACATCAGAAGTTATATGCTAAGCTGAGCAAGTGCGAGTTTCTCCTAGATCATGTATCTTTTCTTGGGCATATTATCTCGGGAGAAGGTATATCAGTGGATCCAGCTAAGATATCAGCAGTAGAGACGTGGCCGACCCTAACTGACATATCAGAGGTATAAAGTTTTCTAAGACTTGTCGGATATTACCGGAGGTTTGTGGAAAACTTTTTAAGGATTGCAAAGCCTATGACAAGGTTGACCCGCAACGACCAGGTGTTTATTTGATAGAGGAGAGTCAAATGGCGTTTGATGAGTAAAAGAAGTGCCTAATTACAGCATCGATCTTGACCATACCTACTTGTCACTACCATATTTTCTAGGAAAGGGTATTTTAGTAATTTTCTATTTAAATAAATATTGTGCTTGATAATTGTCACTACCCAATTTCCTGAGCCGGGTATTTTTTTATTTTTAATTTATTTAATTGTGTATTATTTATATTTATTTATATTTATATTTAATTAATGATTGTATTATTTTTATATTGGTTGTTTTAGGATTTTGGCTAGCCTGGACCCATATCAGACCCTAGTGGACCCATGTCCGACCCAGCCCACACCCCTGTGAGACTTATTTTGGATTTTAGAATATTTATTTTATTTTTAGAAGGTTAGTAGGAGAGATTTGGAGCTAGTTTGAGTGCTTTTAAAACCCGGAACCCGAAACCAAGTGGAGTAGGGGCATTTTGGGAATTTGGTGACTTATGTAACCCATTTTTAGTGCTTTGGCCGGCCCCCTACCTAACCCACCCGTGCAAACCAGCAAGGAGCAGCAGCCCTCTCCCCCTTCTCTCCATTCTTCACTTCTTCTTCATTTCTTCTTCTTCTCCACTTCTTCCTTCCTTCTCCAAGTAAGTCCCTCTTCCATTTTTCTTCTTTCTTTCTTCCATTCCTTCTCCTTATGCTAGCCCTAACCTTGCATTTTCCCTAACCTAGGTGTGAGGAGCTTAGATCTAGTGTGAAAGCTAGAGTTGGTGGCTTGGAGCTTGAGGGAGGTGATTTCTAGGGGTTGTGAGACTTTGGCCTTGGGATTCCAACTCCCAAGAGGTAAAACCTAACTTTCCCCTTGCTAATTATTTTTGTGTAGTGTAATTAATAGTTTAGAACCTTCCTAGACCTTTAGGCTACCCGTGGGAGGAAGTTGGAACTAGTTTGGTTGAGTTTAGAGACTTTGACATTAGGTTTTGTGTCGATTTCGGGTGGAATCCAAAATTGGCCCAATTTTGGGTGATGCCCTAGGTTAGACGGACCTAGATAGACGTTATCAGGTGTCTTGAGGGTGAGTGCGTATCTTCGTTCGGACATGGGAAGCCGCGTCGCGGAGAAACGGACGTTTCGGGCGAATTTGGGGATTTTCGTCGTCGCCGATTCTAAGTGCGTGTGTATTTTCGCCACGGGCCTAGAATCGACGTGGTAGCATTTTTTCTAGGATCTAGGTATCGTTTAGAGCGCGTGGGTAAATTTTGAGCCGATTCCGAGTTCGTTTGGTGTGCGTTTCAGGAGGTTTTCTGAACCACGCACCACGTGTTCGTCGAAATGACCGAACGGCCATTTTGACTTGGTTTCCTCGTTTCGGGCTTGTGCGTGCATTAGGTTAGTATCGGGGAGTGTGTGTTAGAGTTTTCGAGTTATATTTTGTATATTTTAGGGTGTTGGTGAGTTTCGGGGTCGTTGGGCGTGAGAGATGCGTGTTGTTTGTGTGTTGTTGTGTGTTGTGTTATGTTCGTGTATATATGTCTCTATATATATATTTATATGTATGTGTGTCCCTATATATATATATTTATAGATGTGTGTTAGTGAGTGCTTGTGTGAGTGTGTTAGTGAGTGTGTGTGAGTGTGGGTTGGTGCTAGTGTATGTGTGTAGGTGAGTGTGTGTGTGAGTGAGTGTTTAGATATAGATATATATGCACATGAGTTTGAGTTTGTGTGTATATATATGTATATATATTTATATATATATATATGTATGTGTGTTTATGTGTGTGGTTGTGTGTTTGTGAGAGTGTGTGCTAGTGTGTGTGAGAATGTGTGTGTGAGGGTGTGTGAGAGTGAGTGTGTGTTAGTGAGGATATATATATATATATATATATATATATATATATATATATATATATATATATGTATGTGTGTGAGAGTGTATATGTATAGATATATATAGATATATATGTATATATTTATATGTATTTGTATATATGTATATATATTTATATATATAGGTATGTGTATTTATATCTATGTGCTTGTGGGTGTATATGTCTATGTGTATATATATATATGTATATGTGTAAGTGTGCTTGTGTGTATATGTATATATATATTTGAATGTGTGTGCGTATATATATCTTAGAGTGTGTGTGTGTATTGATATGTATATATATATATATATTTGTATGTGTGTATATATATATTAATATGTGTGTTTATATATATTTATAGCTATGTGTATATTTGTATGTGTGTGTGTGTGTGTGTTAGTGTGTTAGTGAGTGTGTTAGTGTGAGTATTAGAGAGTAGATATAAGTGTATATATATAGGTATTTAGTTGTTTATATATATAGTTATATGTGTGTATATATATATATATATATATATATATATATATATATATATATGATGATATGTATATAAGAATATAGGAGTGTGTGTGTGTGTGTGTGTTTGTAGCTAGAGGGGGGGGCAGCCAACTGCCACAGCAGGGCAGCAGCACAGCAGCAGCAAAGCTGCAGCAGCAGCAGCCAAGAACAGTAGCAGCAGCATGTGGAGCAGCCAGCAACGGCATCAGCACAAGCAGCAGCAGCAGCAAGCTCCAGAGTAGCGAGGGCTAGTGAGGGAGGAAGGGAGATTGATATATATATGTTGATAGATAGATAGATATATCAATAGATAGATAGATAATAAGTTAGATAAGGTAGATAGATTGCTATCTAGATAGGATAGATAGTTAGATAGATGGGTTAAGAGATTGATAGTTGGATAGATAAATAGGTAAGATAGATTCATAGATAAATAGATATTAGATACATAGATAGATTGATAAGATATATAGATAAATAGATAGTTAGATATTTAGATAGATAGTTAAATAGATACATAGATAGTTAGGTAAATAGATAGATATCTATAGTTAGGTGGATAGGTAAATAGATATATAGATATATGATAGATAGATGAATAGATAGATATCTATAGATAAATAGTTAGATAGATTAATAGATAGATGGATAATAGGTAGTTAGATGGATAGGTAGAGGGATAGCTATATATATATATATATATATATATATATATATATATATATATATATATATATATATATATATATAGATATATACATAGCTAGATAGATAGTTAGATATCTAGGTATATATATATATATATATATATATATATATATATATATATATATATATATATATATATATGTAAGGTATGTGTAAGGTATGTGTAAAGTAAGGTAAGGTAAGGTAAGGTAAGGTAAGGTGTGTAGATACCTAGGTATATGCCTATATATATTAGATATATATATTTTAGCCTAGATTATACCTAGATATATATATGTTTATGCATAGTTAGATAGCTAGAGGGGTAGTCGGATTGAGTTTAGAGAGGTATCTCAATACCTTGAGATACCGAGGTATCTCAATATCTTAAGATAACCAAGGTATTGGGTTTCGAGCGGGATATTTGAGCAATAGCCTAGGAATAGTATTGGAATGATTTTTATATGTTTATATATATATAATTACGTGTGCTAGCATAGGTTTTAGCGGGTTTAGGCGGGGTGCGTAGCCTAGGTTGAGGTATCGGATATCGAGGGTATCCCGGTATCTCAAGGAGGCGAGTTTGAGAGTTTTCTAGCTTAATGAGCTCGGTTTGACCTAGAATTTCAGGAGCACCCTAGTTTGACCCAGACTTGACCGTAGTTGACTCGGTTGACCGCCAAAGTCAACTTTTGACCTAGTTTTGATCCAGAGTTGACTTTTTGGACCCAGAGTTGACTTTTGACCCAGATTTCACCGGTTTGACCCGTTTGACCTAGAACGACCCTAGAAGCCTACTTTTAGTTATTTTATATCTGTTTAACTCATTAGAACCCTGTTTAACCTTACTTTTCGTATTAGGCCCTTTCGATACCGGTTCGGATCGCCAGTTGCTCAGGACGTCAGGCGGGTACATTCTCTGATAGTTTTCATTATCTGATGATTATTATGATTCAGCTTCTAGTATGGTATCATCTGATTATTCTGGCATAACACGGGACACTGACTGGTATTTCTGGATTCATTTACTTGCAACACGTACATTTCATGTTTCTGGCCCCTATTCTGGAATCACTACAGGCATCACTACAGGCATCATTCATGTTCAGGCTGGACTCATCTTGATTTGCGTATCGGGTCTTGGATCCACTTGTATTAGTCGGAGCGGGGAAATACTCGAGTAGACATGTAAACATTCCTATCTGGCATCATCAGGAATCACTCCCTCTGGTCTAATCTGGAATGATAGCAGCCGCGCACCCAGTGCGCAGTGAGCCGTACTTACCCCTAGCCGTTTACATGTCGAAACAAGTATTTCAAAGACACCGAGTTCATTCTTTATAGTCTGGACTCTCTTGCATTTCTTGACTTGTCTCACTTACATGTTTCTGGACTTGACTCACTACATGTTTTTTATGCTGGACTCACTACACGTTCATGTGCACAGACTTACTCTTAGTTTAGATTTCTTGTATCTTACAGTTACTACTATCTTGTTTCTGATATTTCTGCATCTTTACCTTTATGCACCAGTGATTTACATATTTTCTTGTTTCATACTTGCTTTATTCTTCTTGCTACTTGCTATAACTGTTTTATAGTTTTTATCATTTAAATGGAACTGCTGTTAGAGATGTACTTGCTCCAGTCCTGACTGGACATATTTTTTAGAGTATCCAGAGGATTGGTGTCCGACGTTTTATGGACCTGAGCCTGTCGATGATGCAGACAGGGACCCTCTAGTTTAGGGGTAATTTCCGGGTTGGTAGCCGGGATCACTAGGACCTTGTTATTATTTTTATTAGCTTTTAGCACCGGATTTGTCTCCGGTTTTGGATTGAGACCTTGTTTGTATTATTATTTTGGATGATTTGGATGATGTATTATTATTATTGATGTTGTGGTTGTTGTAGTAGTTATTGTTGGTTAGACTTTATAGTTGTTAGATCTCTGTGTTATCTTATCGTGCTTAGATTCGTGATTGAGTATATTGTGATTATCATTATGATATTGCTCCTCCGTTTGGAGTTGAGATCTTGACAGGTTTATATATATTGATTGTGTGGTTGCCCTCCTTTTGGAGAGGTCATGGCCGATTTTTGTGTGAGATTATTATCTAGATAGTTGACCTAGACAGCGTTCTACCGCCGATGCTGCGGCGTAGGCTGGACGTACCCATGACTCATGCCCGATTTTTCGGGTGCGGGTCGTGACACAATTTTGGTGGTAGCCCATGCAGGTCTCGATTCGCAATTAGTGCGATATCGTGGTGGTACAACAACTTAGTTGTACTACTGCGAGCCTGCTATAGGATATAGGATCTAGGATGAGAGTGTACTCAATCACGACTAGGAACAATTCCAATCTAATTATTCTGAAATTGTTTTCTTTTGAAATATTACTGTCCTTTTTTGATGATATCGTATCTTGCACCATATTGACTTCTTTTGATCTGTGTTCAGGATACCTCCGAAGACACGATCCCATCGTACCGTTCCAGCAGTTGCCACTGAGAGGTCTGCTACCTCTCGTCCAGCTCGTATTCAGGCAGCTGCTACCGCTCCACTCACCACTCCTGCGGTTGAGGGAGCATCTGCTTCTCTCGGGGATTCTCCTTTACCTGTCGATCCGAGGACTACCCCAGTCGTTCCGGTGGTTCCTCCACCACTTTCTGCTCCAGTAGATGTCGCGCAGTTGTTTGCATTCTTCAGGGAGATGATGGACGCGCAGCACCGTCAGGTGGATGTGATGAGGCTGGGCATTGAGAACGCCCACCAGGTGGCCATGACAGCAGTGGATAGGGTGGCACAGATTCAGCCACAGGCAGATCAGATTCAGCATCCGAGGCCGGACAGTATTATCGACTTCCAGAGGATGCGGCCCAAGGAGTTTCGTGGTACAGAAGGGATCATGTACGCGGATGACTGGATAGAGCAGATTGAGGGCATCTTAAGGCTGGCGCAGATTCCAGACAACATACAGATAGAGGCAGCAGGCAGTCAGATGTTCGACCTTGCTTTGACGTGGTATCGTACTGATACGAGGATTGCAGCGTCAGGGCTTACTTGGGAGGCTTTCAAGAGACTTTTTAAGGAGAAGTATTTCCCAGATGTGGCGCTCAGTACTTTGGAGAGCCAGTTTGAGGCACTCGTCCAAGGGAGCATGACGGTGGACGAGTACGCAGCAGAGTTCTTCCGTCTGGGCAAATTTGTGGAGGGCTTGAGTGAGGCAGCCAAGGCGAGGAAGTTTCGCAAGGGCTTGGTCATGGCGGTCAAGTCTTTGACCAGGAGTGACCGCGAGGCGACTTTTGAGCAGATAGTAGAAGATGCTCAGAGAGCAGAGGATGACTTGGAGCTCAAGTCCAAGAGAGGCAGGGATAATTCAGGCAGTGCCAGTGGTAGTGCGGGACCAGCTAAGTGTCCCTATGTGCAGAAGGCAGCGCTGCCGGGTCAGGATCAAAGGGTGCCCACTTGTGCCTATTGCAGGAAGGCAGGACACACTTGGGATATTTGTAGGAGGAGACTGAAAGTGTATTTGTTCTGTGGATCCGCTGCTCACCAGATGCGAGATTGCCCTACTGCACCTCCATTGGGTGGAGCACAGGATCAGAGAGTTGGAGCTAGGCTACCTGTGGTACAGCATCATGCCCCGCACCAGCAGAGGGATACACCCCAGCAGGGCAGGGCTTATGCATTGACGGTCGAGGAGGCCAATGCTACGGGTGTCGGGTTAGCAGGTCTGTCTCTTTGTTCTTCTTCCTGTCCTTTTCCATTCCTTGTGGTGTGCTTCATTAGTACCTGTTAGACTTTTCTTTGTGTTATGGTAGATAGTGTAGTGACCCTGATTGAGACTGTGATAACACGACCAGTAGGACCCTGATCTTGTATGTTGTATAGGTAGAATTTCTTGACTGTGATTGTTGGGGGTTTGACCTAGAGAGGGTGTGATTGACTTTAAATTTCGAGGACGAAATTTTCTAAGGAGGATAGGCTTGTCACTACCCAATTTCCTGAGCCGGGTATTTTTTTATTTTTAATTTAGTTAATTGTGTATTATTTATATTTAATTATATTTATATTTAATTAATGATTGTATTATTTTTATATTGGTTGTTTTAGGATTTTGGCTAGCCTGGACCCATGTCAGACCCTAGTGGACCCATGTCCGACCCAGCCCACACCCCTGTGAGACTTATTTTGGGTTTTAGAATATTTATTTTATTTTTAGAAGGTTAGTGGGAGAGATTTGGAGCTAGTTTGAGTGCTTTTGGAACCCGAAACCCGAAACCAAGTGGAGTAGGGGCGTTTTGGGAATTTGGTGACTTATGTAACCCATTTTTAGTGCTTTGGCCGGCCCCCTACCTAACCCACCCGTGCAAACCAGCAAGGAGCAGCAGCCCTCTCCTCATTCTCTCCATTCTTCACTTCTTCTTCATTTCTTCTTCTTCTCCACTTCTTCTTTCTTCTTCCTTCCTTCTCCAAGTAAGTCCCTCTTCCATTTTTCTTCTTTCTTTCTTCCATTCCTTCTCCTTATGCTAGCCCTAACCTTGCATTTTCCCTAAACTAGATGTGAGGAGCTTAGATCTAGTGTGGAATCTAGAGTTGGTGGCTTGGAGCTTGAGGGAGGTAATTTCTAGGGGTTGTGAGACTTTGGCCTTGGGATTCCAACTTTCAAGAGGTAAAACCTAACTTTTCTCTTGCTAATTATTTTTGTGTAGTGTAATTAATAGTTTATAACCTTCCTAGACCTTTAGGCTACCCGTGGGAGGAAGTTGGAACTAGTTTGGTTGAGTTTAGAGACTTTGACATTAGATTTTGTGTCAATTTCGGGTAGAATCCGAAATTGGCCCAATTTTGGGTGATGATCTAGGTTAGACAGACCTAGATAGATGTTATCGGGTGTCTTGAGGGTGAGTGCGTGTCTCCGT
Source organism: Iris macrosiphon (assembly GCA_036927795.1). Taxonomy (NCBI): domain Eukaryota; kingdom Viridiplantae; phylum Streptophyta; class Magnoliopsida; order Asparagales; family Iridaceae; genus Iris; species Iris macrosiphon. The sequence continues at coordinate 238,693,382 of JAYESA010000004.1, forward strand.
TCGGACACGGGAAGCCGCATCGCGGAGAAACGGGCGTTTCGGGCGAATTTGGGGGTTTTCATCGTCGCCGATTCTAAGTGTGTGTGCATTTTCGCCACGGACCTAGAATTGATGCAGTAGCATTTTTTTCTAGAATCTAGGCATCGTTTAGAGTGCGTGGGTAAATTTTGGGCCGATTCCAAGTTTGTTTGGTGTGCGTTTTAGGAGGTTTTCCGAACTGCGCACCACGTGTTCGTCGAAATGACCGAACGGCCATTTCGACTTAGTTTTCTTCTTTCGGGCTTGTGCACACGTTGGGTTAGTATCGGGGAGTATGTGTTAGAGTTTTCGAGTTATATTTTGTATATTTTAGGGTGTTGGTGAGTGTCGGGGTCGTTGGACGTGAGTGGGGCGTGTTGTTTGTGTGTTGTATGTGTGTATATATATTAATACGTGTGTTTATATATATTTATAGCTATGTATATATTTGTATGTGTGTGTGTGTGTTAGTGTGTTTGTGAGTGTGTTAGTGTGAGTATTAGAGAGTAGATATAAGTGTGTATATATAGGTATTTAGTTGTTTATATATATAATTATATGTGTGTATATATATATATATATATATAGGATGATATGTATATATGAATATAGGAGTGTGTGTGTGTGTGTGTTTGTAGCTAGAGGGGGGGGCAGCCAACTGCCACAGCAGGGCAGCAGCACAGCAGTAGCAAAGCTGCAGCAGCAGCAGCCAAGAGCAGTAGCAGCAGCATGTGGAGCAGCCAGCAGCAGCATCAGCACAAGCAGCAGCAGCAGCAAGCTCCAGAGTAGCGAGGGCTAGTGAGAGAGGAAGGGAGATTGATATATATATATGTTGATAGATAGATAGATATATCAATAGATAGATAGATAGATAATAAGTTAGATAAGATAGATAGATTGCTATATAGATAGGATAGATAGTTAGATAGATGGGTTAAGAGATTGATAGTTGGATAGATAAATAGGTAAGATAGATTCATAGATAAATAGATATTAGATACATAGATAGATTGATAAGATATGTAGATAAATAGATAGTTAGATATTTAGATAGATAGTTAAATAGATACATAGATAGTTAGGTAAATAGATAGATATCTATAGTTAGGTGGATAGGTAAATAGATATATAGATATATGATAGATAGATGAATAGATAGATATCTATAGATAAATAGTTAGATAAATTAATAGATAGATGGATAATAGGTAGTTAGATGGATAGGTAGAGGGATAGCTATATATATATATATATATATATATATATATATATATATATATATATATATATATATATATAGTTAGATATCTAGGTATAGATATATATATATATATATATGTAAGGTATGTGTAAGGTATGTGTAAGGTAAGGTAAGGTAAGGTAAGGTGTGTAGATACCTAGGTATATGCCTATATATATTAGATATATATATTTTAGCCTAGATTATAGCTAGATATATATATATATATATATATATATATATATATATGTTTATGCATAGTTAGATAGCTAGAGGGGTAGTCGGGTTGAGTTTAGAGAGGTATCTCAATACCTTGAGATACCGAGGTATCTCAATACCTTAAGATAACCAAGGTATTGGGTTTCGAGCGGGGTATTTGAGCAATAGCCTAGGAATAGTATTGGTAGCCGGGATCACTAGGACCTTGTTATTGTTTTTATTAGCTTTTAGCACCAGATTTGTCTTCGGTTTTGGATTGAGACCTTGTTTGTATTATTATTTTGGATGATTTGGATGATGTATTATTATTATTGATGTTGTGGTTGTTATAGTAGTTATTGTTGGTTAGACTTTATAGTTGTTAGATCTCTGTGTTATCTTATCGTGCTTAGATTCGTGATTGAGTATATTGTGATTATCATTATGATATTGCTCCTCCGTTTGGAGTTGAGATCTTGACAGGTTTATATATATTGATTGTGTGGTTGCCCTCCTTTTGGAGAGGTCATGGCCAATTTTTGTGTGAGATTATTATCTAGATAGTTGACCTAGACAGCATTCTACCGCCGATCCTGCGGTGTAGGCTGGACGTACCCACGACTCATGCTCGATTTTCTGGGTGCGGGTCATGACAATAATAATTATTTGTTATATTATTTAATTATTGATGGATGTTAGTTATTTATTTTGGACTTGTGTTAGTGGACCTAACTAGTTTAGTTTAGACTCATGGACCAACATGTATTAATTGTTAGATTTGAGCCCAACTAGAAAGTCCATTGATTATAAGATGGATTAAATTAATTAAACCATTAGACTAGAAGCTTCCCTCCTTAATTATTTCTTCCTGAGAGGCCCCAAGGGGTATATTAGACAATTCATAGTAGCTTGAGGGAGGGGAAAGAGGGGTCGGCCTATATAAAGAGGGGGAATTGATTTCTTTCTTCTCTTTTCATTTTAAAACTAGATATAGAATTTTCCTCAACCAAATTTCTTCATTCTCACTTCATTTCCCTACCAAATTTCATCCCAATTCCTTCCTAAATCACCATTGGAGGCTAGTAGAGCAAGGATCTAGAAGGAGGAAGCAAGTATCTATAAAGAGCAGCAAGGATCTACAAGTTGGAGCCCAATTTTATTATATTTGGAGGTTTCATTGAGAATCCATCTCCCAATAGGTACAATTTAGTTTTTCCCTTAATTTAGGTTCTAAATATGAGATTTAACCATGACAAATCAACCCATATGCATAGGATACCCATAGGATTTGGTTTTGTGTTCATAGGAGACCTATTGTGAAAGTTATAGTACTTTTTGTGTCAATTTTGGGAGAATTCCGAGATTGACATTTGTTGTGTGTGTTAATTGATCCTATAGATCAATTTGGCATGTGCTTGTATGTTTGGGTCTAGTGTCGTATCCACAATTGGGTACATGTAGGTCGTATCCCAAAAATTTGGTGATACGTGTTGATTTAGGGATTTTTCTCCGACACGGGACTTTGTACATGTCACATTTTGACACGGACACGTAGAATTATATTTGACTCTTTATATTGTTCATAAATAATATATGTGACTTGCTCGTGTCCTTCGGGGTATGTTTGGATGTGTGGAGGACTCGTGTCGAGGGCGTATCCTCGATCTAGTGGGATGATACGATCCATGTGTTTGTATAATTTAAATTGTAGATCTATTTCTCTTGTCAATGTGATGTAAAATTTTATATATATATATATATATATTGTTGTATAATTATATTTACATAATATTGTGTCTTAGATCTATGTATCTATGTATATACTATATGTGTATATATTGTTAGGTGGCTATTCTTCCACATGTAAGTATAATTATATATATTAGTATATATTGTCACGCCCCAGTCCCAAAATACGTAGGACTCGGACACGTAAGCATGCCAGCCGTATGAATATGGCACTCCAATATATGGAAACCATAACACACATACGTTGTAATATGAATAACAATTCACAAGTGGTAAACATATATATCACAGGACATAACTAAATCTCATCCACAGAAATCATATATAAATGAATAACCAAATATCTATAACTAGATCTCAATATAAAGTATCTAATGATGGTAGTCGGATGGAAACAAATCCACTATCGGACCAGAATATAGATAAACACAATAAAGGCAATATAAGAATACCAACTAACAATCACGACTAGAAGAGAAGTCCCCATCGCAATATACGTAGCAAGTCCGGATCTGCGCTCCTGCGAATACTCATAAACAATATACCTGGAAAGGGCCAGGTCCTAAGAGGGACGTAACAAGATACATAAAAGCATGCCATAAAGTAAATACTGTGAAAACTCAAGGGTGACCTAACCAGCTAAGTGAAATGCACTTTGAAGACAACCTTGGTACGTATGGGTAGGTGGAAGGTATAAATCATAGCGTCAAGCCAGAGGCTAAATATCTAGCATTAGATGTAAACTGGATGCCAGATGTATATGCTGACTACATCACCGATCATGATAGCGCGCAGCTAGTAACCTCTGCCGGATGTATCGACAAGCATATACTCCCATAACTGGGCAACATTGATCCCATAAACGGGTAGCACTGGCCCATAATTGGGTAACACTGATCCCATAACTGGGTAACACTGGCCCATAATCGGATAACACTGAGGCTCACGGCCCCGCAGTTTACTCTGAAACTACGGCTACCAAATGTCTGTCCCATATGCCTACTAATTGTCTTCCCCGCCTAATGATTTATGCCTGTTGTATCCATAACACGCAGTAGCTACTACACCGAGACAGAGTACAATTATCGGTGTCGTAACTCTGGCTCATAGTCTATCGTTAGAATGATAGTCCAACCTTACAACCAAACAAGGACAAGGATTGGACCTTCGTACTACAATAGTCTATGCTCCGACCACTAATAACTGCTAAGTCTCTAACATGCAGCACTATTAGCAGTTATACCCTAACTGTCGCACGACTTACACGAACAGGTGGCCAACCGCATACGCGAGTCTGTGCCCTACATGAGACTCACAACACGTGTAAGAAATGTGTCAAGGCCTGGGGAGTCATACCAATAACTCCACGACTTTAGGTGGGTCTACTAGACACTAGGTCAGACACAAGTCCTAACGTCAACGCCTCCGTTGACTGTACCCGAGTCTCTCTCGGACGTGCCCAATTAAATAAATAAATATGCAGCTAATAATACAGAATTTAAACAGTACAACAAGGTAAGGTATACTTGCCTGGCAAGAAAGCTGTGTAGCACCAATAATTTGCTCCTGAAGTCGTGCAGATAAATCCAATAGGACTTCGGGGTCAGCGTGCACAGGTACGGGAATCGGGGGTGACTGCTGCGGGTTGTCTGGCAAGGGTGTCGAGTCTTTGATGAACACGAGGACGAGGGTGATTAGGTCAATAATGTTGATCTTAAAGGGGTTGATAATGATTACCATGGTGATGATTATGATATTGGTGGTGATATGGATGATGACTAGGACGATGGCGATGATGTGGATGATAATAGTTAAGGGGGTGATGATGTGGACGATGGTGATGACGAAGACGATAATTTGGCTGATGGTGATGACTAGGATGAGATGTTGATAATGGTAATGGTGTTTACTGATAGTATTAATGGTGATAAGGTATTAATGAGATGATGATGGTGATGGGGTATTAATGATGATACGATGATGATAATGATGATGATGGCTACGATGATGGTGGTGATGACTACGACGACGATGACGATGGTGATGGTGAAGGTGATGACGATGACAATAATGACGTAGACAATGGTGATGACAAGTACGATGATGATGATGACTAGGATGATGAACAAGTGATTAGGGTTGGTGTTGGTAATGATTTTGATATATTCATGGTGAAGATGATGATGAGTGTGATGATGATGATGCTGGTGGTGGCTGTCGAACTTCGGCTAGCGAGGGGGTCCAGCCAATGAGGTGGTCGAGTAGGGAGGAGGCTCAGGTTCACAGAAGGGAAGGTAGAGATGGAGGTGCTGCATCGTGGTGGAAAAGGACGGGAAGGAGGAGTCGACGTGGCTCAGTCCGGCGGGATGTAGGCAGTGGTCGAAGGAAGGAGAGGAACGTGGTGGTGATGCGGCTGTTCGGGGCCCCGGCGGAGGAGTCGGGCCGAGGTGAGGCGGTGCACAGGAGGAAGAGGGTGGAGAAGGGAGTAGGGAGAGGAGAGGTGTGTTTGTCGACGCGGTGGTGGACAGCAAGGTCGAGCTGGCCGGACATGGCTGCTCCGGTCGACGTCGATAGCAGTAGAGTCCAAGGAGGGTCAGGGATGATACAGATGGAGGAGGAGACGAGGTCGACGGGGTCCTCCGGTGGTGGAGAGAGGAAGCCGGGGCTGCTGCATGGTCGGGGAGGAGATAGGCAGCTAGGCTCGGTCGGCTCCAGCGTCATGGCGAGGAGGGCCGGAAAGGGGAGGAAGAAGAAGAAGAGGGAAGATAGAGGAAGAGGTAGCTGCGGCCTTGGGTACTGCCGGACACAGCTGCTTCGGTCGATGGGGGAAGGGTGGCTCCGGCGGGTGAAGTGGAGAATGAGGTGAACAGGAGGATCACGGGGAGTCGGCTAAAATTTTAGATTTAGGTTTGGGTTTTTGGTATTGAAAAACTAGGAAGAGTATATTTATACATGTGGGATTTTTAGGTTTGGGGATTGACCTAGGATTAGGGCTTGGTCAATACTCCTTGGATTGGACCTTGGGCTTACATGAGGGTGTTGGGGGCTATAAATTACATGGTTTAAAATGTAAGGATGGGGTTTAAAATAAATGGGGGCGATGTGCGCATTGCACATTTCAAAAAATTATGGAAACATTCACGTAAAGGAAAAATTGGGTTTCTTCATGCATTATCCAATGGTGTGGACACCTCAATGCATTTTTGCATAAAAATGCCCAACAATTGGGAAAATTGCACAAAGATGGAAATTGGATTTTAATTAATTAAAATACCGCGCAAGGTGTTCTGGAATTAATTAGAAGTACATGGGATTAAAATTAGGTGAGACACAAGTGTCAGGGACGTAGAGGGTACAGTTTAGAATATTAATAAAATTCGGGTTGTATAAAATGGTCAAGATTGTGTCTCCATTTTCGATTGGAACGCACAAGGGTACCAAGTTAGAATTTATTTAGAATTAAAAAAATAGCGTCCACGACGTTTATTGTGCGACTAAAATGTAGCACAAGAAAGCATAATTATAAGTTACACAAAGGTTAGAATAGTATGCGGGCACGTCTAGGACAAGGTTATGAAATTTGTAGAAAAGCAATGGCTAGTGAGGTGCTCCAATTATCGAAGCAACGGTAAGATGCGCTAAGCGATAAAATATTGTACAGTTAAATCAAATGCCGTGTTCTAAATTCTAATTGGGTTCAAACTAGCCCTAATTCACTATCTAAGCCAAGTAGGCCTAATTTTGGGTGAGGGGGTTTACAATCTACCCAACTTGAAATAATTTCGTCCTCGAAATTTAAAATAGGGTAGGGTCTCTCTATCTAATTTTACTTGGTCACAGTCTAAATAATTCACCTCAAGTTTTAACAATGCGGTTTCTACCCAACTTAGAATTTACCCATCTATCATCCAAGGCTATACATCTAAGAAAGCTATTCCGTCAATTATTTAATCATGTTATTTAATCCTCAAAGTTTTAACACCAAACCTATCATCTATGATATGTCCTTAATCGACTATAAAGGGAGTCACCAAGTCATATGATTAGCCTATTGGGTATACCTAGTACTTATCAGTGTATCAACTTATACTCGGCACGAGCGTTCATCTTACCGAAATAAGGGAAGACGGAAAGCAATAATAAAGAGTTCAAGGAGGAGGTAATAGAATGGAAGTTGGGAGGTCAAGGCATCTAAAGAATTCAAATTAGAATTGTTAAGGCAGTTGTGGATTGAAATCTTCTCTAATAATTCCTTATTCGCATGCTCGTATCATTACAGTTATGTAACTGATACGATATGCTCAGATATATCTAGAGAGCAAGTACATTTGTCTATTAGTCAACTATATATCTCAATCCACGTAAAGTAGTATTACGAAGGGCGAACCAATGTACTAAGGTTAGCTAGACCTTAATATACTGATTCTGATTAGACAATATATTAGTAGGCGTCCCCAATAATACAATATCATGATCAAGCTCGATAAATGAATAAGCTTGTAAAACTAGGCTATAAAATAGTAGCATAAGTCAAGGTGGTACAGAAAATATAAGTACGCTAGATTATGATGAACGAAGGTACAAAATAATGCAAGTTTACGAAAGATAAGACTCTGCAGTCTCTATAGTTGTCATACCAACTCCTTGTCTAAGTCGTCAGTCGACCAAATAGGGATATGGGCCTCTAATTTCTACAGTCTGCATAAACACTATCGTCTTATACTAGCATACAAGTAATATCATTCAGTTATACTTCGTCAATGGGTCGAGAGGACTACGTGATACTATGTTGTGTGGCATACTACCCAACTTAATACTATAAATTAATACTGTAATGCCTTAAGGATAATGTAGAAACTCCTAATAAGGTTTACAAGAAGGGATCTTGGTACTTATTAGAGTACCCTATTATATAGGTCATAGTCATCTTAAGTCTTAGTCATAGTGCTCATAGAACAGAAGGGTTAACGTTAAAAATGGAAGCGTTAGGTGGCACGACAGAAGAACATAATTAGTCGTTGCACAAATCGCGAGCGCTACGGTCTCGGGGGAACGATTATGAAATTAAATAGAAGGACTCTGGATAACATTACGGTTTTCTAAGGGAAAGGTAGTATGCTAATCTCTGTGTTTGAGGTTTGATCGAGGAGAATATTCTAAGCATTGCTTTTGGCTTTCTAAGGTACTGCCTGCTAATCTCAAGACAAGAGTCTAAATGTATAGTTCTATAATACTATCTTACCATAAAAAGCTAGGTTAGCCCTAATATTTAACCTTATGTTTCTATTGGTTCCTCAATACTAGGGTCAGACCTCATGGTCAACTTTCTAACTACTCTAGTAGTGTTTATACCACTCTCAAGTCTTCATACATATATCGAGGGGTAGTGGTACATCAATCTATAGGTAAGGGGTGCTAGAGTTTCATTAAGTATTCTAACTCAGTGATGTGTCGTTATCCTAGTTGTACTCTTAATAGGAAGGTTACCCTACTTCTTATCTAACAACAGGGACTTCTATATTCTAGGAGAAGGCTATACTCTAGGAACTATTAGGGAAGCACATGAATCAAGCAGGATGCAGCTATTCAAATAGAACAGATTGGAAGAAAGGTGAATCATAGTCAATTATGGATGAGATCCTATACTCTAATCCTAGGTGTAAGCTTGCTCGGTACAGTAACATAACCGAGACAATATGCTCTTGACCTGCATGGGCCACCACAAAAATATGTCACACCCCAGTCCCAAAATATGTAGGACCAGGACACATAAGCATGCCAGCCGTATGAATATGGCACTCCAATATATGGAAACCATAACACACGTACGCTGTAATATGAATAACAATTCACAAGTGGTAAACATATATGTCACAGGGCATAACTAAATCTCATCCACAGAAATCGTATATAAATGAATAACCAAATATCTATAACTAGATCTCAATATAAAGTATCTAATGATGGTAGCAGATGGAAATAAATCCACTACCGGACCAGAATATAGATAAACACAATAAAGGCAATATAAGAATACCAACGAACAATCACGGCTCGAAGAGAAGTCCTCATCGCAATATACGTAGCAAGTCCGGATCTGCGCTCCTACGAATACTCATGAACAATACACCTGGAAAGGGCCAGGTCCTCAGAGGGACGTAACAAGATACATAAAAGTATGTCATAAAGTAAATACTGTAAAAACTCAAAGGTGACCTAACCAGCTAAGTGAAATACACTTTGAAGACAACCTTGGTACGTATGGGTAGGTGAAAGGTATAAAGCATAGCGTCAAGCCAGAGGCTAAATATCTGGCATTAGCTGTAAACTGGATGCCAGATGTATATGCTGACTACATCACCGATCATGATAGCACGAAGCTAGTAACCTCTACCGGATGTATCGACAAGCATATACTCCCATAACCGGGCAACACTGATCCCATAACCGAGTAGCACTGGCCCATAACCGGGTAATACTGATCCCATAACCGGGTAACACTGGCCCATAACCGGGTAATACTGAGGCTCACGGCCCCGCAGTTTACTCTGAAACTACGCAACCAAATGTCTGTCCCATATGCCTACTAATTGTCTTCCCCGCCCAATGATCTATGTCTGTTGTATCCACAACACGCAGTAGCTACTACACCGAGACAGAGTGCAATTATTGGTGTCATAACTCTGGCTCATAGTCTATCGTTAGAACGATAGTCCAACCTCACAACCAAACAAGGACAAGGATTGGACCTTCGTACTACAATAGTCTATGCTCCGACCACTAATAACTGCTAAGTCTCTAACATGCAACACTATTAGCAGTTATACCCTAACCGTTGCACGACTTACACGTACAGGAGGCCAACCGCATACGCGAGTCTGTGCCCTACATGAGACTCACAATACGTGTAAGAAATATGTCAAGGCCTGGGGAGTCATACCAATAACTCCACGACTTTAGGTGGGTCTACTAGACACTAGGTCAGACACAAGTCCTAACGTCAACGCCTCCGTTGACTGCACCCGAGTCTCTCTCGGACGCGCCCAATTAAATAAATAAATATGCAACTAATAATACAGAATTTAAACAGTACAACAAGGCAAGGTATACTTGCCTGGCAAGAAAGCTGTGTAGCACCAATAATCTGCTCCTAAAGTCGTGCAGATAAATCCAACATGTCTTCGAGGTCAGCGTGCACAGGTACGAGAATCGGGGGTGACTGCTGTGGGTGGTCTGGCAAGGGTGTCGGGTCTTTGATGAACAAGAGGACGAGGGTGATTAGGTCACTAATGATGATCGTAAAGGGGTTGATGATGATTACCATGGTGATGATTATGATATTGGTGGTGATATGGATGATGACTAGGACGATGGCGATGATGTGGATGATAATAGTTAAGGGGGTGATGATGTGGACGATGGTGATGACGAAGACGATGATTTGGCTGATGGTGATGACTAGGATGAGATGTTGATAATGGTAATGGTGTTTACTGATAGTATTAATGGTGATGAGGTGTTAATGAGATGATGATGGTGATGGGGTATTGATGATGATACGATGATGATAATGACGACGATGGCTACGATGATGGTGGTGATGACTACGACGACGATGACGATGGTGATGGTGAAGGTGATGACGATGACAATAATAACCTGGACAATGGTGATGACGAGGACGATGATGATGATGACTAGGATGATAAAAAAGTGATTAGGGTTGGTGTTGGTAATGATTTTGATATATTCATGGTGAAGATGATGATGAGTATGATGATGATGATATTGGTGGTGGATGCTGAACTCCGGCCAGCGAGGGGGACCGGCCAATGAGGTGGTCGAGTAGGGAGGAGGCTCGGGTTCATAGAAGGGGAGGTGGAGGTGGAGGTGCTGCGTCGTGGTGGACAGGGACGGGGAGCAGTCGACGAGGCTCAGTCCGGCGGGATGTAGGCAGTGGTCGAAGGGAGGAGAGGAACATGGTGGTGATGCGGCTGTTCTGGGCTCCGGCGGAGGAGTCGGGCCGGGGTGAGGCGGTGCACAGGAGGAAGAGGGTGGAGAAGGGAGTAGGGAGAGGAGAGGTGTGTTTGTCGACTTGGTGGTGGACAGCAAGGTCGAGCTGGCCGGACATGGCTGCTCCGGTCGGCGTCGATAGCAGTAGAGTCCAAGGGGGGTCAGGGATGATACAGATAGAGGAGGAGACGAGGTCGACGGGGTCCTCCGGTGGTGGAGAGAGGAAGCCGGGGCTGCTGCACGGTCGGGGAGGAGATAGGCAGCGAGGCTCGGTCGGCTCCGGGGTCATGGCGAGGAGGACCGGGAAGGGGACGAAGGAGAAGAAGAGGGAAGATGGAGGAGGAGAAAGGAATAGGTGGTTGCGGCCTTGAGTACTGGCCGGACACGGCTGCTCCGGTCGACGAGGGAAGGGTGGCTCCGACGGGTGAAGTGGAGAAGAAGGTGAACAGGAGGATGAAGGGGAGTCGGCTGAAATTTTAGATTTAGGTTTGTGTTTTTGGTATTGAAAAACTAGGAAGAGTATATTTATACATGTGGAATTTTTAGGTTTGGGGGTTGACCTAGGATTAGGGCTTGGTCAACACTCCTTGGGATTGGGCCTTGGGCTTACATGAGGTTATTGGGGGCTATAAATTACATGGTTTAAAATGCAAGGATGGAGTTTAAAATAAATAGGGGCGATGTGCGCGTTGCACATTCCGAAAAATTATGGAAACATTCACGTGAAGGAAAAATTAGGTTTCTTCATGCATTGTCCAATGGTGTGGACACCTCAATGCATTTTTGCATAAAAATGCCCAACAATTGGGAAAATTGCACAAAGATTGTAACCTCCATATCCTGAAATTCTTGCTTAAATATTATTATTATGTTAATTTGGGGCTATTGGAATTTTTCCATAATTTTTAGTTAATTAAAAACTAGTAACCCTAATTTTCTAGAACTTTCAAGAATTTATTTTAGGGGAAAATATAATTAAAATATCCCAAACTTTTATTTTAGGTTCTAAATAATAAAATATATTTTCTAGAATTTTTTGGGAATTTTCTGATTATTTTTAGCATTTACTTTGAGTTAATTAGGGAAAATTGAATTAAAAACTAATTTCTGAAAAAGAAAATCCAAAAAGTAATTAATTCTGCCTAGTCAGCAGAAAGGGGGCCCACCTGTCAGCCTCCCGCAGCGAACAGTGCCGGGCCCGCCTGTTAGTGACCGTGGGGTGGGTGCGAGCCGAGCCGAGCCGAGTCAGAGTTTGACTCGGGCTCAGCTGAGCCGAGCCGCGTCCGACCGGGACCGTTCAATTTGGGCGGGGCTGCACGGATGACTGCCATGTGGCAAGCTCCTGAGCTGCGGCTGCTCTCTCTCTCTCTCCTCTATATATATATAATAGTTTAGTTATTTTCTAGGGTTTTTTCTTGAGCCGATTTTTGGAGAATTGCCATCTATGGTTCCTTCATCTTTCAGAAGCCATTGCGCATAGCTCCGAACTCCAAACGAGGCCTAGTTTTTTGTGTTAGAAAGATATTGAGGTTAGCTTTCTGATTATATAAATTGTTTTACTAAATTATGAGTATTAGATTCTAGAAAATTCGTAGAGCACAGCATGTCCAAAAATAGACGTGTTTCGATGTTTTCGTGATTTCGGGAGAACCAGGAATCAGAATCATGAACCGTTTTAAGTTTCGGAAAGATAATGTCGATATCATTAACAATTATTTTTCCCAGAATTTAATTCGAAGTATTTATATACTGTTAATTCTGTAGAAGTTCTAGGTTAGAATTTAACCATCAATGCACGATACGAAATTTGTATGTGCCATAATTCCCAAACGAATTTGAATTTGGACGAGTCGTAAATTCTAGTATATTTTTGATACTGAAATCTACAAAAAATCATGCATGAAATTTGAGTTTATGTCTGTTGACTTTTTGGTCAACAGATTGCCTCGATTTGCGTGCCATGAGTCCCGAGTTGATAAAATTCAGTTTCTTTGGACAAAATTTAGGAATTAACCTAAAAATCAGAATAATAAGATTAAAATAAGATTTTAGAGTAATCATTCCAGAATTAAATAAATTAAAATAAATTATCTTTTGACATGGTAAATTTGTAATACATAGGCTATTTGGACTGTGACTTGGATTCTGATTCATACCAGCAGCAGGACCTCAGGTGAGTACATTCTCTGACAGTTTCCATTATGTTGATTATCTCTATAATTCTTGTTGTATAGCATACATGACTCTGATACTGTTTTTTACACGAGTTGGCATCATTGAGACCTGTCACGAGGAGTCGTGATTGGAATCCATCGTGCTAGCTGGGGAAAAATAAAGAAATATTAGTAGCTTATGTGATCATACCCAACCCTTACATGCATCATAGCTTACCACACCTCACGTCGGTGCAGCCTGACCCTTACATGCCTCATCACTGTTACATATGGTTAGCCGGACTTGTTGGGGATGAACGCTAATCAATGTAATGAGTCATATAGTCCCAAGCCGATCACATGATATGCTAATGTTTCACACACTTGGTTAGATGTTCTTGACATGCATCTCTAGTATATTGATCTAGCATCTCTACATGTTCTAGTTATTGTTCTTGTACACACTTATATACCAGTTCATTGTTCTTGCGTGTACTTGTATTTCTATTTCATTGCTAGATGTACATTGATGATGACATGCTCCAGTATTCTATTATTCTAGTATTTCTATTTCTAGTACATCCATGCTCGCCAGTATTTCTTATTACCAATATTTTCTATCTGTCTTGTATTTCTTTACACTGTGTTATAGTTTTTGTCAATATATGTGGAACTGCTGTTAGAGGTGTATTTCGTTCCAATCCTGACTGGATATTTTTTTCAGACTGTGACATAGAGGACTTGTTTTCGACATACTTGGAGACTTAGATGTTATTGATTGCAGGTTAGATTATTTATTGTTGTTTAGACTTGTCTTGTATTTTATTTGTTTGCTTCGATATCTCATCATGCTCTAGCTTATGTGATTGAGTATATTCCATATTATATTGTGATATCTGTGTCTCCTTATGGAGTTGGATATTCATGTGAGAGTGATTAGCTAGTATTATGACCTAGACAGCATTCTACCGCCGATGCTACGGCGTAGGCTAGACGTATCCACGTACTCGTGTCCCTATACCGGGTGCGGGTCGTGACAAAGATAGAAATTAGATTTTAATTAATTAAAATACCGCACACGGTGTTCTAGAATTAATTAGAAGTATATAGGATTAAAATTAGGTGGGACACAAGTGTCAGGGACGTAGAGGGTACAGTGTAGAATATTAATAAAATTTGGGTTGTATAAAATGGTCAAGATTGTGTCTCCAGTTTCGATTGGAATGCACAAGGGTACCAAGTTGGAATTTATTTAGAATTAAAAAATAACGTCCGCGATATTTATTTTGCGACTAAAATGTAGCACAAGAAAGCATAATTATAAGTTACACAAAGATCAGAATAGTAGGCGGGCACATCTAGGACAAGGTTGTGAAATTTGTAGAAAGACAATGGCTAGTAAGGTGCTCCAATTATCGAAGCAACGATAAGGTGCGCTAAGCGATAAAATATTGTACAGTTAAATCAAATGCCGTATTCTAAATTCTAATTGGGTTCAAACTAGCCCTAATTTCACTATCTAAGCCAAGTAGGCCTAATTTTGGGTGTGGGGGTTTACATGTATAGATATGTATATGCTCAATGGATAATTATATATTGTTATATTTTATTTATATAATGTATGTTACATATTATTGTATGATTATATACATGTAAACATATATGTATAGTTATATATATATATTACTATGTATGTGTGTATGTTACTATGTATTTATTAGGTGCATAATTTATATGGTGGTAGTTATGTATATATATAATACTATATTATAATATGTAATATTGTGTACATATGTTTATCTTATAAGTTGTAAGCTATATATATATGTAATTAAATATGGTGTTATGTATATACATATGTTACTACATATATATATGTATGTGAGGAGTATGAGTGTATGTATATTCATATATAGTAATTGCACGTATTAGATGTAAGTATATATTATATAGTGGTATATATATATATATATATATATATATATATATATATATATATTGTTTAGCGACAGCATCAAAGATGACAGCAGCGGCAGCGTCACAACAGCACTGAGCAGCAGCAAGGGCGACAGCAGTAGTAGCATCGCGATAACACAACAGCAGCAGCAAAAGCACAGCAGCAGCAGCGACAGCAGCAAAGGCGACAGCAGCAGCATCGTCGCAACAAGGCAGCAGCAGCAGCAATAGCACAGCAGCAGCAACAGCAGTTTAGCGACGGCAGCAGAACCATTTCTAAAACAGTAGAGTATCAGAGTATCGGTGATTACAGAGACAGGCAACAGCGGTCTTTAGTGACAGTTTGACAGATTTTTCCTATTATTAGATATTTATGTATATAGAGGTATATAAATATATATATGTATATGCTATATATGTAAATATATTCCTAGATTGTTAATAGTATAATATATGTATAATTATTGTGTAGCATATGTATATATTTACGAGTAGTAGTATAACAAGTATTTGGGTATTACCTTGAGATACCAAGGTAAGTACCAAGGTATTGGAGATACCCAAGGTATTGGGTTTGGGGTATCAAGATTATGGTTTTATGTTGTGATACCAAGTTGGTTCAAAACCAAGGTACCTAATTAATGTTTGTCTTTAAGATTTTATTTAATAATATTATTTTGGCATTTGTATGTGATTTTTCCTTTTGGATTTACGTATCCGGAGATACGATATTCTAGTATTTTAAGATATGGGTTTTGTGACCTAGACTTTAGTATTTAAACCCAATATCCTTGTGTTAGACTCATGCAACCTAGAATTAGGTAGTAGACCACAGTTGACCATAGTTTGACCATAGTTGACCATAGTTGAACTTATAGTTGACCATAGTTTGACTTGTGACTTAGAGTTGACTTGTTGACCTAGAAATTGACTAGTTTAACTTATTTGCTTTCTAGAACCTTGTATTGATATTGTATTCCATATCTAGGTCTTCGAGGCACCGTATCAGACATCTGTGAAACTATTCATTGGACTTCAGGCTAGTACATTCTCTGATAGTTTTTCGTTTATGATACCCTTTACAGCATTTTGTGGGATGAACACCATGTCTTAAAGCGAAAGTAGGATTGTCCATATGGCTAGACGAGAGTTAAGTGCCCCCGGCTTGGTCATGAGGACCCTGAGGGGGTTTACTCGAGAAATTATGTGAATGGTTTACCCCGTCAGGTAGTGACGAGTCTTCTGAATGACGAACACCAGAGCAAGGCATTCTTTTTTAACCAGATTATATCTATGTTCTGTGCTGATCATTATTTTGCTTAGATAATAGATAGCTTTCTCATAGCCCTCATTGTTGTTTTGGACTAGAAGTGCACCAAGGGATCATATGGTCCATTGTGCAGCCATATAGCCGGAAGGGTTTTTCCATTATTAGAGCCACCAATATCGGGGGGTTTGTGAGGTACTTCTTAATGTCATCAATTGCTTGTTGACATTCCTCCGTCTAAGCGAAAGAGACTCCCTTCATCATGATCTACATAAAAGGTCGGCATCGTCCGGAGAGATTGGCTATAAATCTCCTAATGTATGCCAGTCTTCCTTACAGACCACGAAGTTCTCGCAGGTTCTTCGGAGGCTGCATGTCCAGGATGGCCTTAGTCTTCTCGGGTTTAATATGGATGCCCTTTGAAGTTATGATGAAGCCAAGAAATTTGTCCATGGAGACTCTCAGGAACGACTTGGTGGGGTTCATCTTGAGCTGGTGGGCTCTCATCAACTCAAACACTATCTTTAAGTCATGGAGATAATCGTCTTGAAAATGGCTTTTAATAGTGATGTCATCAGCATAATATTCTATTGTCTTATGCAGGTGATCACGAAAGATGGTGTTCATAGCTCGTTGGTATGTTGTACCTACATTTTTCTGGCCGTAGGGCATAACCGTGTAGAAATATACTCCTATTAGTGTCCGAAATGATGTATGCTTCTCATCGTCTGAAAATATTTTGATCTGGTTTTAGCATGAGAACCCATCCATAAAGGGCATACGCTCGAAGCCTGTAAATCCCCAAAATTTTAAATTACAATTTTTAGTTTTTTATTTATTATTTATTTAATTGTTTGATTTTATTAGAATATTTTTTGGGTTAATTAGGAGATAAATTCTTTGAATTATTTATTTGTATAAATATTTATTTCAAATTTATTTCAAAAAAAATTCTTAAATTATTTAATAAGGTATTATAAATTTTTACTATAATTTATTTTATGTGCAAATATATCTTTTATATTTTTTTATTTATTCTCATCTCCACACACACACACACACACACACACACACACACACACACATATATATATATATATATATATATTGAGTAAAAGAAAAGAAAATAAAGAAATAAGAACAATCAAAAATCCTAATCAAACCATTTACCCAAACTAACCCTTAAAACTCTTAGCACAAACCCGCCACCAACAACATAACAGGCAACAACAACAACAACCACAACAAAACAAATCCTCAACCTTATGCCCTAACCCCAAACTAACCCTTAATCATAACCATTACACTAATCATAAAATCTATTTCTAACTCTACAGACCCGCACCCGACCGCCCTTAACCCGCGACCCCCTCTCGGTCTCTTTCCCTCTCGGTATCTCTATATTTATATATAGCTATAGCCAAACCTAAGCACTAACCTTAGTTATCTTCCTCCTCCTCCTTCCTACCCGGACCCTTCTCGCCACCGTCGATCGCAACACATCCGGCCGACCGTCGACTGTACCACAACCACGACAGAATAACAACCCCCATCACCCCTACTTCGAGGAAACATAACTCCCACTTCTTCATATGGTTTTTTGAATCGTTTCTTCGTACACACTCACAACATAACCCTTTAGGAATCCCTTTAAGTAGATTAATTTTTGGATCCCTGGATTGGTCGAAAAGTCGATCAAAAGTTGGACGAAATACTGTTCCAAAATAGTTCAGAAAATTAGTCCATGTACCCATGTTCATGTCCTGTTTTCTACCAACTCATTAAATATTTACAAAATCCATTTAAAGTGACTTATTCACAACATATCCAAGATTATTTTTATTCTTTTATTTTTTCTTAGTTTGCCTTATTTGTCAAATTATTCTATTTCCAAAATAACCAAAAATTATATTTTTAAAACCCAAAAATATGTGATACGGAGTGCGTCCAGCCAAACGGGACCACCTCGTCGTGAACCAATTACACCAAAAGGCGCGTATGGTATATCATGACGTGTAAACTTTTGCGGAAGTTAATTTGGGTGTGTGTATGCGCCAGAATCAACTTGTATCCGTAAAATATACCATATATTAGTGTTTTATAAAATTACCCAATTAGCTTTTATACGCTCGTCAGATTGCAACAAAACTAGCATCGCTTGACTCGCAACAGTTAACTTATCCTGTGACCTGAGTTTCGTCCAATTCTGAGATAGTCGATAAATCATAGTTTCGTGGGCCCTACGATTCGACTTGACAAGCGAATTTGTGATCAGTTCATCAGAATAAAAAACTGGATATACCATTGAGTTTGTATCATCAATTGGGATTTGTTTGACCTATAGTTGTCTTATTTAGAGACATCTATACTTGGCACGCTTTTTGGTACAATGTGGACCACATGTGGACTCCGCTTTGGCTCAAAATTACTATTTTGCCTTTGTGTCCAAATTGGACGAAAGGGTAGTATTTTCTTACTATCTCGCTTATTCCGGGACTGTGCCTAAAAAAGTATCTAAAAGGGTGAAATTTAGGGTAATGTTTATTTCAGTATCATGAGACGTTTGTTCATAATCTGTATCTTTCGGTTCCTTGTGGTTGTCGTCTAGACGTCATTACTACAACAAACTCTTGCCAGGCAAGTATATATTTTTACTACTACTATTTATCTATATTTGCATATGTATATTTTATTTCAGTCATTTATTTTCTTATTTATGTATATTATTAAATTATGAGTCTAAGGAAACTTGGGTGCAACAACGGATGACGTCGTCTTTGTTTCTTATTTTAATTGTTATGCATATTGACCTAGATTTGAGAGACCACCCCAT
Source organism: Iris macrosiphon (assembly GCA_036927795.1). Taxonomy (NCBI): domain Eukaryota; kingdom Viridiplantae; phylum Streptophyta; class Magnoliopsida; order Asparagales; family Iridaceae; genus Iris; species Iris macrosiphon. The sequence goes on from JAYESA010000004.1 coordinate 238,712,809, forward strand.
GATTGTGAGGTATTTTATATCTCCTTCGGCCATGATACTTTTGTTATACGAGTTGTGAGTCCCATATAGATCATGAACTTGCGTATTGTCTGGCCGACAATGCATAAGGGACGTGCGATAGGAGATAATTGCTAATAGATTTGCATGCTAGAAGACTAGGATGTTATTTAGATGTATCATCGTGTTGTGGAGATGACACAAATATGAGCAAGGGGTGGGGAGGACAGTTATTAGCATAGGGGCTCTCATTGTTTATTTATTTTTCCTCGAGTTGGCTAAGGGTGACTCGATAGAGCGCTACGTGTGTCGAGCATTTATTTACTTTCCTCTAGATTGGCTACTAGTGACTCGGTTGAGCACTACGTGTGTCGAGCACCTGTATGTGTCGAGAGCTTCTCATTAGGATGTTGTCCTCAAAAGTGTATTTCAAATAGAATGGTTAGGAGACCTTTTTGGATGTTTATTTTTTAGTATATTATGGCATGCTTTTATGTATCTTGTTACGTCTCTCTGAGGACCTGGTCCATTTTCAGGAATAAACGATCAGGATTATCCGTAGGAGTATGGACCGGGACCTGACGCATCATTTTCTATCGATGAAGTCTTACCCTCTGAGTACCCATGACTACTTCATAGCTGATGAATCTTTTTGCTGTTATTTCTTTATTTGACATTTTATCTTATATTGAAGTTTCGTTCTCATCTATAATTTTAGCTGATATAGTCGTTTGTTAGTGGATTTGTCTCCACCCGATTATTTTTTTTTTTTATTGCTTCATACTTGAGACTTTTAGTATTTATTTGGGTACTTCTCTACTTGTGTCTGTTGATGAGATATAGTTGCATGTAACTTGTGTTGACAATATATATGTAACACTTGTGAATTTTATTTATAATACAGCGTACGTATGTGTTATGGTTTTCATATATTAGAGTTGACATATATATACGGCTAGCATGCTTACGTATTCCTAGTCCTACATATTTTGGGACTGGGGCGTGACATATTTTTGTGGTGGCCCATGCAGGTTGAGAATATATTGTCTCGGTTACGTTACTGTACCGAGCAAGCCTGCAAATAGGATTAGAGTCTAGAATCTCATCCACTTATATTGAATCAACTCCTTTGAATTCCTTTCGAACTCTCATTTGACTGCTTGACTTATAACTGCCTTGGATCTATTATAACATTGACCTCATTTTCGTGCCCAGCAAGATGAATCCTCCTAAAGGACGTGTTGCTACTCTCGCCATCATTGCAGGTGATACAGCGACTCAAGAGGAATCTGGAGATCTGCCTTCATCGATGGTGTTCCCGACTACACCACTCCAGCCAGGACAATCATCGCAAGCAGACCAGACACAACCATCACATCAGTAGGAACCTCAGACTTTAGTGCCTCTTGTGAGACATCAGGCACAACAGAAGGTAAATCCCTAAGGTGGAAGTATGCCACCACCGCCACCCCAGTTCTTATCTTAATTTTCCTTATAGATACCCTTCGTGCCACCTCCGCAACCATTTTCGCAGTCTAACGGGAATGTCAACTCGAACCAGTTTATGCAAGCTATGATGCAAGCCCAGTGACAGCAAAATAAGCTACTGAGGCAAGACCTTATAGCTGTAATAAATAGGCCTCCACCACTAACCCCGGTACTATCACCAGCACCAATACCACCACCTTATGAGGGTCGCATTAAGGATTTCACCCAGATGAACTCGAAGTATTTCAGAGGTATGGAGATTCTACTAGAAATTTTCGATAGCTCATTAGTACAGAAAAGTTATTGAAGGCATCCTAGTTACCAGAGCACTTATGGATGACCACCGTAGATCTTTTACTTGAGGACAATGCTCACCACTAGTGGAAGGACGAGCAGAGGCAATATAGAACAGACCAAACGTAGGAGGAGTTCTGCAAACTCTTCAACGAGAGATTCTTTTCTGCCAATGTTCGTGTTGTCCTCTATGAGCAGTTCCTTCACCTCAAGCAAGAGAACATGACGGTGGATGAGTACGACGTGGAGTTCAGCCGATTGAATCATTTTGGTGAGATATTTATTCCCACAGAGCTAGAGAGAGCCAAGAGATTCTACCATGAGTTATCATTGGATATTAGAAGATTCACTAGTGTGTAATCGAGGATACGCATACAGCCATATTTGAGGAAGCTAGAAGCCAGGAGATCCTTTTGAAGGAGACACAACAAATGCAGAGACATCGCGCACCAGCAGCTGCACCAGTTAGAGTATCTCAGAACGGACCCATTAGACATCCCTTACCACGACAACAACTACCAGTAAGAGCAGCCCCGTATCAGATTCAGGATAAGCCCGATTGTCATTACTGTGGCAAGATAGGCTATGTTGTGCAAGATTGCAGGCGACACCTGGGACAGTGTCTATCTTGTGGGTCTAGCCAATATTATGCCAGAGATTGCCCACAACTAAGGTCCCCTACAGCACAGGAAGTCCAGAGACCAGCACTACCTGCTCATATCCCTGCTTAACCGCAAATATAGAGGCCATTGGCTCTAGGACCAGGAGCACCCTGATCACCAGCACCTAATGGATATCAAAGAGGCCCACCACTGCTTCCACAGTCTGCTTGGTTTGAGAGGGACAGACCCCATCTGTATAACCAAGGACAAGGTCAAGCATTCATTATGACGAATGTGGGAGCACAGACACGTGAGGCTGTAGACGCATATATGACCTTGTAGTATAATTACCTTTGCATAATCATAACCCTATTATGAAATAGGATTTAGGAGTAAGATAGACGTAGAATCGTATATAATGTGGTATATTAGTAGCTATAAGGATATGTGGATATTTTAACTAGGTGGCATACCCACGAAACAGGTAGATGACACGAGTAGCCGTAGTAGTATTCTTCTTCCTATTAACACCTCATTCCCTTGGGTTACTTATCTCCTCTATCGTATCATCCGTATCATTGATTTCTTGTGCATGTTCTTCTTGTATGAAAACTTATTCGTGCCATATTACCTTACTTAACCCAGATCAGACTGATCCTTAGAATTTAATGCATGATTTATATTTATTTTTTTCGAGTTTGAGGTACGATAATTCGTACTTAATCCTTCAGTACCATATTGTCTTCTCTTAATTTCGATGACAAAATTATTATAAGTTGGGTAGAATATAAACCCCAAAAATTTTAAATTACAATTTTAAGTATTTTTTATTATTTATTTAATTATTGGATTTTATTAGTATATTTTCTCGATTAATTAGGAAATAAATTCTTTGAATTATTTATTTGTATAATTATTTATTTCAAATTTTTTCATAATTTTTTTTCATACTTAATATTATTTAATAAGATATTATAAATTTTTACTAAAATTTATTTTATATGCAAATATATCTTTTGTATATTTTTATTTATTCTCATATATATATATATATATATATATATATATATATATATATATATATATATATATGGGTAAACAGGATATGAGCCATGCACATATGGACCAATAGGAATTGATTCCTACATCCTATGTGCACCCATGTGCACTAGTAAACTCAATTCCTATTGCTCCACATGTGCATTGGCTCATGTAGGAATATTAGCCTATGGCTCATATCCCTTTTTTCACACACACACACACACACACACACACACACACATATATATATATATATATATATATATATATATATATATATATATATATATATATATATATATATATATATATATATATATATATATATATATATATATTAAGTTAAAGAAAAGAAAATAAATAAATAAGAACAATAAAAAATCCTAACCAAACCATTTACCCAAACAAACCCTTTAAACTCTTAGCACACATATGCCACCAACAACACAACATGCAACAACAACAACAACCACAACAACAACAAAATCCTCAACCTTAATCTCTAACCCTTAATCCTAACCATTACACTAATCATAAAACCTATTTCTAACTCTACAGACCCGCACCCGACCTCCCTTAATACGCGACCCCCTCTCGGCCTCTCTCCCTCTCTCTCTCTCTCTCTCTCTCTCTCTATATATATATATATATATATATGTATATATATATATATGTATATATATATATATGTATATATATATATGTATATATAGCTATAGCCAAACCAAAGACCTAACCCTTGTTCTCTTCCTTCTCCTCCTTCCTACACCGGCGATCGCAGCACATACGGCCAACCATCGACTGCATCACACTCGCGACAGAACAACAGACCCCCATCTACCCTACTTCGAGGTAACATAACTCCCTCTTCTTCGTATGGGTTTTTGTGCCATTTCTTCTACACACTCACAACATAACCCTTTTGGAATCCCTTTAAGTAGATTAATTTTTGGAGCCATGGTTTGATCAAAAAGTCGATCAAAATTTGGATAAAAAACTGTTCCAAAATAGTTCGGGAAATCAGTCCAAGTACCTATGTTCATGTCCAGTTTTCTACCAACTAGTTAAATTTTTACAAAATCTATTTGAAGGAACTTCTTCACAACATATCCAAGATTATTTCTATTCTTTTAGTTTTTCTTAGTTTGCCTTATTTGTCAAATTATTTTGTTTCCAAAATAACCAAAAATTATATTTTTAAAACCCAAAAATCTGTGATACATAGTGCACCTGACCAAACGGTACCACCTCGTCGCAAACCAATTGCACCGAAAGGCGTATATGGTATATCCTGACGTGTAAACTTTTGTGGAAGTTGATTTGGGTGTGTGTGTGTGTGCCAAAATTAACTCGTATCCATAAAAAGTACCCGGTATCAATGTTTTATAAAATACCCAATTAGCTTTTATACGCTCGTCAGATCGCAACAAAACTTGTACCACAAAACTCGCAGCAGTTGACTTATCATGTGACCCGAGTTTTGTCCGATTCTGAGACAGTCGACAAATCGTCGTTTCATGGGCCCCATGATTCGACTTAATGAGCGAATTTGTGATCAGTTCATCGGAATCAAAAATTGGATATACCGTTTAGTTTGTATCATCAATTAGGATTTATTTGACCAATAATTTTTCTTATTTAGAGACATCTAAACTTGGCACACTTTTCGGTATAATGTACATATGGACTCCGCTTTGGCCCAAAATTACCATTTTGCACATGTCCAAATTGGACGAAAGGGTAGTATTTTTTTACTATCTCGCTTATTTCGAGACCGCTGGTGATTTTTATTTAAGCATCAGGAGACGTTTATTTAGAATCTGTATCTTTCGGTTCCTTGTAGTTGTCGTCTAGACGTCATTACTACAACAAACCCTTGCCAGGCAAGTATACATTGCCATCACTATTGTTTATCTACATTCACATTTGTATGTTTTATTTTCGTTATTTATTTTCTTATTTATGTATATTATTAAACTGTGTGTCTAAGGAAACTTGGGTGCAACGACGGATGACGTTATCTTTGTTTTTTATTTTAATTTTTATGCACGTTGACCTAGATTTAAGAGACCACCCCATGATTGTGAGGTATTTTTATATCTCCTTTGGCCATGACATTTTTTTATACGAGTTATGAGTCCCATATAGATCACAGACTTGCGTATTGTTCGGCCGACAATGCGTAGGGGACGTGTGATAGGAGATAACTACTAATAGATTTGCATGCTAGAAGACTTGGCAGTTATTTAGAGGTATCATCGTATTGTGGAGATGACACAAATAGTAGCATAGGGTGGGGAGGAAAGTTGTTAGCATAGGGGCTCTCATTGTTTATTTACTTTTTCTCGAGTTGGCCACGGGTGACTCGATAGAGCGCTATGTGTCTCGAGCATTTATTTACTTTTCTCTAGATTGGCCACTAGTGACTCAGTTGAGCACTATGTGTGTCGAGCACCTGTATTTGTCGAGAGCTTCTCATTAGGATGTTGTCCATAAAAGTGTATTTCACATAGAATGGTTAGAAGACCTTTTTGGATATTAATTTTTAGTATATTGTGGTTTCTTTTATGTATTTTGTTACGTCTCTCTGAGGACCTGGTCTATTTTCAGGTATAGATGATCAGGATTATCCGCAGGAGTACGGTCCGGGACCTGACGTATCATTTTTTGTCGAGGAAGTCTTACCCTATGAGTATCCATGACTACTTCATAGCAGAAGGATATTTTTACTATTATTTCTTTATTTGAGATTTTATCTTATATTGGAGTTTCGTTCTCCTCTATCATTTTAGCTGATATAGTCATTTGGTAGTGGATTTGTCTCCACCTGACTATTATTTCCTTTATTGCTTCATACTTGAGACTTTTAGTATTTATATTGGTACTTCTCTACTTGTGTCTGTGGATGAGATATAGCTTCCTGTGATTTGTGTTGACAATATATATGTACCACTTGTGAATTACTATTCATAATACAGCGTACGTATGTGTTATGGTTTTTATATATTGAAGTTGGCATATACATACGGCTAGCATGCTTACGTATTTCTTGTCCTACATATTTTTGGACTGGGGTATGACAAAGCCACAAGTATTTTCGACCATTACGTCTATAATTGGAAGTGGGAATTCTTCCTTCGGACAAGACGCATTTAAATCATGGAAGTCTATGCAGACTCAAATTTTACCATTCTTTTTTATGACGGGAACAATATTTGCTACCCAATACGGGTTCTGTTCTTCGCGAATAAATTTTCTTGCTATTAGCTTATTTACTTCAAATTCAATGGCGTTCATCACGTCTAGATGGAACCGCCTTTGTTGTTGCTTTACTGGCTTGGCATTGGGTAGAATATTGAGCATGTGTATTACAATTTACAGATTCGAGGCTGGCATATCCTCATAGTTCCATGCAAAGACGTCGATATATTTCTTTAACAGATGGATAAGGGATTCAAGTTCTTCTGACGAAAGATTCTTGCTGATGAAGATGGGCTTAAGAGCAACGTCGTCACCCAAATTGACTTGTAAGACTTCATTCTTAGTAGGAGTTCCCGTTGTTCGAAATACAATCCCCACAGTGACTCCAGATTTTTAGCCCTTGGTTCAATTTTGAAGAGTTCGATTGGATACTCGTCGTCTTCTTCCAAATTTGATTGACGGAGAGACCATGTGACACGGCTTGGGCTTCTTGGATTTAGACACAGAAGGCACCGCTTGCTGCATTATTTCATGGATGAGGTCTAGATGGGCCCATATGACTTTGCCTCTTGGAGTAGTAAGGAAAGATAAACCATCTGCTCGGGCTGGAAGGTGTCACGACCAGCACCCAGTGTAGGGGCACGAGTACATGGGTACGTCCAGCCTACGCCGTAATATCGGCGGTAGAACGTTGTTTAGGTAAACTATCTATCTAGCAATCAAGATATAATAATACCACCAATAAAATATGAATACTAAATCACAGATCTATAAGATGGAACAATCGCACGAATATGATAAAAGAACTGAAGAGTCAAAATACAGTTCACAAGACAAAATAATATCCAATGAGTCATCTAAAAGATATACTAATAACAAAGTTGGAGACAAATCCAGTACAAAAAGATCTATCTACTGAGCTACGAGTCATGGGTCGTTTATCTCAATCGGGATAAGACCCTCCTGAGCCAAAGTCTCTGGCTCTAAGCCAACTACATCCTGAGGCCCGTAGTGAGTAGGATACCACTCCTCAGTGTCATCTGGGAAAAATATATCCAGTCAGAAAAGGAGCAAAGTACATCTCTAACAGCAGTTCCAAAAAATGATATTAACTATGTAACAGTAAATAGAGCAAATATACAAGATGTAATATATAGGTACAAGAGATATGCATAATAGGAATACTGGAAATAAATACAAGAATGAACATCATAGGAATGAACAAAAAATACTACTACTAAGTAAGTGAGTACCAGCTTTAACATGTGATCGGCTTGGGAACTTGCACAAGGATTATGGCCTGATTAATTATAGGTACGGTGTATGATTAACATTATTCAAGGAATAAGACATGCACAAGGAGGGTATAATCACATATCTACACTAAATACTCTCCGCCCCCGACTGGTATAGTGGATCCAACCATGGTTCGTTATGACACGGGATTCTCTAGGTAGGTAGTAAGTCTCCCCAAGAATCAATGTCTGTACATGTATAAGAAAAACAAGAAACAAGGCTTGCACAAGATATACCATAAATACAAAGAAATAATATCTCATGAAGAGATCAGGATATACTAATCCGTGTAACCATTGTGTCAATAAATCAAGGATA